>OY821521.1:192036574-192636574 GCA_963682025.1 Cordilura impudica | reverse complement strand
CTTTACAAATGAGTCCGTTTTTAGTTCACTTGTTTAATTAAAAATTGCTACTAACACATATATAAAACACATATTTAAGCTATACAATGTTGTGTGTGTTTATTATATTTGTTCATTTGAATTGTGAATTGGCTAAAATTGATTTGCATACCATTAGGTTCTTATAAAATTATTTATTAACAGACCCATTTAAGCCATTGGACTCATCTTCGTGAAATTCTTACAGAGTATTACTATGTTTCTGGACGGAATTATAGACTATAATTTTTTTTGATATTTTTAATGGGCGTGGCACCTTCCATAAAAAGTTAATTTTTTGTTTAATATATATTGATTACTATGACAGTACTATGCAAAATTGTCTGGGGTCACCTATGGGCGAAAATGGTCGGTATTGAATAAGTCGGCATGGTACCTCCCATTCAAAGTAACTATTCAATATCATCATATATTTCGAGTACTATGACAGAGACAGCTTTTTCTGAGGTCATCTTTTATTAATCTGAGTAGTCGGACAAAAAATGGGAGGGATTGTACCAATGCGCATGACACCTCCCATACAAAGTAAATATTAAATGTCATATATCTGGAATACTGTACCACAAATTATTCATGTGATTATTCGAACGAAAAATGGGCGTGATTGGAGCAGAGAGCGTGGCACCACCCATACAGAGTAAATATATATCATACAACTGGAGTACTATAAAGGGTAAGCCCTGACTTTTTGTATGAGTCCATTACATATTAATGTGAGTAGTCCTATAAAAATGGGCGGCATAGAATTAGTGGACATGACACCTCCTAGACAAAAAGATATGAAATACTATGAAAGCGACAGTCTTCATGCTTTTGACAAGTACATTAATTGCCAATGTTAGTAGTCGTAGAAAATATGGGCGCAATTGGCAAATTTGAAAATCGCCAAATAAAAAATCGCCAAGACCGAAAATCGCGATAAACAAAAATTTTCAAAATTAAAAATCGTCAAAATCAAAAATCGCCAAAATGAAAAACGGCATAAACAAAAAATTGCCAAATGATATTCTAAATTCAAGGCCAATCGTTAAGTGTTGCCGGATTTTATTTTGAAAATACATGTTTTCTCATGTAGCTTAGTCCAGAGTAGAAACGCCAAAAAGTTGATAATTTTTGCCCCAAATGAAAAAACAAAATATTTTGTATATTAGAAAGCATTGAAATAAAAAATATGTAAAATAAATAAATTAAAAACTTCGTAAGAAGAATTGATTACGGAAACATACATGTTAAGTCGTATGGTGCACAACAGGGCATACTTGTATTCTTATAAAAATTAAGTAAAATTAAAGTAACTACTTTAAAAGAAATTATCAAAACAGGCGAAAATTAGGATCATTATCATAACTAACAGAGCCCAGCCCTCGAAACTCGAGTGCAAATTCTAGGAAATTTTAATTTTTCATCCTATTTTTTTCAATGTTTTTAATCTATATATTTAACAAATTTATCAATATTTAATTTAAATTCCTTAAATTGTGAATTTTTAAATAATATTCATTAAATTTCATTACAAATATTTGTTGAATTTGTTGATTATTTGTTTATAAATTGTTAACTCTATTATGTTTTTCGCAAAAGAGTTAAAAATTAATTGTTATTTTACTTGTTAATTTACATTATAACACTAAAAAATTTCTACTTTTTAAGACAAATGTTTTGTTGTAGAAGTTAAAAAATAATTATATAAATAAGTAGAAATAAACACATAGAAGATAAGTATATAACTGGGTTTTTTAATAAATAATTTTATAAGAGCCTAAAGGTATGCTAATCAATTTTACAATTCAACACAAATTTAATAAGCACACACAGCATTATCTAGTTTTTTAATTGAAGCTTAAGTACATATTTTATGTAACATTAGTAGAACATCTGCAAAGAAATACCTTTCAAAAGCGGTTAGTAAAAATCGGTTGGCAATTGATGGTGTAGAATATGTCACAAGAAATCACCTTGCCTACTAATATTATATAAATAATTTTTTTACAAATAGAAAACCTTAACGACCTAAGGAAACATAAATAAACAATATATTACAAGGAATGTATGTATGTACACTTATTAGATAAAAATTGTGTTATTTTTATCTACAGAATTGAATCTTCTGTTTTTTTAAAAAGTCTAACAGTTATTAAAAACTGTATTATTGCCATCGTAAAGTTTTTAGTACAATGGAGAATAATATATTTCGACTCCAGGAAATATTTTCAGCATAAAAATTCATCTTTACATGCTGAGATTAATATACACTAGCAGATTCCAGCACTCGAAATCCATGTGCAATTTCTAGGCAGTTTTATTTTTCAACTTAGCCAATTCACAAACCAACACTTTTTTGGTTTATTATTATTGTGAATGGTGATAATAAACTCATTAACAAACACATTAACAAATTTAATAAACACAAACATAGCATATGTATAATTTTATGTTTGCGTTAGCAGCAATTTTAAATGCAATTTACTCAAAATAAAGAAAAAAATTTAAAAATCTGTACATCTGGTGAACAGCTAAAAAGGAATAACTTTCAAATAATATACGGTTGGTCAAAATCGGGATAAAACGGTAGAACAAAACATCGGTAACAAAAAATCGCCTAGTCTATTAGTATTATAGATATGTATGCAGATGCCTAAACAATTTTAAGCATTTAAATGACCATATATCAAATCTTAATATCAAAACAAAAAATGGAAAATAGTTATGTACATAACATCGAAACAAACTGATTGTTCGATTATTTTCAAAACCAAATATTACAAAAGCTAATTAATTTTTGTTTAATGCCATTTTTTTTTCTGACAAAAACATTTTATTTACACTTTTTTCAGAAAGTGTATTTTTTTTTGTATGTTCTAAATAAATTGCATCCATGTTCTATGCATTCGTGTAAACGTCTAAAAGTGTTATCCTCGTAAAGTACAAATAATTGAGATGATTGCCTCCTTTTAGTTATAAGGTTTGAATATTTGCAAAACATGGGAATAATTTGTTAATATTCTTACCCTATGACCTACAAGAAGGCAATAGCACCAATTTATTATTAATTAACAATTAAAAAAATATATAAAATATATAACTTTATTTTTAACAATTAATTTTGTAAATTCACATATTAAACAAGTAAGAAAATTATAGTCGGTCTAGACCGACTATACGATACCCTATACCATGCGTTTAGAAACCCTATCTCTTAGGCCCAACTAACTGGACATAGAAAATAAGCAAAAACCAAATTTGAGTGGGATTTTTATTAATTTTTTTGGCTGCAGATATGAAAAAGTTCATATCGGATGCTATATCTATATGGGGACTAGGTCCAAAAATGGACCGATCCTGATCATGTTTGGAAAAGTCTCTTGTATTTTGCAAAAATATATACAAACCAAATCTGAGAAGAATCAGTGCAATATTTTTGTTTTTTAATAGATTTAAGTGAAGATCGGGAAGCAGCCCTATATGGGGCCAAAGGGATCATTTTTGGACTACTCATTCATGGATGTAATGAACGCATATAAACCCAATTTGAGTAAGATCTATATGACAATTTGGATCTTATGGCAATTTATGTCGATTTCATAGGGGTAATTTGTATGGGGGCTAGGTCTGAACATGGACCGATTCTCACCAATTTCAATAGCGTTCATCCCATGGCCGATAAAAGCTTATATACCAAATTTCGTCAAAATATATTCATATTTGCGACCTGCAGTTTGATTACAAGCTTTACATGGACACACAGACGGACGGACGGACGGACGGACGGACGGACGGACGGACGGACGGACGGACGGACGGACGGACGGACGGACGGACATTGTTAAATCAACTCAAAAAATGATTCTGATTCGATCGGTATAATTAAAGATGGGTCTAGGTCAAATATTTTTGGTTGTTACAAACAGCAGCACAAAGTCATTATACCCAAACCACATAGTGGTATAGGGTATAAAAATCAGCTGTTGTTTACATTTAGAGGTCATACGAAAATACATATGCAAGTGTGAAGGCAAAAATTATGAATCGTATGTAAAACGACAATTTTGACAGACATACGGAATTATATATGGATAAAGAAGTGATAGTACATATGTATGTAAAAAACACGTCGCACAGTGGACCATTTGACGAGAAGGCGGTCAAAAATCTATAACTTTTGATTGGATTGGAATTTTGATATGCGGTTTTTTTTTGTTTGATAGGTGAGACTTTAGCCTTTAAGTTTTGCTATAAAACGTAATTCTAGACTGAAAATAAAAAAAGTTACGGAAGGTTTAAAATACATTTTCATTTGTAGTTGAATTTTAGTACAAAAGTGAAGTGTTAAAAGGTAAAAAAAGGTTTTTTTTTAATATAATGTCTTATTTTTTCCGTTAATTTTACAACTAATACTTTTTAACAATTTTTTAAGTTAATTTTTTCAGAAAATTCCAAAGGCCAAAGGCCAAAGGTTGTTTTTTTTTTTGAAAGATCCCGAGTTAAAATATAATTTATTAAGCAGCGAACGTAAAAGTTACCTTATATTGGTTCAAGATAAAGAAGTTTCAATGGAAAACTCGTATGTTTTTGCTTTAGTTAAATTTTTTTTTATTGTCTCTTTAAATATTTCTATAGCAATATTTACAAAATATATAAACTTTTAAATCAAGAACATTTTTTAACTATATAAAAAAAGTGTAACTTATTGTTAGTGTAATGAAAAAGTACTTTAAATCAACCAATTTTAGTAAAAATTTCTTCTAAATAGCCTTGATTTTCATCTTCTAGAAATTGTTTAGCTTCTTCGTCTAATTCAATAGAGGTAGTTTTCCATTTTTGACGAATGTTAGACATATATGGATCTGAAGTGCACAACAAAATAGTGATAAGGTCTTCATTAGTACAACATCTGGACATTTTCCTTGTGTTGTACTCGCGAAAGAATCTGTAGTCTTTGTTCTTTTTTTCTTGCGCTTCTTCAGATAGATCTCCTATTGGTAGCATATTGGTTTGAATTATTTGTTCCCCGTGGTACAAAATTTTATGAACTGTGGATGGCATATATCTCCAAGAGTATTTTTCATTATAAAGTATAGCTGTTTTATTGGCGTACTCTCCAAATTTTTTTTTGCATTTATCTTTCTGCTGCATGCTAGAACTTGTAATATGATTTTGAATCGTCTTATTAATTCATTATCTACACCTGTGATAGATGCTGCAGTTTCCGGATCGGAAAAAAATCTTCTTGCAGTATTTCCATCATTTGTGTTTCCTTCCCCTTGTTTTGGTTGGTCGATTACGAGGCCTAGCTGTATATATTTTTGTTGAATTTGATTTTTTTTCTTTCTTTTTCTTCATTTTCTTTGTTTTTTCTCACTGTTTCGCCTGAAGGACTAAATTCTAAATCGTAACCCATTTAAGAATATGCTCCATAAAACGTATTCTAGCATGAAAAGGGGACATTCCCAATTCGTAGGCTTGCTTAGAACTATCGTCTTGTGGTGCGAGTTGGCTTAATTAACTTGATGTCTTTTGGCATATAATGCAGTTTGACGATGACTTTGTTTCGGTTAAAGCTTATGCAACTTTTCAATCAATCATTGTGAGACACATTTTAAAATTTCCTTAAATGTCTTCGTCATCAAATTTAAATATTACTGGTTGAAGTTCCTTAATTTGATCTTTTATTTTTCGAACGTCTTCAGTTATGACATCTTTGGTTTCCTTTTTGAATGCAAATTTTATTGGTCAGCAATACTTTGTTGAAGAAGGAATTTCATTTTTCCATATATCAATTTCTGTTGCTCTACTAGTTGACGGCTCTAAGACGCTATACCTTTTTGTTAAGCGCAATGGAATGAAAGATACCATAAATAAATTAGCATCTGATAAATTTTCGGCATTAAATTGCTTGTATTGTTTCTGACCAGAGGATGCATCACATCCCCATTTAGAAATTAAAGTAATGCTGCCATTACCAATTTTTTTTAAATGATCAGTATCAAGCGTATTTAGCAATCATTGTGCAGTATGTTGAAGAAGATCTTGCAATTTTATTTCTGCTGATGTTGAAGTGACACTAATAGCAGATTGTGAAGGTAAGCATTCTTTTTTGGCAGAAACTAAATCTCGATACTCTGGAAAAATCCCACAATTCTTTTCATTGTTTTGCTTCCGCAATTTCTTATATTGATTTTTGGTCAATTTCAAATCCAAAAATAGGGCGAACGCTTCTGCCGGCGTAAATTTCTTATCTTCGATTGGTGTAGGAATGCTTTTCAAAATCCTCTTTGTGCGCCTTGGGCTCGCTTCTACTATTTTTTCAATTATTTCAATTTTATTTTTTTTTATTTTGGGTTGGTTGAATTTGGTGCAAAAATTAATCCTTAAAAATTCTTTGAGAAATTTCTTCATTAATATTCTCCAGCTTGCGCCTTCTTTCACTACATCCGTCAATTGGTTTTGCTGGTCGACCGAAATTAGTAATTTTTCCTTTGTGCATTTCAATGTCTTCAAGGTTACAATTCTTAAAGAAGTCGTTGCTCACTATGTGCAAAATTACATCGTCTACATCATTTCGTTGAAAATAAATATCTCCCAGATCTCTGTAACAGTACTTAGCCATTGCACAAATTGTAATGAATAATAATTGTGGAAACATTATTATAAATACTCTTTCTTGCAATTATGTAAAATAAAATTTTTTGTCTTTTATTACCACTTTTAGAAGAATAAAAAACCCACACCCTAACCCCTTTTAAAAGGTGAAGCATACCTGCTCATATCTTAAAGGGCTATGTCGCAATAGTTTTTTTTTTTACCATTTACCTGTTATTTAAATTGTTTCTCATTTTGTCAGGTATTTAAACTATATAACTCTAATTCAGACTATTAATGTTTTTGAAAGATACCTATGTAAATGTACATGTAACAATTAAGCGCATTATATCTCAACCCTTTTTTATAAGTATATAACAACTCCTGACAACTTTACCGACACGCAAAAAAATACACCGCGGTGCACCGGTACGACAACTTTTGTATTCATAACACTCAGACGGACGGACGGACATCGTTTAATCGACTCAGAAAGTGTTTTTAAGTCGATCGGTATAATAAAAGATGGGTAAAGGTCCAATATTTTTGGCAGTTACAAACATCACCTCAAACTTAATATATCCTAACCACATAGCGGACAATTTTTTTATTCATAAATTTTGCAGAAAATATCTAACCGTGGATCAGAGAAATTCATCTGGTGCACACGGGCGGAAACTGGCGGGTATATAATGGGGTCTAGGAGTATAGGGGAAGGTTCGGACTATTGAAAAGTGCAAGTGTAGGAGATTTTCGGAAAATTTTGACCTTTTTTAAAAAAATTTTTTTTTTTAAATTTCGGAATGACTCAGTGATTTTACATTTTTAACATTAATAGTTATGGAAGCTATAAAATTATACAAAATTTATTTCACTTCAAAATCTTTTAAATCAAAAAAGTTACAGGCATTCAAAAATAAAAATTTACAAAGAAATTTTTAATTTTAGCAAAATACTGAGAAAGCCCATTTTCGAAGACCCTGATCGCTGTGATATAGTTCAGATAGAGTCGCAATTTTTTGGCTCCCGAGGTTTACTAGTATTTACTTTGAAATGAATAACATAACTTTAAAATCGGTAACAAAAAAAAAAAAAATCAAAATATGGTCCACTGTGCGCCGTTCTAAATTAATATCAAAACGGTACGTATTTTTTACCACTATTTCAAAATCTCCAATTTTACCTTTTCAAAAATTTTGTTCAATAAATTTATCGAAATCAACGATTGGACTCTAAGGTCTTACTTGCAAAATATATGTGATTAAAAATACCAAATATTATAGGTATCCTGTTCTTAATTTGGCGAGGGCAGCATTTTTATTTTAGCGGATTTGAAGAAAAATGTGATTTTTTATACTTTTTCAATTGTTAGGCTACAACTTTTTCGTGTTTTCATATTTCAAATATCTTTTACCACAATATTATACCACTTGATATAAGTTCTCAATCCTGGAAATTAAGGTTAAATAGAAACTCTATAAATTGTTCCCCTTCAAGGTCAAAGTCAAATTTAAGGATATTTATATTTTTTTAAAACAAAATATCGAAATAATATATATTTGTCGAAGGATTTTGATAAAACTTTTTGAAAATATTTTATAATAATTCCAAAAAATAATATTCTGGACTTATTTTCTGACCTAAAAATTCGACCAAAAATTTTTGTTCATACAAACCGCTGTCACCCTAATATATATGCTCCGCACATTGGTGTGAAGCGTGTTATAGAAACGAAATTACAATTCATTTAAAAATATTTATACCTTTTGATAAATTGAATTTATTTTGTGTGATTTCGTAGCACTTACAGGGGCATTATGTGTAACTGTACTTGCTGGAAAAAGTTTCATATCCCTAAAATTTAAAAAAATTTCGGCTTTTAATCTGTCCTTAACTTAACAATATTACGACATTTGTTTTATTTTAGTTTTTCGTTTCTACTATTAATATCAGAATAGGCGATTTACTTTGTTCCAAATGAAATTAAAACAATACTCTCCGTTTTGTCTATAGTAACATTTTATTGAAAATATTTACATATGTAACTATCCTTAACATCCTTTATTTGTTAAGGTTTTCTATTATATGTACCTTTTTCTTTTGTTCTCTATTATTAATTGGCTCAGTGATTTGTATTTTTGACGTCTGACTTTATGGTATGTGGGTTTTTTTCAAAATATTTTCTTTAGATCTTTTGTTAATAGTCGGCATTTTCACAAGGTGAAGTGGGTTTGTCAGGTTGATTTCTATGGCTGCGGTAAATATTTAACAAATTACCCCATCATTAAACATCATTTAGACAGCTTGTGTATTGTTGCAACTTTCAAATAAATGCTAGACTAAATATTTTATGCATGGAATTGTTAAAGAGAAAAATTTTGCCATTTTGTAAACAAATTTGAGATTTTTTTTAATAATTCTAAGATGTTTCCAAATACATTTTTCTAAAGATTTTAAGCCGACATTAAGCTATAATCCAAATGATATACATACGTCTGAAAATGGCAATCAAATGCAATAAAGTTTCTGATCTAATTTCCTTTTTTAAGGACTTCTAAGTTTTACTATTTTCCAAAAATATATTTAAATACTTATGCTCGTCCTAGAATGATGTCAATTGTGAGAGTAGAATCTTGGAAAATTTATGCAATTTTTTAGATGTCAATTAGATGTCCTTGCAAAACTTTAGCCATATTTAGAATCTTTTCGATTTTTCTCTTTTAAATTTCTTAGGGCGATTTAAAATATTTTTCTTTCTTTTAAAGAATTAACACTTAAATAAAGCTGAAAGGCTGAAATTTTGATATGTGTTATTGCATATTTAGGTCGCCAGCAAAACTTTTGGTAATTTGATAATTTTCTTGGATATTGAAGTATAAAGTTTTGAAAGTGTATTATAGCATTTTGTCCCAATATAATTAAATAAAAAATTGGATAAAATTTCCGAGATTGCCGGATACTGAAATTCTAATTAAAGAAGACTGCTTTAAGTTACGGAATTATACCTGAAGATCTGAGGAATAATGCTAACTTTATGACGCCAATACTGGCTACTCTATTTAATTCATGATTTGACGGCCAATCTACAAAAATGGCCGAAAACAGAACCCTACAATGACAGATCGATAACCATTTCGTCTGCTGTTGAAAAGATTATTGAAGAAATTGTTGTACAAAGGCTCGCACAATTTTTGTAAAAATTTTAAGTTGTGAACCCAAACCAATTTGGCTTCCAAAAAGGGTAAAAATATAAATAAATTACTAGGTGAATTTTCAAACCACTTCAACAGAAAATTAATTAACAACTACAACTATCTAAACGTTTTCATAGATTTTAGCAGGGCATTCGACACCCTTACGCATGGAAATTTAATTAATGTATTAGACAGAACTGGCAATCGTTTAAACTGGCATTGTATAGTTTGTTATTTGAAGCTTAAATATGTGTTTTATGTATGTGTGAGAAGCAACTTTAAATGTATTTTAGTCCAAAAAATGTTGCAGACGGTGCAAATCTGTAAATATGGTGGACAGCTAAAAAGAAATACCTTTCAAATGGGGTATGTTTGGGCAAAATCGGTTGGTAACTAAAATTTTTATATTGGTCACAAGAAATCGCCTTGCCTATTAATATTATAGATACTAATAATAACATTAACAATAATGATGATAAGTATACGCAGACCATAATTTCAAATGGATAGCCCACGTAGAGAACGTGCAAGAAAACTGCAACTGCTCGATATTAAGTGTTCTGAAGTACGCCTATTTTCTCTCGCATAATCCTATATTAGGGATTACAGCATGGGACACTGCAACATATTGCAAAACTCTACAAGGTACACAAAACAGATTAGTAAAAATTCTATGGGAAAATCAATTACTTGCAATAATAACAATATCATCAGGAACAACAACATAGATCATAATAGTAATAACATCATAAACAACAACAACAACATCACCATCAACTACAACATTAATCAAGAACCATATAATATAAAATTATATAAAATTTTCAAGATCTTCGCCCTTCAATTGACACCTATAATAGAGCCGTCCTTTTTATACCCTATACCACTATGTGGTTTGGGTATAAAGACTTTGTGCTGCTGTTTGTAACTACCAAAAATATTTGACCTAGACCCATCTTTTATTATACCGATCGAATCAGAATCACTATCTGATTCGATTTAACGATGTCCGTCCGTCTGTCCGTTGTAATCAAACTGCAGGTCGCAAATATGAATATGTTTTGATGAAATTTGGTACGTAAGCTTTTACAGGCCATAGGATGAACGCTATTGAAATTGGTGGGAATCGGTCCATATTCAGACCTAGCCCCCATACAAATGACCCCTATTAAATCAACATAAATTGCCATAAGATCCATATTATCATATAAATCTTAGTCAAATTGGGTTTGTATGTATTTATTACATCCATTAGTAGTACAAAAATGATCCCTATTGGACAATTCTTAGTCATAGGTCCCATATAGAGCTGCTTCCCGATATTCACTTAAATCTATCAAAAAAGAAAAATATTGCACTGATTCTTCTCAAATTTTGTTTGTATATATTTTTGCAAAATACAAGACCAAACATGGCCAGGTTCGGTCCATTTTTGGGCCTAGTCCCCATATAGATTTTGCATCCGATATGAACTTTTTCATATCTGCAGCCAAAAAAAATTAATAAAAATACCACTCAAATTTGGTTTATGCTTATTTTCTATATCCAGTTAGTTGGGCCTGAGATATAGCGTCTCTCAGCGCATGGTATAGGATATCGTATAGTCGGTCTAGACCGACTATAATTTTCTTACTTGTTTTTTTGAGAACAGTAATCCTTTGATACCTTGAAGGGCTTTTAAAAAGAAACGATAAATCAATGCAAAATTATAAATACAGCTTTATTCCATTTATTTTAGTTTTAGACATACATTGGGTGACAATACATTGGAAACTTTTACAAAATTCTACAATTTTCAATTTTGTTCTTTAATAATTTCGCGTTTAGTTCTAAAATTATGTTTTCTGTTCTCTACCGAAAGTTAACAAATTTGTTTAAAACATATATAATAGAAAACAAAGAGATAACGAAAAAAACAGTTTTTGTAATGATGACAAAACAATGGCAACTTTTAATCTTCTGTACCAGAGTTGATTAAAACAATAAAAATAAAAATATATGAATAAATTCTTAACCATTATTTGAATATTTCGATTGTTCTTAAATCCAATTGTACTTTTAAATTCTTTAATCTGATATTTAATTATTAGAAAATAATGGCCAGAATGAAGAGTTAGAGACCAAAATAATAGATGATTT
The DNA here is from genome assembly GCA_963682025.1 of Cordilura impudica. NCBI lineage: Eukaryota > Metazoa > Arthropoda > Insecta > Diptera > Scathophagidae > Cordilura > Cordilura impudica. Next base: position 192,624,623 of record OY821521.1, on the reverse strand, counting down.
TACAGCTGAACTTAAGCAAAAGAAAATTTGTGAGAAATAAAATTATCAAGAAATGTCGTGAGAGAGGTACGGCAACGACTCAACATTTAGGCAGCAGGCCCCGTAAAACTAGCCAAAAACAAAATAAGTAAATAGCAAGGGAGTTTAAAAAATGTCCAAAAATGCTACCTAAAGAGGTCATTAACAATCTAAAACTAAAAATATGAGCTCGAACTGTTTGTTAATGAGTTTGTTATCTTCATTCACAATAATAATAAACCATAAAAGTGTTGGTTTGTGTTTTGGCTAAGTTGAAAAATAAAGCTGCCTAAAAATTACACTCGAATTTCGAGCGCTGGAATCTGCTAATCTATAATTAAAATGCTGCAAATTTTCATAATGTTTTGAAAAGAAAAAATTTTTAACTTTTTTAAATTTATGAATTTTTTTTATAAAATTAATAAAAACTTGCATAATTACAACGATCGAGAATTTATTTCAAATTTTCATATATTTAAAAAAAATTTAAAACTTTCATTAAATAAATAAAATCAATGAAAAGTTTCATTAAATTAATAAATACAATGAAATGATTTGAACAAAGAACGACTTTCGTAAATTTTTGTGAATATTTCCATAAACTTTTTTAAAATGTTCTGTTGAAAAACTTTCATTAAATAAATAAATTAATTTTCATCACAATTATGAGAGTTCCACAATCACAATGTTCGAAAGTTTCATAGAAATTTTCATGAAATTTATTTTAAAATATAATTTATGAAACTTTTATCAGTTTTGCAGTTATTTTCATTATATTAATGAAATTATTCATAACAAAAACGTTTCTAAATTTGGTGAAAATGTTTTAAAAGTTCTTATTTTTTAATGAGTCTTTCATTAAATGAATGAATTTATTTTTATATAATTAATGCAGAGTTTCACAATTACTGTAAAAAATTTGGTTGAAATTTGGTTGAATTTTCTATTTGGTTGAAATTATTATTTGAAAGTTTTTTCATCATATTAATGAAATAAATCATAAAAACAACATTACTAAATTTTATGTCAAATTTTCTCACATCTTATTAAAAATATTTTTTATGAATCTTTCATTTAACTAATGTATTTATTTTCATCAAATTAACGAAATGTTTCATAATGACAACGTTTTAAAGAATATAGTCGTATTTATTTGTTTTATGCAACTTTCATTAAATTAATAAATTTATTTTCATTAAACAAATTAAAAGTTTTTTAAAATTTTCTTATATTCCAAGAAAAATTTCATTAAATTAATGAATTTATTTCCATCAAATGAATTAAAGGCTTCATAATGCGCAAATTTTCATAAATATTATTAAAAATTATTTTTTTTTCAATCTATCATGAAATTATTGAATTTATTTCATTCAAATTAATGAGAACTAACATAATGACAATCACTCGAAAATTAAAAAAAAAAGTATTTATAATTCTTGAAAATATTTGTTATGAAACTTTCATATTATTAATGCATTTTTTTTTTTGTAAAATTAATGAAAACTTAAAACGGTTTCACTATTCCCGAAATTTTATAAGGTCTAAACAAAATGATTTTTATGAAACTTTTATTAAAGCAATGGATTTTTTTCATTAAATTAACGAATTTATTTTCATAATATTAGTGATTTTTTTATAATGTAAATTTTAGTATATTTTATGCAAATTTTATAAATTTTATATGAAACTTTGATTACATCAACGAATTTATTTTCATTAATGCCTAACAACATTCGTATAAATCGACTAAATAAAAACATATTGCATGAATTTTTCATAAAATTTTTTTAATAAAAAAATCTATCAAAATTAAAGTTTTCGAAAAAAGGAATCATTAATTTAATGAATACTTCAATAAAGTTATTTTTCATTAATTCATTACATGAATTTTTCAAATAAAAAAATAAATCTATTAAAATTGGCATAAAGATAGGGAAACTTTTCATATATTTCATGAAACAAAATAATTATTTCAAGAATTATATATTAGTGAAATATTTATAAAATAAACTTCATATTAAATTAAGAAAAATAAATTGGGTGAAACTTTTTTTAAATTTGTAAATAATTCATTGCCTTATTTTTTTCAGTTTCATTATCTGAATTTTTCATCGGTTTTATGAAAAAAGTACAGTATTTTAAGGAGTATTTCATAGGTATAAAATTTATCAAAAATTCTTGATATCAATAAATAAATAAATTGGATGAAATTTTTCATTAAATTATAAAAAATAATATAACAAATTTGCATAAAATCTTTCAAAAGTGTTATAAATGCTATGAAAACTTTCAAAAAAGAAATCATTAATTTAATGAATATTTCAGTAGCGGATTTTTTCATTTATTTTGTGAAAAAAAATTAAAAATTTATAAAAATATTTCATATGCTGAATATTTCAAAAAAATAGATCTATCAAAATTTTCATATATATAGAGAATTTTTCCATAAGCTTTATGAAAAAAATTATTATTTGAATGAATATTTTATTGGTAAATTTTTTATAAAATAAACTTTATATAAAGAAAACTAAGTTGGGTGAAACTTCTCATTAGTTTTGTAAATATTTCATTATATGAAGAAATGTTTCATTGAATGAATTTTTCATAAAAATATTCAAATATTTTCCCAAAATTTATAATAATTGTCAAAAATGGTATGACATTTGTTATGAAAATTAATACATTAATTTAATGAATAATGGCATATTTCTCAAAATTTCTTTCCAAACAAAGAAAAATAAATATAGATATAATGAAAAAAAAAAAATCAATTAATTAATGAATGTTTCATTGACCGAATTTTTAATAAAAATTTATAAAAACTTTCATAAAATCTATAAAAATGGTCAGAAAAGCTATAAAAATTTTCCACAAAAAAATAATCATTAATTTAATGAATATTTCACTAAGGGAATTTTTCATTTATTTCTTGAAAAAAATGAATAATTTATAAAAATTTTCAATTACTGAATTTAAAAAAAAATTAATCTATTCAAATTTTCATTAATATAGAGAATTTGTTCATAAAATTTTTGAAAAAAATTATTATTTTAATGAATATTTTATTGGTGGAATTTTTATAAAATAAACTTTAAATAAAGAAAACTAAATTGGGTGAAACTTTTGATTAATTTTGAAAATATTTCATTATATTAATGAATGTTTCAAAATCTACAATTATTGTCAAAAATTCTATGACATATTTGAATGCATTAATTTAATGAATGAATTTAGCGAAATATTTCATTAATTTCGTGAAAAAAAATCATTAAATGAATCAATGTTATTTACATTGACTGAATTTTTGATAAAAAAAAATATCTATAATATTAATAGGCTAGGCAATTTCTTGTGACTGATGTTTTGTTCTACCGTTTTATCCCGATTTTGACCAAACGTATATTGTTCGAAAGGTATTTCTTTTTAGCCGTTTTGCAGACTTACAGATTTAAAAATTTTTTACTTAATTTTGAGTAAATTGCATTTAAAGTTGCTACTAACACATACATAAAATTATACAATGCAATGTGTGTGTTTATTAAATTTGTTAATGTGTTTGTAATGAAAATAAGTTTGTTTTTTTGTGTTGAGTTGTGATTGGCTATAATTGATAAGCATACTTTTAGGGTCTTTATTTAATGAAAAAATAAAATTTCCTAGAAGTTGAGCTCGAATTTCAAGGGCTGGAATCTGCTAGTACAAACAAAAATGTTAATATTGGCGGTGGCAATATTGTGCTATAGCGTTGATTTTCGGGAAAAGAGATGGGTCCAATTCATACAGTGAAATATACTCTAACTGGAATTGAATACAGGCAAATTCTAAGTAACGCAAAGTATCCATACGCGTTGGATACTATGTCCCTAGTATGGAAGTTCCAACAAGACAATGACCCAAAATACACCTTCAAAGTTGTAACCGAATGGCTGCAATCTAATGCATTTGGGGTTTTGGAATGGCTGGCCCAATTACCAGATCTTAATCCCTTAGAAATTATTTGGGAAATTATAGATCGAAAAAAAGTACATGAAATTACATAAACATGAGAGAACTCAAAGAGGCAATTAATTCACAGTGGCAAAAATTGCAATCGATATCATCAACAATTTAATTGACTCCATATCTCGGCATTGTTAAACAGTACTAAAAAATAATGGTTAGCCAACAGAAAATTGAAACCAAAATTAGAGGGAAAGTTTTCAATTACTGCATAGTAAAGGTTTCCATTGTTTTGTGAACAGCTCACAAATTCATAATTGTAAGTTTTGTTATTTTATTCTGAAGTTAAGCTATTTTTTCTATTTTAGATAAAAACCATAAAAACTTTTAGATTAATACAAAAGTTTTAAATTGCATGATCCAATTTTTTGATACTGGCCGTTCGAGTCATCAAAAATATATTTTGTTAACAGTGTCCATTGTATTGTCACTTACTGTATATATAATATAAAATTCATAGATTATTACATTCGTTCACAAACCCTGCGCTATGGCTTCCAAGCTGAAACATAAAAAATGTTTAGTGAAATGCTATATAATTTTAAGTAATTATCATGGTCCTGTTATAAGCAGAAGCAACCTTATGTAAATATCCGCATAATAAAAAAGCAAGAAATAAATGTTATTAAAGTATTTAAATATATTTTATGAAAAATACATTTATTTGAAGTCATTTTAAAAGGAAAGCTAGGTATCGAAATGAAAAACTACAGTTTACCTCATTTCGTTTCTTGCTTCAGAAGTATGTCAATGGATTCGTATGCATTATATACTCTCAAACTGTGTAAAGGGCATATTCATATTTTTATATTGATTTTCTAATGCCTTCAATTCAAAAATTAAATTCCCGCGTCCCTTATTATTAAAGATTTAATTAAAAAAAAAAATTACTGCAATCTTACCAGTCTTATACATTTTTGTATTATTATTACCAAACTTCTTATTTTCTATTAGTAATCCCCTTTTTTAAAGAGCGCCTTACAACAATCTCACTTTCATTTAACTCTTCCCACTCATGGTAACCCTTGACATTACTTTGTGTCTATTAACTTCAGTTCGTTTTGTCTTTAATTCGCCTGCGGTTGTGCAAATATAATTAATCTGCATTTTAATTAAAATCAAATGTATTATTTGTGAATTATTGTAATAAAAGTTGAAAATATTATGAAAAACTATTTATAGTTTATGTTAGCATAAATATTTTATTAAAAAAAGTGTGAAATAAAGCAGAAAAAGTGTTTATAAAAGTATAAAAAAGTGTGGTATAAAATGAAAAAAAAAATGAAAAAATAAAGCAAAATGTCATTGTTGTTATTATTTAATCTCTCTCTTCGGTGATCTCAGTATGTGAGTGAAGTTGACATGTAATATTTAACATGTTTTGGAAAAATGTTGTTGTTGTTTTAAATTCAAGAATAATTTGATGTGATAATAAATGTAAACTTTACATTGTAAAGCCAAAAATTATTTTAAATAAATACAGAGAAAATTCCCATATACGGAATTAGTAAAATTTTATGAAAATTATTTAAAAATGTAATATTGAAGTTTATTAATTAGTTTTATTCAGTATTAATTTCGGCATATTTATTTTAGCATCAAAAGTTTTCATGTTAATTTTGTTACCTATTTTTTGAAACAAGTACAAAGTAATTGAAGACGGTCAATAAGCCCTTCTATTTAATACACTTTATTTATATATGAAATCTTTAAAGAAATTAATGGCTTTTATACTAAAATTTTGACTGTTTTTAATAGTTATACTTGCTAGAAAAATTAACCGTACACCTCAAATAAAAGCTGTCATACTACGAAAAAATTTGAAACCATCAATTAAGCGGATTTTTTTTTTTCTAATAAATTGTTAAGTTATTTATTTTATTTTTTGTAATTTGTTTAACAAAATTTTATGCAGGTAAAAAACGTGAAAAAGATAACAAATTCATGAGAAAAAGTATTCGTACATTTGAATTTTTAATACAAAAAAGTATATACATTAAATATTGCTTAAGTTAGTAACTTGTAGGATACCTTTTGGTGGTTAGGAACTCTGTGAGCCGATTTGGCCTGAACTTAACCAACCTTAAAGTATAGTCTTCTTATTTTAGCCCAAAATTATTTTAATATTTCTTTTGGGGCAATTTTATACTAATGGATTCTGCGCTCCAGTAAATCCCACATATGAATTATGTCATAAAGATCGAGTGATTAGGGTGCTGATTTTAATTGCTTCAATTGTTTTTCGTTGGCCAAAATCCTGTAAGTTTTGATCCAATTAAGATATATAACTATTTTTTTTAATTGGACAGATAATTCCTTGAACTTTTATCCAATTTCAATTCAAGTTTACTCGGTTTACTAGTTATCGAAAAATTCAAGGTCAAAGTTCAACTTTAAAAATTTCTTTTAGGATTTAGCATGAAAATTTGGGTTTTATAGATAAATAAACCTTTTAACAAGTAAGAAAATTCTAGTCGGTCTAGACCGACTATACGATACCCTATACCATGCGTTTAGAGACCCTAAATCTTAGGCCAAACTAACTGGACATAGAAAATAAGATATACCAAATTTGAGTGGGATTTTTATTAATTTTTTGGCTGCAGATATGAAAAAGTTCATATAGGAAGCTATATCTATATGGGCACTAGGCCTAAAATTGGACCGATCCTGATCATGTTTGGTAAAGTCTCTTGTATTTTGCAAAAATATATACAAACAAACTTTGAAAAGAATCAGTGCAATATTTTTGTTTTTTGATAGATTTAAGTGCAGATCGGGAAGCAGCTCTACATAGGGCCTATGAGTAAGGGTTGTCCCGTAGGTATAATTTTTGGACTACTCATTAATGGATGTAACAAACGCATACAAACCCAATTTGAGTAAGATCTATATGATAATATGGATCTTTTGGCAATTTATGTCGATTTCATAGGGGTCATTTGTATGGGGGCTTGGACTGAATATGGACCGATTTTCACCAATCTCAATGGCGTTCATGGCCGATAAAAGCTTATATACCAAATTTCATCAAAAGATACTCATATTAGCGACCTGCAGTTTGATTACAAGGTTTACATGGACACACAGACGGACGGACGGACACACGGACGGACACACGGATGGACATCGTTAAATCGAATCAGATAGTGATTCTGACCAGATAGTGATTCTGATTCGATCGGTATAATAAAAGATGGGTCTAGGTCAAATATTTTTGTTAGGTACAAACAGCAGCACAAAGTCATTATACCCAAACCACATAGTGGTATAGTGTATAAAAATCGTCATATTCGACATCGTGTAAAATCAAGCGAAATTCGATATTTTGGTTTGTTATTTAAAGAAGACGGACAATCGTCGGACCTCGTTTCACTTTTACTAATAACTATGGATCATAACTCGTTACCTGTGACAGAGTAAAATTACTTTTATTATTTAATTTTGGAAAATAAAAATATAATTTCGATCGAAAAATTTCGATAACGAATGCGACGATTCGACCCCAGGTTTCGCACTTATTTTTTATAGGGAAGTTTGTTTAATTTTTAAACTCTTTCTTTTAACTCGTACTCTGTCTGTCTGTCTGTCTGTCTGTCTGTCTGTCTGTCGTGGGTCAACCCCATTCCCTTTATCCTATTGATCTGAAACTTGGCCCATAGTCTTGTTGTGACTACAGATTAATTTTGGGGTGGTCATGCACAGTCACGCGTGGTTACGCACAGTCACGTAGTGATCTAAATGTCATTTCCCCTCATCAAGATCGATTTTAAACTTGGTACATATACTTGCTGTGAAAAAAAGATTAACTTTGACTTAGTCACGCAGAGTCACGCATAGTCATGCACAGTCACGGAGTGATCTAAATGTCATTTCCCCTCATCCGATCATTCTGAAACTTGGTCCATACACTTGCTATGAAAAAAAATTAACTTTGACTTAGTCACGCACAGTTACGCATTGTCACGCACAGTCACGGAGTAATCGAAATGTCATTTACCGTCATCCGAGCGATCTGAAACTTGGTCGATATACTTGCTGTAAAGATAGATCAACTTCGACATTGTCACGCACAGTCACGCATAGTCACGCACAGTCATGCACAGTCACGGAGTGATCTAAATGTCATTTTCCCTCATCCGATCATTCTGAAACTTGTTCCATACACTTGCTATGAAAAAAAAATTAACTTTGACTTAGTCACGCACAGTCACGCATTGTCACGCACAGTCACGGAGTAATCGAAATGTCATTTACCGTCATCCGAGCGATCTGAAACTTGGTCGATATACTTGCTGTAAAGATAGATCAACTTCGACATAGTCACGCACAGTCACGCATAGTCACGGAGTGATTTAAAACCCATTTCCCCTTATCCGATCGATCTGAAAATTGGTCGATAGACTTGCTGTGAAAAAAGATTAACTTTGACTTAGTCACGCACAGTCACCAAAGTCACGCACAGTAACGGAGTGATTTAAACCCCACTTCCCCTCATCCGATCGATCTGAAGCTATGTCCATAGACTTGTTGTGCCCAAACATTTTAAAATAGTCACGCAAAGTCACGCACAGTCACGTAGAGATTCAAAATTCATATGCATAAGGAAAGAAAGAGTTTTAATAAAAACTTTGTTTGTATGTGTTAGATTATTATTATAAACAACAACAAAAGTAAATCTATAATATTAATAGACTAGGCGATTTTTTGTTACCGATGTTTTGTTCTACCGTTTTATCCCGATTTTGACCAGACGTATATAATTTGAGAGCTGTTTCTTTTTAGCTGTTCACCAGATATACAGATTTTTAAATTTTTTCCTTTATTTTGAGCAAATTGCATTTAAAGTTGCTACTAACACATACATAAAGTTATACATATGCTATGTGTGTGTTTATTAGATTTGTTAATGAGTATGTTTTCTTCATTCACAATAATAATAAACCAAAAAAGTGTTGGTTTGTGAATTGGCTAAGTTGAAAAACAAATTTGCCTAGAAATTTCACTCGAATTTCGAGCGCTGGAATCTGCTAGTTATTATTATTATTATTCTTTTGGTTGGAATATTGATTTCAATATTCCATAATATATTAAATAGATCTTCAATTGTAACATTTCGTGACATTTTTCTGGTATTGTGCTTTCTATAGAATCTGTAATCCTTATCCATTTTGTCCTGCGCTTGCTCTAGTAGAACACCAAGTGGTACAAAATGACATCTTTAATGACATCTCTCAATGATGAAGGATTTTATGTACGATTGCAGGCATATATTTCCAAATTTTGTAGTGTCAATATGTTGATTGGATGCAAGCACTTCACTGATTGTTTTAAATCTTGATATAAGGAAATTTCAAATGCTGTTTCGGGATCTGAAAAGAATTTTCTTGCTATATTCCCATCATTGTATTGCCAGATCTGTGTTTTGGTTGATCTATAATCAACTCACATTTCAGATATTCATGTTGAACATGTTTCTTTTTTAAATTTCTTAACTCCTTGTTGGTGTCGTTGTTTCTTATTCAGCCTGTGGTCCGAAATTTAAATATTAAGTGGTTTTCAGTATATAATTTTCATAAATCGTATTCTTGTATGTAGCGGTGATAGTTCAAATTTATAGTGATCAGTATTATTTAATGATTTTTGCGGGAATTGCTGCCAATCAAAGCGTGGCGTACTTTTCGATCATTAATTGTTCGCAATATCTGGTATTATACTTCAATTCTCTGCCCGTCAATCTCTAATTCCATAGGCTGCAGTTTTCCTTGAATTGTACTGGTCGAAGGCTCTGAGTCTTCCAATTTTTTTTTCCATCGTAACGGTACATTTATTTTCACACACGGATTGCTTGTATTGTTTTTGTAAGCAGTGGGATTGAAATAGTGGTATAGCTATAAGCGATACAGATTTGAGCCTTTTGAAATCTCACTCAATCTGAGCGCTATTGCCTCCCCATTCGAAGACTGTTTATCCTCGCTGGGCATTGGAATACTTTTAAGAATCCGTTTTCATAAATTTTAATAAAAGTTTGTATTCAGTATTATGCCACGGCCACAATTTTGAAAAATTTTATGCAATTTTTGAGCTGCCTTAGTTCTGATATACATATTTGCTATTAAATGGCGATAAAATTATTGCAAACAATTTTAGCTTCGGCCAACGAGTCAATTCTTGAGCCACTGCACACCGGCTGTTTTGGATCGTTATCTTGTTGGAACCAAAAATCTTCTCCAATTCCCTGTTCTTGTGCGCTTTATTTTTAAATGTTTATATATCCAGCTTGATCCACTGTACCAAACCGAAACCATACCGTATTTAACCGTTGGCAAAATAATTTCTTTATTAAATGAAGTTCCACTTTTTCATCAAATTAACTCTTTTTTCTTTAATGCCGTAAATGTAAAACTTGCTTACATCTGATATAAAATATGCTTCCAAAATTTTGGAGCCTTGTTTACATAATCCTTTACAAAGTCCATACATTCTTATACCCTGTATCACTATGTGATTAGGCATAATAAGTCTGTGTTTGTCAGATTTTTTATATGTATTTTGCGAACGATATCTACATGATCGTCTTTACCGAGGGATTCTTTGATTTTAAAACTAATGTGGGAAACAGTAATTCTGTGATTTTTATACTGACGCCGAATTAGTTCGCTTTTCACGCTTATTTAGCTTGCAAATGCGATTTGGTGGATTTGTAGTTTTAAATTTCCTACTGCATTTCTAAGCTTTAGCCTAATTTTTTATTCGTGAACATCAATTTCTTTGATTTTGGGACTCATCTCAAAATATAGTTTCCAAAAGAAATAAAATTTGATTAAAACACTTTTAGATAAACAGGTTCGTCTTCTACTAAAATAAATTCGAGCTAACAGACCTGTACGTCGTTGTATAATTCGTGGGGTTGTCCTAATTCTAAATGTACGAAAACTTTTTCTGGCACTTGTAGTTGTCATTTTGCTTTTTTTTGGGTTGTAAACAATAAATTTTAAGTGGAAACGTTCCGTTTTTTTTTTTTTAAACAAGTAAAATCCTTAATGCGCCAATTGTAAAAAATTCGTTATTAAATAAATTTTATTAAAATTTTAATTAATACTAGCAGATTCCAGCCCTCAAAATTCGAGTGCAAATTCTAGGAAATTTTATTTTTCCATTAAATAAAGACCCTAAAGGTATGCTAATCAATTATAGCCAATTCACAAATCAACACAAAAATCAAACTTATTTTGATAGCAAACACATTAACAAATTTAATAAATACACACATAGCATTGTATAATTTTATGTATGTGTTAGTAGCAAATTTAAATGAAATTTACTCAAAATAAAGGAAAAAATTTAAAAATCTGTAAATCTGCAAAATGGCTAAAAAGAAATACCTTTCAAATAATATACGTTTGGTCAAAATCGGGATAAAACGGTAGAACAAAACATCGGTCACAAGAAGTCGCCTAGCCTATTAATATTATAGATATAAACTCTGCAAGTGTACGGATATATTTTCTAGCAAGTGTATTAATAAATTGCATTTCTCAAAGGTGTCGAATATAACCAGAGAAATTTTCTTAATTTTTTTTTTAAAATTCTATACGAAACCTTGAAACCTTGTTTTCCCTAGATCGAAATCAGTATTGTACGAGCTTTTTTAAAACATAAAAATGCCTTATGCATAATTTTTTTTTTCTTAAATAATTTTTATTAAATTTTTCTCTGTGTATTATTTCAATGGCTGCAATGAACTCAAGTGAAATAACTCCAGATAACCAGGTAAGTGTTTTATTTATTTTATATATATATTTTTTTAAATTTTTCTCTCTTGCTTTTAAATCTTTCTTATAACACTAACACGAAATCATCAAACTTTATTTTTGGTTAAATTGAATTATGAATATATTTTAAATGATCACTAAAATAATTTTGGCTGACCATAAATATATAACAGTAGCCAAAATTTAAAAAAGGGTATAAATACAAAAATTTTAGGAATATAATTTGCTACTTTAAAGTCTACTGAATGAGTTTTTATTAATACTGATGTGTAATTTATAGAGAATGAATCTAATATATCTTGATCTAGCTTATGCTAAAACATAAAATTACTTTACTTTTTCTTAAAAAGATTTTATATGAGTCTTTAATCATTTTTCTGATTTATCTTTATTTAAAATTAACTAAAAACTCCAAGTTTTAAAAAGATTATTCCACACAAAAAGCTTTGAAATCAGTTTTAATAAGAGAATTCATTAATTTGAAATAACTTCTTGTTTGATTATCATCCAACGAACACAATTGTTATAACAATAACAAAAGTTATTGAATACTTTTCAACAAAATTTTTTCATTAATTTATATTATTTTTGGATTTTAATAAACTTAATTAAAAAGATACTTTACATTTTGACTTTGTTCAATAATATATTAATCATTAGACCGAGAATTGGGATATTGTTGAATTCATTATATTCATTCATTATTCATTAAAAAATTGTTTTCCGTCTTTACAACAAAAAAACTAAATTTGTTACTTTTTTTTTTATTTATTTTAAATATATGGGGCGTTTCATGTCAAGTGATCCAACTTTTTAAACCGATGTCTTCCGATCGGGATAAAATTTGCACCAAGGTTAGTCCTATTAGATATTAGTTTAGACACAATTTTTCAACAAGATCGGTCCAGAACTCTCTGAGTTAGAGGGGATCAAAATTTGACATTTTGGCCAAACAGGTGTTTTTTCTCATCCATGTAACTTATTACCTATTGTTCTTAGAAAATTTTCTCCCAAATAGTTTAGATAGCTATTTCTTCAATATTTCGGAAAAAAATGCTTTAAAAAAAAATTTTTTTTTAGACTTTTTTTTTTGGTAAATTAAAGCATTTTTTGCCTTTATTTTCAAAAAGGGCATTTTTTTTTTTTTTCATAAGAAAGCTTAGGATTTTTCCTTTTAGAGCTTTTTGGTCGCTTAGTGGGATGGGAGTGGGATATCTATCAAAATAAATGTTTTGTAACTCAAGACAACGGTTTTTCAATTTTTCACAAATGCACTATTTTGAATTTTTTCCCAAACCACAAGGCGCACAAAGAGGATTTTGAAAAGCATTCCTATACCAATTGAAGATAAGAAATTTACGCCGGCAGAAGCGTTCGCCCTATTTTTATACCCTATACCACTATGTGGTTTGGGTATAATGACTTTGTGCTGCTGTTTGTAACAACCAAAAATATTTGACCTAGACCCATCTTTAATTATACCGATCGAATCAGAATCACTTTCTGAGTTGATTTAACAATGTTCGTCCGTCCGTCCGTCTGTGTGTCCATGTAAACCTTGTAATCAAACTGCAGGTCGCAAATATGAATATATTTTGATGAAATTTGGTACGTAAGCTTTTATCGGCCATTGGATGAACGCTGTTGAAATTGGTGAGAATCGGTCCATGTTCAGACCTAGCCCCTATACAAATTACCCCTATGAAATCGACATAAATTGCCATAAGATCCAAATTGTCATATAGATCTTACTCAAATTGGGTTTTGTATGCATTCATTACTTCCATTAATGAGTAGTCCAAAAATGATCCCTTTGGCCCCATATAGAGCTGATTCCCGATCTTCACTTACATCTATTAAAAAACAAAAATATTGCACTGATTCTTCTCAGATTTCGTTTATATATATTTTTGCAAAATACAAGAGACTTTACCAAACATGATCAGGATCGGTCCATTTTTGGACCTAGTCCCTTTATAGATATAGCATCCGATATGAACTTTTTCATATCTGCAGCCAAAAAAATTAATAAAAATCCCACTCAGATTTGGTGTTTGCTTATTTTCTATGTCCAGTTAGTTGGGCCTAAGAGATAGGGTTTCTAAACGCATGGTATAGGGTATCGTATAGTCGGTCTAGACCGACTATAATTTTCTTACTTGTTGGATTTGAAATTGACCAAAAATCAATATAAGGAATTACGGAAGCAAACCAATGAAAAGGCAAACCAATGAAAGTATCGAGATTAAGTTTCTGCCAAAAAAGAATGCTTACCTTCACAATCTGCTATTAGTGTCACTTTAACATCAGCAGAAATAAAATTGCAAGATCTTCTTGAACATACTGCAGAACAATTGCTAAATACGCTTGATACTGATCATTAAAAAAAAAATTGGTAATGGCAGCATTACTTTAATTTCTAAATGGGGATGTGATGGATCCTCTGGTCAGAAACAATACAAGCAATTTAATGCCGAAAATTTATCAGATGCTAATTTATTTATGGTATCTTTAGTTCCATTGCGCTTAACAAAAAGGTATAGCGTCTTAGAGCCGTCAACTAGCAACAGAAATTGATATATGGAAAAATGAAATTCCTTCTTCAACAAAATATTGCAAACCAATAAAAGTTACATTCAAAAAGGAAACCAAAGATATCATAACTGAAGAAGTTCAAAAATAAAAGATCAAATTAAGGAACTTCATCCAGTAATATTTAAATTTGATGACCAAGACATTGAAGTATATTTTAAAATGTGTCTCACAATGATTGATGGAAAAGTTGCACAAGCTTTAACCGAAACAAAGTCATCGTCAAACTGCATTATATGCAAAAAGACATCAAGTCAATTAAGCCAACCCCCACCAGAAAACGATAGTTTTAAGGAAGCCTATTTAGAATGTCCCCTCTTCATGCTAGAATACGTTTCATGGAGCATATTCTTAAATTGGGTTATGATTTGGAATTTGGTCCGTTAGGCGAAACAGTGAAAAAAAACAAAGAAAATGAAGTAAAAAGAAAGTAAAAAAAAAAACAAATTCAACAAAAATATCTACAGCTAGGCCTCGTAATCGACCAACCAAAACAAGGGGAAAGAAACACAAATGATGGAAATACTGCAAGGAGATTTTTTTCCGATCCGGAAACTGCAGCATCTATCACAGGTGTAGATCATGAATTAATAAGACGATTCAAAATCATATTACAAGTTCTAGCATGCAGCAGAAAGATAGATGCAAAAAAATTTGGAGAGTACGCCAATAAAAAAGCTATACTTTATAATGAAAAATACTCTTGGAGATATATGCCATCCACAGTTCATAAAATTTTGTACCATAGGGAACAAATAATTCAAAACAATATGCTACCAATAGGAGATCTATATGATCTTCAGATCCATATATGTCCAATATTCGTCAAAAATGGAAAACTACCTATATTGAATTAGACGAAGAAGCTAAACAACTTCTAGAAGATGAAAATCAAGGCTATTTAGAAGAAATTTTTACTAAAATTGGTTGATTTAAAGTACTTTTTCATTACACTAACAATAAGTTACACTTTTTTTTATATAGTTAAAAAATTTTCTTGATTTAAAAGTTTATATATTTTGTAAATTTACAATAAAATTTGTTATATTTCATAAATTTACCATAAAAATTGATATAAATAGAAATATTTAAAAAGACAATAAAAAAAAATTTAACTAAAGCAAAAACATACGAGTTTTTCATTGAAACTTCTCTATCTTGAACCAATATAAGGTAACTTTTACGTTCGCTGCTTAATAAATTATATTTTAACTCGGGATCTTAAAAAAAAACAACCTTTGGCCCTTGTGCACATTAGGATTAAAAAGTTTACGGGGGGCCAAAGTTTGGAATTTTCTGAAAAAATTAACTTAAAAAATTGTTAAAAAGTATTAGTTGTAAAATTAACTGAAACAATAAGACATTATATTAAAAAAAACCTTTTTTTACCTTTTAACATTTCACTTTTGTACTAAAATTCAACTACAAATGAAAATGTATTTTAAACCCTCCGTAACTTTTTTTATTTTCGGTCGAGAATTACGTTTTGTAGCAAAACTTAAAGGCTAAAGTCTCACCTACCAAACAAAAAAAACCGCATAGCAAAATTCCAATCCAATCAAAAGTTATAGATTTTTGACCGCCTTCTCGTCAAATGGTCCACTGTGCGACGTGTTTTTTACATACTTAAATACTATCACTTCTTTATCCATATATAATTCCGTATGTCTGTCAAAATTGTCGTTTTACATACGATTCATAATTTTTGCCTTCACAGTTGCATATGTATTTTCGTATGACCTCTAAATGTAAACAATATGTGAATTTACAAAATTAATTGTTAAAAATAAGGTTATATATTTTATATATTTTTTTAATTGTTAATTAATATTAAATTGGTGCTATTGCCTTCTTGTAAGTCATAGGGTAAGAATATTAAAAAAGTATCCCATGTTTTGCAAATATTCAAACCTTATAACTTAAGAGAGGCAATCATCTGAATTATTTGTACTTTACGAGGATAACACTTTTAGACCTTTACACGAATGCATAAAATTTGGATGCAATTTATTTAGAATATACAAAAAAAAAAATACACTTTCTGAAAAAAGTGTAAATAAAATGTTTTTGTCAGAAAAAAAAATGGCATTAAATAAAAATTAATCCGATTTTAATACTCGTAGCAGTGCTGCAAACCTTAAAGAACTTTAAAGAACTCTAAATTTGAACTTATAGAAAAATGTCCTTATTAGAAGATTTTTAATTTGAAAACATTTCCAATTTTTATAATTTAAAGTTTTTTGTATACAATTTAACATGTTTTGATGAATTCAAGACATTTTTTTTTAGAAAAACTGCCAGATTAGAAACTTTAAGCATTTGAAATATACAATTTCGTATTAAATACGTTTAAAGGTTCTTCAATATTTGTCAGATTCCAATATTTTTTTCGATTTTTTCGCAAATCTAGCAAAGCTTTAGACAAGTTATTAAACACAAATTTTCCGTAGACTTGACGAAGAAAAATTCACTAGGGGTGGCAACCCTTGCTTTATAATCCCTAATAGCATGTTCAGACGGCAAAATGAACCACTTGATTCGCTCTCTGAATCATGATTGTAAACCTTGGTGTTCAGACGAGTGTTCTTGGTTCATTTTGACGTTTATATTTTTTATGCAAATATTTGAAGACATCCTTCTACACTTTACGTTTCACTATTTCATTTTTGCCATTTTTATTTGAATATATATGGGGGATTTCATGTCAAGTGCACCAACTTTTGAAACCGATGTCTTCCGATCGGGATGAAATTTGCACCAAGGTTAGTCCTATTGGATAGTAGTTTAGACACAATTTTTCAACAAGATCGGTCAAGAGCTCTCTGAGTTAGAGGGGATCAAAATTTGAAATTTTGACCAAACAGGTGTTTTTTCTCATCCATGTAACTTTTTACCTATTGTTCTTAGCAAAATTTGGCGTAAATAGTTTAGATAGCTATTTCTTGAGTTTTTTTAAATTTTTTTTTTGCAAAATCAAAATTTTGCTCTCTTTTTTTCAAAAAAGGAAATTTTTAATTTTTTTTTTTGCACTAACGAAAGCTTAGTTTTTTTCTTTTAAGAGCTTTTTGGTCACTTAGTGGGATGCGAGTGGGATATCTATAAAAAAATGTTTTGTAACTCAAGACAATGGTTTTTCAATTTTTAGCATATGCACTTAACACCTCAAAGTATTCTGATAACTCACATCCTATATCTTCTAGCAACCTTACAACTTTAGTAGATAATCCGATGTTGTTCAATTTAAATATTAATTGCTGCCGGGATATTTTGTCGCACGCAGCTCTAAAATCTACGAAGACAGCATAATTTTTTTTTTCTTCGCCAAACTTAAGTTGGACTAATGACGTCAGGTTGTATATAGTATCTACAGTTGAATACTGCCTCCGGAATCCAGCTTGATACTCATTCAGTGCCTCATTCTTTTCTAACCGGTTCCCCTAATCTCTTTTGCGATTTTCCACCAATATTTGTAACTTGGATTTGGTAAATTTTGTTTTCAAGTTCTTTCTTTATTCTTGTCGTCGGCATGCACATACATTTTTTAATTTCGTTGAGATTTAAGATACTTTTGTTTATCTACAATTTCATTTGAGTATTTTAAATGAACTTGCGAAATTAATTGAACAGATATTTTTTAAAACATTTTTCTTCTTCAGTGACTTAAGAAATATAAAAATTAAATTATTTTTAACGCTTATTTCAAGATCGATTGTATAACTGAAGTTCTTTAATTGCCACAAATAATTGCCTTACAATTTTTAACTAGAAAGTTTAGAACACAGAAACCCCACAAAAATTGTATCCAGTTAGATTTGATTTAAGTGCCTTACGGTAGCTTAAGTTTTTCAAATATTGATGATGCTTAGTTAACTGGGTTTTGGTTTCTTTAAAGCATGACGGACAGTTCACCGATTTCAATCTCGTTAAAAATACAAAATTGCGATCCAAATGGCTCTGAGTTTGATTTCATTTAAATCGTACTATTGTGGTCTAAGTTTTTTCCAATTTGGTTTCATTAAAAACCTACGATTGAGGGTGTGAAGTTAGCGACGAAAGTTATAAATATTTTTCAGCAATGTTAAAAACTTAACAGAGAATGTTAAGTTAAAATAATTTTTTGCGATGCTAATTATGAAAGTTAAATACGTTGAACAAAATGTTAAGCAGTTTATAGAAAATGTTGCAGCAACATGTTGCCTGTTATGTTTTTGGGAATATAACTACGAAAGTTAAATAGGTTTTACAAAGAGGGAGTTAGTTTTATATAAGGAGTAATAGCTTGTAGTCTGTTTGTAAACTCAGCTCTAATCTACAAATCCCACTATATGACCTTTTTAAAGGCCAATAATATATAACAATTTAAAGATCCCATCCAAAGAAAATACAGAATTTGAACAACATTGTTTTAATGCATACTTTCAGGAACTAAATAAACATTATTTCGTTTAGAAACATTTCAAACTCTAAATAAAATATTTCTGGGTTGCTTGATTCAATTTAAAATTTTCTTATATTAATGACCACATTCCAGGCTTAATAATGTATTTACCCAATTGCGAATTAGATAGCGCAAAATTTTTATAAAATTTCTTTTAATATGTCAGTGATTTTTAAACATTTTTCCATATCTAAGTTTTAATATGTACGTATTAATTTTTAAATTTAAAAAAATCCAAAATTACATAATTTCCAAACCCTTCAAACAATATATAATCCATAATATTAATAGGCCAGGCGATTTCTTGTGACCGATGTTTTGTTCCACCGTTTTATCCCGATTTTGACAAAGCGTATATTTTTTGAAAGGTGTTTTTAGCTGTTTTGAGTAAATTACATTTAAAGTTGCTACTACCTCATACATAAAATTATACAATGCTATGTATGTGCTTATTAAATTTGTCAATGTTTGTATTAATGAGCTTGTTTTCTTCATTCACAGTAATAATAAACCAGAAATATGTTGGATTGTGAATTGGATAAGTTGAAAAATAAAGTTGCCTAGAAATTGCACTCGAATTTCTAGCACTGGAATCTGCTAGTTTATAATAATTATGTTGCTTAATTTTGAATACTATAACAATTCTTTTATGTAAATTGTTTAGTCGAATAGTTAAAAATTAAAAGATCCTGTTTTTGTAAATTAAATTAAATTTAGTAAATTAATTAGCTTTGGCTTTTTGGATTTTTAAAGTTTTATGTTTCTGCGTTTCTGCTAACGTCGTTTCTGCGTTTTTGCGTTTCTACATTTTTGTGATATTTCGCTTTTGCTTTTTTGTGATTTTGGGTTTTTGCGGTTTTTGCGATTTTGCATTTTTGGGTTTTGAAAATTTTGCGATTCTTGAATTTTGAGTTTATGTAATTTTCTTTGTTTACAATTTTACGTTTTTGCGTTTTTCCGTTTTTTGAAATTTTGTGTTTTTGTGATTTTTCGATTTCACATCTTTCAGATGTTGTGATTTTGCGATTTTTCCATTTTAGGTTTTTACGTTATCAATTTTACGTTTTTAAGTGTTTGCGATTTTATATTTTAAAATTTTCCATTTTTGTGATTTTGCGTTTTCGTGTGTTTGCGTTTTCGCGTTTTCGCACTTTAGCTTTTTGGCATTTTTGTGATGGGTGATTTTGGGTTTTTTGCGATTTTACGTTTTTTAGATTTTCAAATTTTGCGATTTTATTTTGCATTGATGTGATTTTATTTCTTTAGGATTTACGTTTTTGCCCTTCTGCGTTTTTAAATTTTTGCGTTTTGGTGTTTCTTTGACTTTGGGTTTTAACAATTTTGGGTTTTTGAGAATTTGGGTTTTTTCATCTTTCAAATATTGTGATTTTGCGTTTTTGCAATTTTTATTTTTGCGTCTTTACTGTTTTGCATTTGTGAGATTTTACATTTTTAAATTTTGTGTTTTTGTGATTT
This sequence comes from Cordilura impudica, assembly GCA_963682025.1. Taxonomy (NCBI): domain Eukaryota; kingdom Metazoa; phylum Arthropoda; class Insecta; order Diptera; family Scathophagidae; genus Cordilura; species Cordilura impudica. Next base: position 192,604,325 of record OY821521.1, on the reverse strand, counting down.
TGCGATTTTACGTTTTTAAGTTTTTGGGCTTTTGAAGTTTTGGAGTTGGTACATTTTTTCGAGTTTCCGTTTGTGCAATTTAGTATTTTTGCGATTTTGGGTTTTTAGAATTTTGTGCTTTTCCGTTTCTGCATTTTTCTTTTTTACGATTTTGTGTTTTTGTGATTTTGCATTTTTATGATTTTTGATTTTCGTTTTTGCAATTTTAAATTTTGTGTTGTTGCAATTTTGCGGTTTTGCGCCTTTGTCTATTTGTCCTTTTGTGATTTGGTATTTTTACAATTTTACGTTTTTCTATCATTTTACTCTACGACGTTTAGTTTGCGCCATTTAAGCGATTTTATGTACCACGGCAAAAATTTTATGTTTTTCTACTTGGCAAACATAAAAGGAGTTACCACCATTCATGTGGGTAAAATCTTTACCGTTTCATTCAACTGCGCTTAGCTTTCGAGATAAATATAACCGATTTTATGTTCTTCGCCAATATTTTTGAAGATATTTCATTTCATATTTTTTTGTTTAACCACCATTTTTTTGCTTTCTGCAAATAACTGTCTACCGAATATATAAATGGACGCACTTTATAGTCCATAAGATGTCGTCCCTTTTTAATACGAATTTCTGTGAGAAAAATGCAATAAAAAATAATTTAATTTAAAAATTTTATTAAAAAAATATTTTTAACTACCATTTAACGCTCCCTGTAGTTGCTCAGTTAGTTAAAAAAATAGTTGTAAGCATTTAATAAGTTTTGCCACTCCTTATTTTCAAATGAAAGAGGAGAATCTTGGCAACGTTATGGATTTATTTATTTTTATCAAAATAGAATGTCAATAATGGTCCCTTCAAAACTTCATATATTTTTTGGAATATTTTTAGATTTTTTTTGTACCTTATTTTGTATTTTAAAGGCCATATGTAAAATTCTAACGACACAAAATTATTGAAATTTTGGTATGTAGGACTACATATTGAAGTTCTCAAGATATTTTTTTAAAAGAATTTAGTGAAAATTTCAAAAAATATTGGTGGCTAAAGCTTTAAAAGGACGTTATTTTCATCCCATTGTACTGATATTGTGAAATGATAACATACATAAAATTGTTAAGATCCTGTTCTATCATTTGACATTAATAGCATCATTGTAGATCAAATAGATTATTAAATTAATTTTTTTGAAAAATGTCATCCTTTAAAAGTTGCGCGATTTCTATCATTAGATTCTTGTGTAATATATACTGTCGAACGGTCTTATATTAATATTATTTATATAAAATTTTTATCAAATATATATTTTTTATACCAAAAATTTATTAACAAGTAGATTTAACTTCTTGTTCCAGCAAATAGAACAAAATAACCATCGATGCTTATAATATTTAAATATAATTCATATTAATAGTGATTTATTATATCGAATATAATGATAAATGACATATCAATATAGTTTCGATACGTAGATTTTTAGTTCTTTTTTTTATACATTTTAATATATTATATGCTGTCTGAGCAATACTCTGCAGGAAATAACCAACTATTAAATAAAATCATATATAATATTAAACACACATTGCATTTTTATATGAACATATGAGAACCCTCCAATATTTATATAAGTGGATGCCATAAGTATACAAATACATACACAATCATTTGAACTACGTACATATATTCAAAAAAATTAAACTGAAATACAAATAATGTATAAAAAAAAAATAACCATTACCAATAAAAATAAATATCAAACTTATGACGGCACGAATAAATATTGGGGTGGTTCAAACGAGAATGACAAAAGAAAAGTAAATTTTCTTAAAAACAAACTTTTTCCTGAAAAAGTGTATATTCTATAAAAAAAAGTCAATTTCTTAAAATATGTAGCTTTTCTTAAAAAAGGAGCTTTATTTTAGAAAAATGCCTTTTCTTAAAAAAGTACCTTTTAAAAAAAATTACATTACAAAATGTACCTCTTCTTACAAATTTATATTTTCTTAAAAAAGTATCTCTTCTTAAAACATATCTTTTCTTAAAAATATCTTTTCTTCAAAAAGTAGCTTTCCTAAAAAAGTACCCTTTCTTAAAAAAGTAAATTTTCTTAAAAAAGTAACGTTTTTAAAAAAGCAGCTTTTCTTCAAAAAGTACATGTTGTTACAAACTACCTCTTCTTAAGACAGTAGCTCCTTTTAAAAAAGTACCTGTTGTAAAAATTACATTTGCTTAAATACCTTCTTAAAAAGGACATTTTAATAAGAAAGTAGTATTTTATAAAAATGAAATTTTTTACCATTAAATTTTCGTACCTTTTATAAAATTTACATATTCTGAAAAATAACCTTTTCTTAAAAAAGTCCCTTTTCTGAAAAAAGTAGAATTTCTTTAAAAACTATTTTTTTAAATACCTTTTCTTAAAAAAGTACTAACTTCTGTTAAAAACGTCTTTATTGAAAAGAAAATTTTCTTTTAAAAGTACCTTTTCTGAAAAAAGCAAATTTTCTTAAAAAGCACCGTTTCTTAAAAAATATCTTTTCTTAAGAAAGTACCTTTTCTTAAAAAAGTACTTTTTCTTATAAAAATGCCTTTTCTTAAAAAGTACTTTTTCTTATAAAAATACCTTTTCTTAAAAAGTACTTTTTTTAAAAAGGTACCTTTTCTTAAGAAAGTACCTTTTCTTAAAAAGTACCTTTTCTTAAAACGTACATTTTCTTAAAAAAGTAAATTTTCTTAAAAAAGTAAAGTTCTTGAAAAATTAAGTTTTCTTCAAAAGTACGTTTTTTTAAAACATTACTTATTCTTAAAAAATTTCCTTTCCTTAAGAAAGTACCATTTCTTAAAAAGACCTTTTCTTAAAAAAGTAACTTTTCTTAACAAAGTTATTTACCTAAACAATACCATTTCTTAAAAAAGTACCTTTTCTTAAAAATTTACTTTTTCTTAGAAAAGTTCTTGTTCTAAAAAAAACCTTTTCTTAAAAAGTTTGTTTTCCTAAGAACATACTTTTTTCTTAAATAAGTAAAATTTCTTAAAAAGTACCATATCTTAAAGAGTACATTTTCTTGAAAAATTAAATTTTCTTGAAAAAGTAAGTTTTCTTCAAAAGTACTTTTTCTTAGAAAAGTACTTATTATTTAAAAATTTCCTTTCCTTGAAAAAGTACCATTCATTAAAAAATTAACTTTTCTTAAAAAATTACGTATTCTTAAAAAAGTACCTTTTCTTAAAAAAGTACTTTTTCTTAAAAAAAGTTCTTGTTCTTAAAAAACTTTTCTTAAAAAGTTTGTTTTCTGAAGAAAATACATTTTCTTAAAAAATTTCCTGTCCTTAAAAAAGTACCTTTTCTTAAAAAAGTACCTTTTCTTAAAAAAGTACATTTTCTTAAATAAGTAAGTTTTCTTCAAATGTACGTTTTCTTAAAAAAGCACTTATTCTTTCAAAATTTCCTTTCCTTAACAAAGTACCATTTCTTAAAAAAGTTCCTTTTCTTAGCAAAGTTTATTTTCCTAAACAATACCATTTCTTAAAAAAGTACCATTTCTTAATAAATTACATTTTCTTAGAACAGTACCTTTTTAAAAAAGTATTTTTCTTAAAAAAGTAAATTGTCTTTAAAAAGTAAGTTTTCTTCAAAAGTACTTTTTCTTAAAAAAGTACTTATTATTAAAAAATTTCCTTTCCTTACTATTTCCTTACTATTACTATTTCTTAAGAAATTACCTTTTCTTAGAAAAGTTCCATTTCTTAAAAAAGATTATTTTCCTAAACAGTAACATTTCTTAAAAAAGTACCTTTTCTTAACAAAGTTCTTGTTCTTAAAAAACCTTTTTTTAAAAAGTTTGTTTTACTAAGAAAATACCTTTTCTTAAAAAAGTAAAATTTCTTCAAAAGTACGTTTTCTTGAAAAAGTACTTATTGTTAAAAAATTACCTTTTCTTATAAAAGTACCATTTCTTAAAAAAGTACCGCTTCTTAAAAAAGTTCTTTTTCTTTACAATTTTTTTTCCTAAACAATACCATTTCTTAAAAAAATAGCTTTTCTTAATAAATTACCTTTTCTTAGAAAAGTTCTTGTTCTTAAAAAAATTTTCCTTAAAAATTTTGTTTTCCTAAGAAAATACATTTTCTTAAAAAATTTCCTTTCCTTAAGAAAGTACCATTTCTTAAAAAGTACCTTTTCTTAAAAAATGTAACTTTTCTTAACAAAGTTTATTTACCTAAACAATACCATTTCTTAAAAAAGTACCTTTTCTTAAAAATTTACTTTTTCTTAGAAAAGTTCTTATTCTTAAAAAAACCTTTTCTTAAAAAGTTTGTTTTCCTAAGAAAATACTTTTTTCTTAAATAAGTAAAATTTCTTAAAAAGTACCATTTCTTAAAAAGTACCTTTTCTTGGAAAATTAAATTTTCTTGAAAAAGTAAGTTTTCTTCAAAAGTACTTTTTTTTAAAAAAGTACTTAGTATTAAAAAATTTCCTTTCCTTGAAAAAGTACAATTTCTTAAAAAATTACGTATTCTTAAAAAATTCCTTTTCTTAAAAAAGTACTTTTTCTTAAAAAAGTTCTTGTTCTTAAGAAAACCTTTTCTTAAAAATTTCTTTTCCTAAGAAAATACATTTTCTTAAAAAATTTCCTTTCCTTGAAAAAGTACCTTTTCTTTAAAAAGTACATTTTTCTTAAAAAGAAAATTTTCTTCAAAAAATACATTTTCTTAAGTAAGTTTTCTTCAAAAGTAGGTTTTCTTAAAAAAGTACTTATTCTTTCAAAATTTCCTTTCCTTAACAAAGTACCATTTCTTAAAAAAGTACCATTTCTTAAAAAATTACGTATTCCTAAAAAATTCTTTTTCTTAAAAAAGTACTTTCTCTTAAAAAAGTTCTTGTTCTTAAGAAAACCTTTTCTTAAAAATTTGTTTTCCTAAGAAAATACATTTTCTTAAAAAATTACCTTTCCTTGAAAAAGTACATTTTTTTAAAAAGTTAATTTTTCTTAAAACGAAAATTTTCTTCAAAAAATACATTTTCTTAAGAAAGTTTTCTTCAAAGGTACGTTTTCTTAAAAAAGTACTTATTCTTTCAAAATTTCCTTTCCTTAACAAAGTACCATTTCTTAAAAAAGTACCTTTTCTTAAAAAATTACGATTTCTTATAAAAGTATAATTTCTTAAAAAGTACCTTTTCTTAAAAAAGTACATTTTCTTAAGAAAGTTTTCTTCAAAAGTACTTATTCTTTCAAAATTTCCTTTCCTTAACAAAGTACCGTTTCTTAAAAAAGTTCCTTTTCTTAAAAAAATTTATTTTCCTAAATAATACCATTTCTTAAAAACAGTACCTTTTCTTAAAAAATTCCCTTTTCTTAAGAAAGTACCTTTTCTTAAAAAAGTACTTTTTCATAAAAAAGTTCTTGTTCTTAAAAAAACCTTTTATTAAAAAGTTTGATTTTCTAAGAAAATACATTTTCTTAAAAAATTTCCTTTCCTTGAAAAAGTACATTTTCTTAAAAAAGTACATTTTTAAAAAAAAAGTTCCTTTTCTTAACAAAGTTTATTTTCCTAAACAATACCATTTCTTAAAAAAGTACGCTTTCGTAATAAATTACCTTTTCTTAAAAAATTATCTTTTCTGAAAAAAAGTATTTTTTCTTAAAAAAAGTTCTTGTTCTTTAAATACGTTTTCTTAAAAAGTTCGTCTTCCTAAGAAAATACCTTTTCTTAAAAAAGTAAAATTTCTTAAAAAGTACCTCTTCTTAAAAAAGTACTTTTTCTTAAAAAAGTAAATTTTCTTGAAATTAACCTTTTCTTATAAAAGTACCATTTCTTAAAGAAGTACATTTTCCTAAAAAAGTTCCTTTTGTTAAAAAAGTTTATTTTCCTAAACAATACCATTTCTTAAAAAACTAACTTTTCTTAAAAAAGTCGGTTTTCTTCAAAAGTACGCGTTCTTAGAAAATTTCCTTTCCTTAAAAAGTACATTTTCTTAAGAAAGTATCTTTTCTTAAAAAAGTTTGTTTTCCTACAAAAATACGTTTTTATAAATAGGTACCTTTTCTTAAAAAGGTACATTTTCTTAAAAAAGAACCTTTTCTAAAAAAGTATCTTTTCCTAAAATGTACTTTTTCTTAAAAAAGATCTTGTTCTTAAAAATTTTCCTTTCCTTAAAAAAGTACCTTATCTTAAAACATTCCCGTTTCTTAAAAAGTTGTTTTCCTTTCCTAAAAAAGTTCGTTTTCTTCGAAGGTACGTTTTCTTAAAATATTACTTATTCTTAAAAAATTTAATTTCCTTGAAAAAGTACCTTTTCTTAAAAAGAGCATTTTCTTGAAAAAGTAAATTTTATTTAAAAACTACGTTTTCTTTAAAATGTTCTTGTTCTTAAAAAAGTTCCTTTTCTTAAAAAATTTGTATTCTTACGAAAATCCCTTTCCTAAAAAAGTACCTTTCCCAAAAAATATTTTTTCTTAAAAATAACATTTTCTTATTTTATTTATATCTAAGTGTGAAAGATGCCAGTATTTTCATTGATGATAAGTATTAATGATGTTTATACCCGATACCACTTAGTGGTCAGGGCCCTTTATTACACAGATCGACTAAAACACTATCAGAGTTGATTTAGCGATGTCCGTCCGTCCGTCCATATGTGTCCCCTTGTTAACCTTGTAATCAAACTACAGGTCGCAAATATGAATATATATTGATAAAATATATGCTTCTATCGGCCATAGAACAAACGCTGTCAAAATTTGTGAAAATCGGACCTAGTCCCCATACAAATGACCCCTATGAGATCGACTTAAATTGCCAAATAATCAAATAAATCTCGGCCAAATTGGGTTTGTGTATGTTTATTACATCCATTTATCAGTAGTCCAAAAATAAAACTCTATGGGTCAATTCTTAGTCAGAGCTCCTAGATGGAGCTGGTTCCCGATCTTCACTTAAATCCACAAAAAACAAAAATATTGCGCAGATTTTTCTCAAATTTGTTCATTTTTGGACCTAGTACCCATATAAATGTAGCATCCGATATGAACTTTCTCATATCCGAAGGCAACAAAATTATTAACAATGCCACCTAAATTTGGTGTACGCTTATTTTCTATATCTTATTAGTTGGACATGAGAGATAGGGTTTCTAACATGGTGTCTCGACTAGCCATAATTCATGGCAATGTTCATGTCAATGGCTAGTGGAAACCGCTAATGTTCATGTCATGACTAAAAATCCAACTTTTTGACATGACAGAAACTCTGACAAAAACTTAGCCATTCATTTGAAATTTCATTCGATTTTGACGTTTATGTATATTAAAATGGCACAACTTAAATTTAATAAAAGCGAAATTATTAATTTCATTCTAAAACAGGTAAAAAAGGATTCACCCAAAATTTTGTGCTTTTTTCTTCAGTTCTTTCTTCTTCAATTTGTATTTTTAGTTTTTTTTAACTCTTTGAAAACATTGAGTACAAGAACGCATTTTTGTTGTTTACGGTTCAAAGACATTTTGGAAATGAAATGTCTAAACATAATTTGCCCACTTCGCGTTTTGTCTCATTTTGTTTCTCTGACTTGAATATGAACATTGCCATGAATTATAGCTAGTCGAGACAGCGTGCAAACGCATGGCATAGGGTATTATCTTACTTGTTCTCTGGCCCAACAATAATCACAGCCCAATTTGAACGCTCCTAATACACATACCATGCTGACTAACACAAACTGTCATAAACTGTGTAAAAAATGGTTCACAGTGAAATGATTGATATTCGTTTAGCAACTGAAACTGCTCTACTTAAGTCGTATATTTATAATGCATTTTAATTCTAGCTACCAATAACAATATTTATAGGAATTTGATTTTCACGAACACTATAAGTTGATTTGGAAAAAAAAAAATTGAATATATACTGACAGAATTGTTTGTTTAAATAAAAGAACATTGAATAACGTTTAAATGACAGTTAAATATACATCAATATGATTCGAATAATTTTTATGCACTCGTATAGAATTCATACATACAGTGGCTTTATTTGTAATAAAAAATATGCCCATATAAATGGACGGATAACCAATATTTGTTGTGATAAATAATGGCGGCGAAAGTATTTGGAATAAAAAGAATTCGTGCGCAATAGTTAGGATAAATTGAGTTTTATCGAAATTTAAAAAAATAAAAAAATATATGAAAATTTTCATACAAACGTTCAAAATCAATATTAAGTAAAACAATGCTATTCGAAATATAATATTCCAGAAATACTTAAAGCTTATCTCATCCAATTTCACTTACTTAATAAATATCATCATTTTCTTTTCCATACAGTATATTTTTTGTTATCTAAGATATCTATATTTACTTTTGGCCATATAGATTTACAAAACAAAAGAAAATAAGAAATAGAATCCATAAATATATTCAGCCAACATAAACTGAAAATCTTCTTACTTATACTACGAGTATGATTTAATTTTTTTTTTTTTTATTATTTTGTAGGAGAAAGCAAATCAAAATTGAATTTTCTGCAACGTCGCTCTTGTCATGACATTGTTTTGCGATATTTTTTTGTTTTTTTTTTTGTTTTTATTTTATTCCGTTTTGCTTGTGTGTTCTATCTCATGTAGAATAGGTCGATGTTTTTTTTTCCTTATGGTTTCCTGGTTTCGAGTTTTTTTTAACTGCTTGGATGTACTTTTATTGTTGAAGGTTTTATATACGGAAATTGAATTATTATCAGTGTGCCAGCTGATAACTTTACTTTACTTTTATGTTTTGTTTAGTTTTTGAGATTTTTGTTTTTATTTCGATGCCCTACATGAAGTTGTTGAGTAAATGGGATTAATAGTTTGTTTTAGACCTATTAAACAATAAAATCTAATAAATTCATATTTTTTTTTATAAAATTTCCTTGTATTTTCTTAGTTTTTCTCGATCAATTTATTAGAGCATAAAGAATCATTTTTCTTAGCTTTTTTATGAATGGAACTGATTTACACTGTTCATGTAATGAAATTTTGATTAAAGTAGTAAAATTATTTCATAAAATAAATGAAAAGTTATATAAATAAAAATTATCTTAAAATTTATAAGAATTTCTATAAATTATGCGAAAGTTTTCATCATGCTAGTTTCATTAATTTAATGAAAATAAATGCATTAATTAAATGATATTATCATTATATGTAAATAAATTTCAATAAAATTTTCAATAATTTCATTAATTTAGAAAAAAAAAATTCATTAATTAACGAAAAAATTTCAATAATTTAGAAAAAAAAATGTATGAAATGTTTCAGAAAACTTAGGAAATGTAGGAAAATATTAAAAAAGAAAAAAATACGAAAGTTGCTTGTATGAAAAATTTCCTATATTTTATGAACGATTCATAAAAAAATAATTATTAATAAAATTACTGAAAAGATATAATTCAGCCCAATTACGAATATTCTCAAGGAATTTCTTTATCGCGAAAAATACATTTCTCGAGAAAAAAAATCCTCCAATTATAAATTCATTAATTTAATGAAAATATATTCATTAGTTAAATGATATTTTCATTATATGTAAATAAATTTCAACAAAATTTTCAATAATTTTATTGATATAGAAAAAAATAAAAAAATTCATTAATTTACGAAAAAATTTCATTAATTTAGGAAAAAAATTTCATGAAATATATGAAAAGTTTCAGAAAACTAAGGAAATGTAGGAAAATATCAAAGAATAAAAAATACGTACGTTGCTTGTATGAAGGCTTTCATATATTTTATGAAAGATTCGTAAAAAAATAATTTTTAATAAAATCAATGAAAAGATATCATTATGTCAGCTTTCATTAATTAAATAAAAATAATTTCATTACTTTACTTAAATTTTTTTTCTGAAATATATGAAAGTTTCAGAAAATTAAGGAAATATAAGAAAATAGAAAAAAAAGTTATGATGGTTTTCATTTATTTTATAAAAGATTAATAAAAAAAAGTTTTTCATAAAATATATGAAAATTTGCTATTATGCAAGTATTCATTAATTTAATGAAAATAAATTCACTAAATTAATGAAATATTTCATCAAATCTATTATAGAAAAGAAATTTTGAAAAAAATTCTCTTAGTGAAATATTCATTAAATTAATGAATTTATTTTCATAAAATTAATGAAAACTTTCATAGTGTTTTTGACAATTTTTTATAGATTTTGGGATATTATTAATAGGTTTATGAAAAATTGAGTCAATGAAAATTAATTCATTAATGTAATGAATTATTTGCAAAATCCTTTATTTAATAAAAAGTTAATTTTATAAAAAATTCATTTTATAAATTTTAGATTTTTTTCAGAAAATTAATGAGAAATTCCACAACTGAAATATTCATGGTATTTATGACAATTTTGACATATTTTTGTATACATATTGTTTTTTTTTATCAAAAATTCAGTCAATGTAACGTCGATTAATTTAATTAATTTTTTTCACAAAACTAATGAAATATTTCGTCAAATTTATGTTTTGAGAAAAACTTCATTATTCATTTAATTAATGTATTCAAAAGTCTCACAGAATTTTTGACAATAATTATTGATTTTGAAACATTCATTAATATAATGAAATATTCACAAAATTAATCAAGAGTTTCACCCAATTCAGTTTTCTTTATTTAAAGTTTATTTTATAAAAATTCCAGCAATAAAATATTCATAAAAATAATAATTTTTTTTATAACTTTTATGAACGGATTCTCTATATTTACGAAAATTTGTATAGATTTATTTTTTTTTTGAAAATTTCAGTAATTGGAAGGTTTTTATAAATTATTAATTTTTTTTCACGAAATAAATGAAAAATTCCCTTAGTGAAATATTCATTAAATTAATGATTATTTTTTTGTGGAAAATTTTCATAGCATTTCTGATATATTTTATAGATTCTAGGAAAGTTTTTTATAAATTTTTATTAAAAATTCGGTCAATGTAACATTCATTAATTAATTGATTTTTTTTTCATCATATCTATATTTATTTTTCTTTATTTGGAAATAAATTTTGAGAAAAATGCCATTATTCATTAAATTAATGTATTAATTTTCATAACAAATGTCGTAGTATTTTTGACAATTATTATAAATATTGGGAAAATATTTGAATATTTTTTTTGAAAAATTCATTAAATAAAACATTCATTAATATAATGAATATTTAAAAAAAATAATCAAAAGTTTCACCCAACTTAGTTTTCTTTATCTAAATTTTATTTTATAAAAATTCCACCTATAAAATGTTCACTAAAATAATAATTTTTTTCAAAAATTTTATGAACGAATTCCCTATATTTATGAAAATTTGAATAGATTTTTTTTTTTTTAAATTCAGTAGTTGAAAGATTTCTATAAACTATTAATTTTTCTTCACGAAATAGATGAAAAATTCCCTTAGTGAAATATTCATTAAATTAATGATTATTTTTTTGTGGAAAATTTTCATAGCATTTCTGACAATTGTTATAGATTTTAGGAAAGTTTTTTATAAATTTTTATTAAAAATTCGGTCAGCGTAACATTCATTAATTAATTGATTTTTTTTTCATCATATCTATATTTATTTTTCTTTATTTGGAAAGAAATTTTAAGAAAAATGCCATTATTCATTAAATTAATGTATTAATTTTCATAACAAATTTCATAGCATTTTTGACAATTATTCAAAATTTTGGGAAAATATTTGAATATTTTTATGAAAAATTCATTCAATGAAACATTCATTAATATAATGAAATATTTACAAAACTAATGAAAAGTTTCACCCAATTTAGTTTTCTTTATTCAAGGTATATTTAAAAAAAACTAACCAATAAAATATTCATTAAAATAATAATTTTGATGTGTAAACATCTATACGCGCAGGGGACAAAATTTCTATTTCACAATACAATGAGCTCACATGTTACGCTGTGAGACGTAAGACAAAATCGGTGTGACTTATTATTGTATTGGTGAAAAAATTATAATATGTAATAACCTGTTTGAAAATGAAAAATGAAAAATGAAAAATAAAAAATGAAAAATGAGAAACGAAAAATGAAAAATGAAAAATGAAAGACGAAAAATGAAAAATGAAAAATAAAAAATTAAAATTAAAAAAAACCGAAAAATAAAAAATGAGAAACGAAAAAGAAAAATGAAAAATAAAAAATGAAAAATAAAAAATTACAATTAAAAATGAAAACCGAAAAATAAAAAATGAAAAATGAAAAATAAAAAATGAAAAATAAAAAATTAAAATTAAAAATGAAAACCGAAAAATAAAAAATGAAAAACGAAAAATGAAAAGTGAAAAATTAAAAATTAAAAATAAAAAATGATAAATAAAAAATGAAAAATAAAAAATGATGAATGAAAAATAAAAAAATGAAAAACGAAAAATGAAAAATGAAAAATAAAAAATGATAAATAAAAAATGAAAAATAAAAAATGAAAAATGAAAAATGAAAAATTGAAAATTAAAAATAAAAAATGAAAAATAAAAAATGAATAAAAATGAAAAATAAAAAATTGAAAATGAAAAACGAAAAATGAAAAATCAAAAATAAAAAATGAATGAAAAATTAAAAATAAGAAATGAAAAATATGACATGAAAAATGAAAAATTAAAAATTACAAATGAAAAATTAAAAATAAAAAACGAAAAATTAAAAATTAACCGGTGGAAATGATAAAAAATAAATATTTTTATATTAGCAGAGCCCCTGCAGTTGATTGCTATAAGTTATACATAGATGATGCCTTCTGTTTGATTTTAAAAAGATCGGACTCACCTGAATTTTTTTTTTTCATAAAGCTTATGGAAAAATTTTCTATATTTATGAAAATTTTGATAGATTTATTTTTTGGAAAAATTCAGCCTATGAAATATTTTTATAAATTTTTAATTTTTTTTCACAAAATAAATAAAAAAATTCCACTACAGAAATATTCATCAAGTTGATGATTTTTTTCGAAAATTTTAATATCATTTATAACACTTTTGACAGATGTTATGCAAATTTTTTATATATTTTTATTAAAAATTCAGTCAATGCAACATTTATTAATTTAATGAATATTTTCACAAAGCTCAAGAAAAATTTCATCCAATTTCTTTATTTATTTTATTTAGTTGATATCAAGAATTTTTGATATATATTATTCTTATGAAATATTCCTTAAACTAATGTACTTTTTTCATAAAACTAATGAAAAATTCAGATAATCAAACTGAAAAAAATAAGGCAATGAATTGTTAACAAATTTAAAAAAAGTTTCACCCAATTTATTTTTCTTAATTTAATATGAAGTTTATTTTATAAAAATTTCACTAATATAAAATTCATGAAATAATTGTTTTGTTTCATGAACTATATGAAAAGTTTCCCTATATTTAGGCAATTTTAATAGATTTATTTTTTTTGAAAAATTAATTTAATGAATTTTTGATTTTTTTTACAAAATTAATGAAAAATTCCTTTACTGAAGTATTCATTAAATTAATGATATCTTTTTTCGAAAATTTTAATGGTATGTATGGCCATTTTGATAGGTTTTTTTATTAAAAAAATTTCATGAAAAATTCATCCAATATATTTTTATTTAGTCGATATATACGAATGCTATAAGGAATTAATGAAAATAAATTCATTAATTTAATCAAAGTTTCATACAAAATTTATAAAATTTGCATGAAATATATTAAAATTTACATTATAAAAAAAGTTCATTAATATTATGAAAATAAATTCGTTAATTTAATGAAAAAAATCCATTGATTTAATAAAAGTTTCATAAAAACCTTATAAAATTTCGGGAATAGGTTCAACGTTTTAAAGTTTTCATTAATTTTACAAAAAAAAAAAGTGCATTAATAATATGAAAGTTTCATAACAAATATTTTCAAGAATTATAAATACTCTTTTTTTAATTTTCGCGTGTTTGTCATTATGTTAGTTTGAATTTGAATGAAATAAAATCAATAATTTCAAGATAGATTAAAAAAAAATAATTTTTAAATATATTTATGAAAATTTCCGCATTATGAAGCCTTTAATTCATTTGATGGAAAAAAATTCATTAATTTAATGAAATTTTTCTTGTAATATAAGAAAATTTTCAAAAAATTTAGGAGTCTTTAATTTGTTCAATGAAAATAAATTTATTAATATAATGAAAGTTTCACAAAACAAATAAATAAAAATAAATTCTTTCAAACGTTGTAATTATGAAAGTTTTCATTCATTTTCAAAATTGACATAAAATTTAATAATATTGTTTTTATGATTAATTTCATTAATATGATGAAAATAAATGCACAATTGATAAAAAAGTTTAATAAAACTGAATTTTAAAATAAATCTAATAAAAATTTGAACCAATTCATTAATTCTATGAAAATAAATTCATTAATTAAATGAAAGATTCATTAAAAAATATGAAATATTAGAAATTTTCACCAAATTTAGATACATTGTTTTTATGAATAATTTCATTAATTTAATGAAAATAACTGCAAAATTGATAAAAGTTTCATAAATTATATTTTAAAATAAATTTTATAAATATTTCAGTAAAACTTTCAAACATTGTAATTGTGAAACTCTCATAATTGTGATGAAAATGAATTTATTTATTTAATGAAAGTTTTTCAAAAGAACATTCTAAAAAAGTTTAGGGAAATATTTACAAAAATTAACGAAAGTCGTTTTTATTTAAATCATTTCATTGAATTTATTAATTTAATGAAACTTTTCATTGATTTTATTTATTTAGTGAAAGTTTTTAAAACAATCTTTTTTTAAATTTATGAAAATTTGCAAAAAAAATTTTGATCGTTGTAATTATGCAAGTTTTCATTAATTTTATAAAAAAAATTCATAAATTAAAAAAAACTTAAATTTTTTTTTTTGGAAAACATTATGAAAATTTGCAGCATCTATAATATAAATAGGCTACGTGGTTTCTTATTACCAATGTTTTTTCCTACCGTTTTATTCCGATTTGGACCAAACGTATAATATTTGAAAGATATTTCTTTTTAACTGTTCACCAGATTTACAGATTTTTAAATTTTTGCCTTTATTTTTTAGTAAATTGAATTTAAATTTGCTACTAACACATACATACAATTATACTTATGCTATATGTGTGTTTATTAAATAGTTAATGTTTTTGTTAATGAGTTTGTTATCTTAATTCACAATAACAATAAACCAAAAATGTTGGTTTGTGAATTGGCTAAGTTGAGAAATAAAATTGGCTAGAAATTGCACTCGAATTTCGAGCGCTGGAATCTGCTAGTTTTAATTATTATATGAAAATAATATCATTTATTTAATGAAAATTCGTGAAATAGATATTTTTAAATCAAATTTTTGAATTTATTAAGCTTTTCATTAAATTGATGAAAACAAATTCATTAATTTAATGAAAAATTCAAACAAAAATATAAAAAATTTACGATCGTTCTTTGTAAAAAACTTAATTTAATGAAAATTATAATTTAATGAAAATTATAATGCATAAATATTCAAGAAATTAAAAAATGACGATTGTTTGTTTGAACAGAGTTGTATTTTCTAAGATTAATACGAAGTAAAAGATGTACGGTATGAAAACTGATTCTTAACCACCTGACTTTAGGTGAGTGTGTTAAAGCGTTGGCCAAATGGTGCAAGTGCGAGTGCATGTGAGACGCAGGTTCAAGCTTCAGCCGCAGGTCGCCCTAAGTAGAAAAATTTCATATAGAAACAATCTATTCAATTAAAACATAACAATTATCACAATGTTCAATAAATCGCTGATGAAGGCTTAAATGCCAGAAACCGGTCCGATTAAGAATAAAGTGTAGTAGTGAATTTTAGAAATACATATCGCACCTGTACCTCTAAAGGGAGTCAACTTAAAATTTTTCAAATTTCACTTTTTGCAAGAAAACGATACACTGGCCATATCTATCAACTGTAAAAATCTTACATCGGTTTTTCTAGTCTTTCCAAAAAAAAAATACAGTTGTAACCCTCTTTGTGTTATAAGAGTAGCTTGTTTAGAATCCACTAAAAAGACATATTTTGAGTTGCACCCCAAAGACATTTTATTTTTGATAATCGCTGAAAAAATCGTAAAAAACAACTACTGTTGTACACTTATTATTCGCAATTTTTTTGCAATGAAACAACTGTTTTTAAATTTTATAGTAAATATTTAAAAAAAATCGGTTTTGCCTCTACTGAAAATTTGTAAATTTTGAGTTGACTCACTTTAGAGGTACAGGTGCGATATATGCTTTCTTCTGCTCTACCACGCACCATTGGAAATAAATTCATCAATTCAATGAAAGTTTGATAAAGACAATTATTTGTAAAAATAATTTAGAGCATTTTTTCGTTAATTTTATGATAATTTATTAGTTAACAAATTTAATGAAAGTTTTAAAAAAGAAAGTTTAATAAAATATATAAATGCTGCCACTATGAATCATTTCGAAAAATTTTGTGAAATAAAATTCATTAATATAATATAATTTTCATTTATTGTGTGTAGGGGTTTTTTAAAGTGTCTTCTGTTATACAATTTAGTCTATCCCAAACTGATGGCCTTCCTTATTTTACATATTTCATCTTCCCCTTACGAAATTTGGCTAAACATTTTTCGAACTAACTAAAATATTTTAAGGTATCAATAAGTCTCTTTTTATCCTGTTTTGAACTTATATTTTTTATTTTTTTTCTTATGAAGGTAGTGAGTGCATTTATAAAAAAGCAATCGGAAAATAGCAAAAACAATATAACACAAAAATTCAGAGAACAATAGTAAGGAAATTGTTAAGTGGTCAGCATAAGGAAAAAATTATAATTGAATTACAAAAAAAAAAAAAAAAAAATAAAATATTAAATAAGATCACAAAAAAAAAAAAAACGGACACAAATAATTGAAGTGAAATGTTTGATGGAGAATTTAATATTTTGTATAATGTGAAATATAAACAAAATTTAATTAGAAAACTTTCTATGAATTTATAAATAGATTTTAAGGTTACAAAAGAAATATAAACGTATTGATGCTTTCTGATAAATTCTACTGGAAATTTTATACATATATTTCTAAATTATGACGAAAAATCTTTTATATATTTTATGAAAAATTCTGCCAATAAGACATTCATTAATTTTATGAATTTTATTTTCCCAAAATTAAGTTTATTTTTCCTTAGTTAGTATTAAATTTTTCAATAAAATTTCACCCATAAAATATTCATTAAAATAATGAATTTTTTGCATAAAACTAATGTAAAATTTCATAGAGTCTATGACAGTTTTTATAAATTTTAGGAAAAATTTTAATATTTTTTTGAAGAATACGTCATTAATGTAATGAATTTTTATGTATTAATAAATAATCATTAAATGAGATATTCATCAATGAGATATTAATTAAAATAATATATTTTTTACATAAAATGTATGAAAGAGATTTTAATATTTATGGCAATTTCGATAGATTTAATGAAAATTTAAATATATTTTATGAAAAATTCAGTAAGTCTGTCTTTAAATCAATTAATATTTTCACAAAATTCGTGAAAAGTTTCTTTAGTTGTTATCAAGAAATTTATAAAAAAAATTCCATTCAATGGTATTTGAAGGCACTTATGACAACTTTGAAATATTATTATGAAAAAATGAGTCAATGAAGCATTACTACAGTAAGAATTTTTTTTACAGAATTTTTGGGAAAAAAATTTTAATATGAAAAATTTTATGAAAAATTCAGTCAATAAAATATTATTAATTCAATAAATGTTAAAAAAAACAATGAAAAGTTTCATACAATTTAGTTTTGTTTAGTTGATAGAACGAATTTTTTAAAAAATTCTGTTATAAAACAAGTAAGAGTGTTAAACTCGGCTGTGCCGAATCTTTGATAACCTCCACCCCGGTTTGAGTCTTGATAATAAATGTAAATGAAAAAGTAAACAATTTGTTAAACTTAATACCAAATTATTTCAGCAAATTCTTTGGGTTGGTTTTCGTCTTTTCTATTATTTCGGATTTATTTCGGTGTTTGCTTTTTGGTCATCGTGGTTGCTGATCGGCATGCATTTATGTTATATACCTACATATATGCATGCGTTTCCGGTTATATGACATAACTTCTCGTTTAATTTAGTTTTTGCAAATTAAATACCAAATGTCCCAAACATTTTAAATAAAATAATTTGTTCTCTTTATTTTCTGAAAAACTTCAAATTTTCATCCAAAAAAAATTGTGAAAATTTATATATAAAAAATAACATTCTCATCAAATTGCGTTTATTTATGTAACAGTTTTTATGTGCGCAATTCTTAAATATCATTTGACGTTTTCTAAAATTCATTGAATTTAAATTAATGTTTTCTATAGTCCGATTCTGTAAATTTCAACGATCCGACAATCGCAAAATATATCGACAGCTATTGTTGTTTGCACTAAGGATTAAGTGATTCACTAAGTACATATATCTTAATGACAGTCGACCAATCTATTTTTTTAAATTGTAAACTAGTGGCATCTCTATCCAAATAAGCGAAAAACACAAAGAAGAATAGAAAAAAAACAAATTACTTCGTGTTTGACAGGATGATTTTATGTTTATGTTTAATATCTTTATTTTTTTTTACTAATATTTCTGTGTATTTATTTGAAAATGAAATAATGAATTGAATAAGCTATTTAATTTTTTTTATTTATATAAAAAAGTTTTTTAACTAAAGCAAAATATTTTCACTATTTTATGATTTTTATTTATGTATGACGACATTTCAACCTAAAAATTTAAGTTTTTATCGATTGAATAAACAACACAAAAATGGTTGTCATTTAGATAACAACAACAGCTGACTTTAACAATAGCGAATATCGTTTAAAAATTTTACTGATAATTTTGCAATTTTCTTTTTTTAACGATTCGACTATCGTTAAAAGAAGTTACTGAATCGCGGTACTGAAAAGCTATTAATTTCTTCTGAATGTCAAGATTTTTTTTAAATGTAAAAATTTTTTAAATGTATTTGGTGTTTTTTTTTTTTTGAAATTTCAATTTGTGTTTAACGAATAAAATTTATATATTAAAGATGCAATTGATGTCTACTAAATTTAAAATTATAATTTCCGACGTTTTGATGTGATTTTCTGAAATTCAATTAATTGTAATTTATAATTGGAAATTTTTAATTCCAGTTTTTAGAATTGATATTTTCTTAAATTTGAATGGAAAATTTAAAAAGTGCAATTTTGTATTTATGTGAATAATAATGCTTTAGTAATTATAAACAATTTTTAAAAATTAGATGTAATCGCAATCAGATATTTTGTAGGTAACGCAGAATAATAGTTCTATATAACTATGTAGAACTGTTTTGAAAGCAAAAAACTCATTGATGAACCCGGTAACTGTACTTTATAAAGACAACAAAAAGTTAATATGCCAAACTTATGTTCATATTTGTAAAAGAAGAATGAAAAAACATATGAAATAAAAGACCAGCCCGTGTATACTCTTAAGATTGTTCTGTATGATATCCAGTTGAAAATATTAACATTCATGTTAAAATAGAAATAACTATTGCAAAGCTAATTAGAACAAACAAAAATTGTGGCGCCATCTACTGTGGCATAGTCACGCTGAGCAAAATGAAGTGACACTCTGTTAATGCAAAAGAAATGTATTTTCCCCACAACAAAATATTGCAGAATTTTATGTAAATAAAATAATATACTGACTTATTTCTAACATGCAATTGTTATGGATATACATATATAATATATGTATATTATTTGTATTATTTAATATGTTTATATAAATTAATAAATAAATTTATACATAAAATTTTTTTTTGCTATATTTAGATTGTTTTTTTTTTTATTAACAACTAGGTATTTTAGCATTATTTGCTTTAGATGTTGGTGAATTTTTACTCCCTTTATATTAACTCGTAGTGTCTGCTTGTTGAAAAAATTTTGGATCGATTTTAACCAATTTCCCGTGACCCATTCGATCTGAAATTTTGCAGGCAGGCTCGTGGTAATAACAGAAATGATCTAACAAATTTTTAGAGTGATGCCAAAACAATGAAAACTTTTAAATTTTTCTACCAGAGTTAATAAAAAAATATACAAAGGGTTAGTTTTTATTATATTATTACCACAACGACCACAAAAACAACAAGTCCAGCTATGACAACAACACAACATTTAGAATAACAACAAGAACAATATAGAATCATCATATTTTTAATTTTTTTTTTTACTTTTTAAGAGATTTCCCTGGACTTTTCCACCGATTTTAATGATTTTTGAAACAGAGATCTTCCCATGAATTTGGTGAATCATTCTCACTAAAAATGATCATTGTAGCTGCACTATTCAAGGCGTGATCGTGACAAGAACAACATTGAAAATTATATTTTTTCAAGACTTCTTTTAGTTCTTCATTCAAATCTCGGGCCCTAATGGACCGATTTGGACGATTTTAAATAGCAAACTTTTCAGGATGTTAGGGAATCATTTGTTATTTCAACGAGCACCCTAGCTGCCCGATTGATGCCGTCGTCGTGATTTCCACAGACGGACAGACGGACAGACGGACATCGCTATATCAACTCCGGTTGTTATAAGGATCACAAATATATATATTTTATGGGGTCCAAAATTTTTTTTCTAATTATTACAAACGGAATGACAAACTTGTATATACCCTCTGCACACTGGAGTGGAGGGTATAAATATTTATTAAAATAATGATTTTTTTGTATAATAGCATTTCAGATAATTGAGTCAATAAAACAAACCATCAAATCAGTTACAAATTTTAATACCACTTATAACAATTTTGATAGATTTAGTGAAGATTTTAATATTTTTATCGACAAATTGAGTTAATGAAACATTCATTAAAGTAACGCAAAATTAATGAAAAAATTCCTGAAATTTTATTGCGATAGCTGATATACTTTTTTTTTAGAAAAGAATTTCACCAACAAAATATTCATTAAATTAATGATTTTTTGATAAAATTAATGAAAAATATTAATTGAATTTATGACAGCTTTGTTAAATTTTATGAACATATTAAAATTTTTTGTAATTCTTATTCGTGTTAACAAAATTTTTCAAAATTTTATATTCAGTTAAACGATGATGAATCTAGATCTAAAGGACTTTTTAATTTATTAGTTAACCTTAACTTAAATGCATGTTTGTCAATATGAATTCTTTAATATCTAAACACAAAAGACACTTTTTTAACTTATTCCTTTTAAAACACAAGCCAGATATTGTTCTTATTGCAGAACATAAGCTGAGCCGGTGCACAGTGGACCATATTTTGAGAAAGCGGCCAAAAATCATTTTTTTTTTGTTACCGATTTTAAAGTTATGTTATTCATTTGAAAGTAAATACTAGTTAACCTCGGGAGCCAAAAAATTGCGACTCTATCTCAACTATATCACAGCGAACAGGGTCTTCGAAAATGGGCTTTCTCAGTATTATGCTAAAATTAAAAATTTCTTTGTAAATTTTTTTTTTTGAATGACCGTAACTTTTTTGATTTAAAAGACTTTGAAGTAAAATAAATCTTGTATAATTTTGTGGCTTCCATACTATTAACGTTAGAAATGTAAAATCACTGAATCATTCCGAAATTTAAAAAAAAATTTTTTTAAAAAAGGTCCAAATTTTCCGAAAATCTCCTACTTAATGGAGCATAACTCCTGCCAGTCAATAGCAGTCAGAAAAAGTCTTGCACTATTCTATAGTCCGAACCCTCCCCTATACTGCCATACCCCATTATACACCCGCCACTTTCCGCCCGTGTGCACCAGAACAATTTTTCTGACCTAAGGTTAGATATTTTCTGCAAAATTTATGAATACAAAAGTTGTCCACTATGTTGTTAGGATATATTAACTTTGAGGTGATGTTTGTAACTGCCAAAAATATTGGACCTTTATCCATCTTTTATTATACGGATCGAACCAAAAACACTTTCTGAGTCGGATAAACGATGTCCTTCTCTCCGTCTGAGTGTTATGAATACAAAAGTTGGTCGTACCGGTGCACCACGGTGTATTTTTTTGCGTGTCGGTAGAATTGTCAGTAGAGTTTTGTTATATACTTATAAAAAAGGATTGAGATATAATTCGCTTAATTGTTACAGGTACATTTACATAGGTATCTTTCAAAAACATTAATAGTCTGAATTAGAGTTATATAGTTTAAATACCTGACAAAATGGGAAACAATTTAAATAACAGGTAAATTGTAAAAAAAAAAAAAAAAAACTATTGCGACATAGCCCTTTAAGATATGATATGCTTCACCTTTTTAAAGGGGTTAGGGTGTGGGTTTTTTATGCTTCTAAAAGTGGTAATAAAAGATAAAAATTTATAAATAGCAAAAAAAAAAAAATACTATTGCGACATAGCCCTTTAAGATATGAGCAAGTATGCTTCACCTTTTAAAAGGGGTTAGGGTGTGGGTTTTTATGCTTCTAAAAGTGGTTATAAAAGATAAAAATTTTTATTTTACATAATTGCAAGAAATAATAATAATAATAATAATGTTTCCACAATTATTATTCATTACAATTTGTGCAATGGCTAAGTACTGTTACAGAGATCTAGCAGATATTTATTTTCAACGAAATGATGTAGACGATGTAATTTTGCACATAGTGAGCAACGACTTCTTTAAGAATTGTAACCTAGAAGACATTGAAAAGCACAAAGGAAAAATTATTAATTTTGCATCGAATTTGAAAAGACGGTACATTGAATGCTCTCATAGCAAGACAAAGATGTACAAACGTTACCAAGACTGGTTAATAAAGGAACTTATTTTTGAGAGTGCATCTACAATTGCCAACGAAAGTGGAAAAGAGGGTCGACCAGCAAAACCAATTGACGGATGAAGTGAAAGATCTCGAAGGCGCAAGCTGAAATAATTGAAAAAATAGTAGAAGCGAGCCCGAGGTGCACAAAGAGGATTTTGAAAAGCATTCCTACACCAATTGAAGAGAAGAAACTTACGCCGGAAGAAGCGTTCGCCCTATTTTTGGATTTGAAATTGACCAAAAATCAATATAAGAAATTGCGGAAGGGAACCAATGAAAAGAATTGTGGGATTTTTCCAGAGTATCGAGATTTAGTTTCTGCCAAAAAAGAATGCTTACCTTCACAATCTGCTGTTAGTGTGACTTCAACATCAGCAAAAATAAAATTGCAAGATCTCCTTGAACATACTGCAGAACGATTGCTAAATACGCTTGATAAAAAAAAATTGGTAATGGCAGCATTACTTTAATTTCTAAATGGGGATGTGATGGATCCTCTGGTCAGAAACAATACAAGCAATTTAATGCCGAAAATTCATCAGATGCTAATTTATTTATGGTATCTTTCGTTCCATTGCGCTTAACAAAAAGGTATAACGTCTTAGAGCCATCAACTAGTAGAGCAACAGAAATTGATATGTGGAAAAATGAAATTCCTTCTTCAACAAAGTATTGCAGACCAATAAAATTTGCATTCAAAAAGGAAACCAAAGATGTCATAACTGAAGAAGTTCAAAAAATAAAAGATCAAATTAAGGAACTTCAACCAGTAATATTTATATTTGATGACCAAGACATTGAAGTACATTTTAAAATGTGTCTCACAATGATTGATGGAAAAGTTGCGCAAGCTTTAACTGGAACAAAGTCAACGTCAAGCTGCATTATATGCCAAAAGACATCAAGTCAATTAAGCCAATCGCCACCAGAAGACGATAGTTTTAAGGAAGCCTACGAATTTGGAATGTCCCCTCTTCATGGAATTTGGTCCGTTAGGCGAAACAGTGAGAAAAAACAAAGAAAATGAAGAAAAAAAAGACGATAAATGCAAAAAAATTTGTAGAGCACGCCAATAAAACAGCTATACATTATAATGAAAAATACTCTTGGAGATATATGCCATCCACAGTTCATAAAATTTTGTACCATGGGGAAAAAATAATTCGAAACAATATGGTACCAATAGGAGATCTATCTGAAGAATCGCAAGAAAAAAGGAACAAAGACTACAGATTTTTACGCGAGCACAATACAAGGAAAATGTCCAGATGTTGTACTAATGAAGACCTTATCACTATTTTGTTGTGCACTTCAGATCCATATATGTCTAACATTCGTCAAAAATGGAAAACTATCTCTATTGAATTAGACGAAGAAGCTAAACAACTTCTAGAAGATGAAAATCAAGGCTATTTAGAAGAAATTTTTGATTTAAAGTACTTTTTCATTACACTAACAATAAGTTACACTTTTTTTTTATACAGTTAAAAAATTTCCTTGATTTAAAAATTTATATATTTTGTAAATTTACAATAAAAATTGTTATATATCATAAATTTACCATAAAAATTGATATAAAAATATTTAAAAAGACAATAAAAAAAATTTAACTAAAGCAAAAACATACGAGTTTTTAATTGAAACTTCTCTATCTTGAACCAATATAAGGTAACTTTTACGTTAGCTGCTTAATAAATTATATTTTAACTCGGGATCTTTAAAAAAAAAACAACCTTTGGCCCCTATGCACATTAGGACTAAAAAGTTTACGGGGGCCAAAGTTTGGCATTTTCTGAAAAAGTTAACTTAAAAAATTGTTAAAAAGTATTAGTTGTAAAAGTAACTGAAAAAATAAGACATTATATTAAAAAAAAACTTTTTTTTCCTTTTAAGACTTCACTTTTGCACTAAAATTCAACTACAAATGAAAATGTATTTTAAACCCTCCGTAACTTTTTTTATTTTCGGTCGAGAATTACGTTTTATAACAAAACTTAAAGGCTAAAGTCTCACCTACCAAACAAAAAAAAAACCGCATATCAAAATTCCAATCCAATCAAAAGTTATAGATTTTTGACCGCCTTCTCGTCAAATGGTCCACTGTGCGGTGGTTCAATTAAAAAAGTTTCTAAATAAGAGAAACATTTATAAAAAATGCAAAATGAAAAGGATTGACAACTTTTTGATTAACTTTGCTGTTAAGTTTTTAGATGGCTGTAATAATATATCTAAATATATGAAAACGATTAATACCTTTATATATCCTCTAGTTGAAAGATATTATTCTCCACTACACTTAAAATTTTTAGATGACAGTAATGCAGTTTTTAATAATTCAAAGGCTTTATTATACCACAGAAGATTTAATTCTCTAGATATAAATAACACAGTTTATAATACATCACAATTTAAACCTAATGTTAGTTGATACATTCTATTTAATTTATTATTATTATTTTTTTTTTGTTTTGTTTCCTTAGTTTTTAAGATTTCATTTTGTACAAAATTAATTATGACAATGATACATTTTTTGCCCATTTTTTGATGCATTTTTATTTAAGTATTTATTTACATAAACATGTTATTAGTTATAAATATTTAAAAATTTTTCTTTTCTTAACGCATAATAATCCTTGATAAATACGATTTGTATGTATGGAATTCTGTTATCTTTTAAGTTTTGTTTATTATATTGTTAATTTTTATTAGAATATTTTTGGGATCAATAAATTGAAATTGAAATTAATATTTTTTGTATTTCCTTTTATAAGCTAATATATATTATTAAAAACAAATGAATTAAGTATTCATTAGTATAATTAATTTTTCATAAAACTAATGACATATTTCATCAAAATGTATCTCTTTAATTGAAAGGAAATTTTGAAAAAAATTCCATTCATAAAATATTCATTAAATTTATGTATTTATTTTCACAAAATTAATGAATAATTCCATATTTTTGGATAACTTTTAAACTCTTTCTTTTAACTCATACTCTCTGCCGTGGGGCAACCCCATTCCCCCTTATCCAATTAATCTGAAACTTGGCCTATAGTTTTGTGGTAACTATAGATTAATTTTGGGGTAGTCAAGCACAGTCACGGAGTGATCTAAATGCCATTTCCCCTCATCCGATCGATCTGAAACTTGATCGATAGACTTGCTGTGAAAAAAGATTTACTTTGACTTAGTCACGCATGGTCACGCAAGGTCACGCACAGTCAAGGAAAGTTTAAAATCTCACTTCTCCTCATCCGATCGAACTGAAACTATGTCCATAGACTTGTTAAACTTTGTTTTTATGGGTTAGATTATATATTATTTATATATTTATGAAAAATTCAGTTTTTGATTTTTGA
The DNA here is from genome assembly GCA_963682025.1 of Cordilura impudica. Lineage (NCBI taxonomy): Eukaryota > Metazoa > Arthropoda > Insecta > Diptera > Scathophagidae > Cordilura > Cordilura impudica. The sequence continues at coordinate 192,578,076 of OY821521.1, read as the reverse complement.
TGTAGATATTTTCAGTCACTCAATTATTTAATTAATTGATAGAAAATTAATTTACACATAAAGGGAGTATAATAGAAACTTGGGTTTTATGCGTTGTTTTTATACCCTCCACTCCAGTGTGAGAGGAAAAAAAATTTTGGACCCCATAAAATATATATATTTGTGATCCTTATAACAACCGGAGTTGATATAGCGATGTCCGTCTGTCCGTCTGTGGAAATCACGATGACGGCATCAATCGGGCAACTAGGGTACTCGTTGACATAAAAAATGATTCACTGACATCCTGAGGAGCTTGCTATTTAAAATCGTCCAAATCGGTGAAATAGGGCCCGAGATTTAAATGAAGAACTAAAAAATCTTGAAAAAATATAATTTTCTATGTTGTTCTTGTCACGATCACGCCCTCAATAGGACAGCTAGGGTGCTCATTTTTAGTGAGAATGATTCACCAAATTCATGGGAAGTTTTCTGTTTCAAAAATTATTAAAATCTGTGGAACAGGTCCAGGGAAATCTCTGAAAAATTAAAAAAAAAAATGAAAAACATGATTTTTCTATATTGTTCTTGTTGTTATTCTAAATGTTGTATTGTTGTCATAGCTGGACTTGTTGTTTTTGTGGTCGCTGTGGTAATAATATAATAAAAACTAACCCATTGTACATTTTTTTATGAACTCTGGTAGAAAAATGTAAAAGTTTCCATTGTTTTGGAGATTATTTCTGTCATTGCCACGAGCCTGCCCGCAAAGTTTCAGATCGATTGGGTTACGGGAAAGGGGTTAAAATCGATCCAAAATTTTTTCGACAAGCAGACACTACGAGTTAATATAAAGGGAGTAAAAATGCACCAACATCTAAAGCAAATAATGCTAAAATACTTAGTTGTTAATAAGAAAAAAACAATGTAAATTTAGCAAAAAAAAAAAATTTATGTATTAATTTATTTAAAGAGAAAAACACAAAAATAAATACACATATTATATAATAATACATACACATATTAAATAATACAAATAATATATGTACATATATTCCATATACATATGTATGTATATCCATAATAACTGCAGGTTAGAAATAAATCGGTATATTATTTTATTTACATAAAATTCTCCAATATTTTGTTGTGGGGAAAATACATTTCATTTGCATTAACAGAGTGTCACTTCATTTTGCTCAGCGTAGCTATGCCACAGTAGATGGCGCCACAATTTTTGTTCTAATTAGCTTTGCAATAGTTATTTCTATTTTAACAAGAATGTCAATATTTTCAACTAGATATCATACAGCACAATGTTAAGAGTATACACGGGCTGGTCTTTTATTATTTCATACGTTCGTTCATTATTCTTTTACAAATATGAACATAACTTTGGCATATTAACTTTTTGTTGTCTTTACAAAATAGAGTTACCGAGTTCATCAATGAGTTTTTTGCTTTCAAAACAATTCTACATAGTTATATAGAATTATTATTCTGCTTTACCTACAAAATATCTGATTGCGATTACATCTAATTTTTAAAAATTGTTTATAATTACTAAAGCATTATTATTCACATAAATACAAAATTGCACTTTTTAAATTTTCCATTCAAATTTAAGAAAATATCAATTCTAAAAACTGGAATTAAAAATTCCAATTATAAATTAGAAAATATTAATTGAATTTCAGAAAATCATATCAAGACGTCGGAAATAACAATTTTAAATTTAGAAGACATCAATTGCATCTTTAATATATAAATTTTATTCGTTGAACACAAATTGAAATTCCAAAAAAAAAAAACACCAAATACCTATGTTTACATTTAAAAAATGTTTACTTTTAAAAAAATATTGCCATTCAGGAGAAATTATTAGATTTTCAGTACCGCGATTCAGTAACTTCTTTTAACGATAGTCGTATCGTTAAAAAATAGCAAAATTATCAGTTAAATTTTTAAATGATATTCGCTATTGTTAAAGTCAGCTGTTGTTGTTATCTAAACGGCAACCTTTTTTGTGTTGTTTATTCAATCGATAAAAACTAAAATTTTTAGGTTGAAATGTTGTCATACATATGTAAATAAAAACCATTAAATATATAAAAAAAAAAAAATTAAATAGCATATTCAATTCATTATTTGATTTTCAAATAAATAAACAGAAATATTAGTAATCAAAATAAAGATATTAAACATAAACATAAAATCATCCGGTCAAACACGAAGTAATTTGTTTTTTTCTATTCTTTGTGTTTTTCGCTTATTTTGACAGAGATGCCACTCGTTTACAATTTAAATAAGTAGAAAAATAGATTTGTATCACTTAATCTTTAGTGCAAACAACAATAGCTGTCGATATATTTTGCGATTGTCGGATCTTTGAAATTTAGAGAATCGCACTACAGAAAACATTAATTTAAATTCAATGAATTTTAGAAAACCTCAAATGATATTTATATATTATTTTTCAAAATTTTTTGGATGAAGTTTTTCAGAAAATAAATATAACAAATTATTTTATTTAAAATGTTTGGGATATTTGGTTTTTTGCGTTTGGCATCCCTAATTTGATTATATATTATTACAAATTTATTCTCTATGTTTTCAAAATATTGCAATATTTTAATAAAAAAGTTAAGAGAGCTTTTTTTTTGGAACGATATCCGACCTATATGGCCGAAATTAAGAAATATTTGGCCAGTTAAAAGAAACTATACAGCCATCTCCAATTAGCACGATTTAATGCATGTATCCACCCTACACAACCATTACCTTTGCAATGGAGGTTAGGGCGAGCTATTTAATTAGCAAAAACTAAATTAAACAAGAAGTTATGTCATATAACCGGAAACGCATGCATATAGGTATATCACCTAAATGCATGGCGATCAGCAACCATGATGACCAAAAAGCAAACACCGAAATAAATCCGAAATAATAGAAAAGACGAAAACCAACCCAAAGAATTTGCTGATATAATTTGGTATTAAGTTTAACAAATTGTTTACTTTTTCATTTACATTTATTATCAAGAGTCAAATCGAGGTGGAGGGTATCAAAGATTCGGCACAGCCGAATTTAGCACTCTTACTTGTTTTTTAAATAAAATTAATATAATTAAAAATTTATTAATGTGATGAATTGCTCTTCAAAAAATTTGTGAAAAAATGTCATTCAATTTATCTTTATTTAGTTGATATCAAGAATTTTTAATAGAAATTCTACTAATGAAATATTCCTTGGATTAATGTACATTTTTCATAGAATTAATGAAAAGTTTCATCTAATTTATTTATCGTTACTTAGTGTAAAGTATAATTTTAAAAATTTCATCTATTAAATATTCATTAAAACAAGTGTATTTTTTTTCTTAAAATTAATGAAGGTTTCATTCAATTTATATTTCTTTATTCCAACTATTTAATATTCATAAAGAAATATTCATATATTAATGAAAGTTTCATCCAATTTATATTTCTATATTTAATATAAAGTATATTTTATAGAAATTCCATTTATAAAATATTCATTAAAATAATGTTTGTTTTTCATAAAATGAATGAAAAATTGCATAATAGAAATAATAGTTTTTGTTATACCCTATACCACTATGTGGTTTGGGTATAATGACTTTGTGCTGCTGTTTGTAACTACCAAAAATATTTGACCTAGACCCATCATTTATTATACCGATCGAATCAGAATTACTATCGGATTCGATTTAACGATGTCCGTCCGTCCGTCCGTCCGTCCGTCCGTCCGTCCGTCCGTCCGTCCGTCCGTCGGTCTGTGTGTCCATGTAAAGCTTTTAATCAAACTGCAGGTCGCAAATATGAATATATTTTGATGAAATTTGGTACATAAGGATGAAATTGGTGAGAATCGGTTCATGTTCAGACCTAGCCCCCATACAAATGACCCCTATGAAATCAACATAAATTGGCATAAGATCCAAATTATCATATAAATCTTAGTCAAATTGGGCTTGTATGTGTTAATTACATCCATTAATCAGTAGTCCAAAAATGATCCCTATGGGACAACTCTTAGTCATAGGCCCCATATAGAGCTGCTTCCCGATCTTCACTTAAATCTAGCAAAAACCAAAAATATTGCACTGATTCTTCTCAAATTTTGTTTGTATATATTTTTGCAAAATACAAGAGACTTTACCAAACATGGTCAGGATCGAGCTATTTTTGGACCTAGTCCCCATATAGATATAGCATCCAATATGAACTTTTTCATATCTGCAGCCAAAAAAATTAATAAAAATCCCACTGAAATTTGTTTTATGCTTATTTTCTATATCCAGTTAGTTGGGCCTGAGAGATAGGGTCTCTAAATGCATGGTATAGGGTATCGTATAGTCGGTCTATTTTCTTACTTGTTTTTATTTCGAATTGTAATAATTATGAACCATTTTACAAATGTTACAAAAATTTCATTGAACTTTTTGAAAAAATTCATAAAATTTATGAAAAACTTAAATCTGATAAAATTCACTGTTAATGGTAACCGTTATTTGTAACTGGTATGATTTACTACTACACTACCGTGTTTTTTATTATTTGTTTTTTTTTTTTTTAAATTTTGACAAAATTTGTTTTTACAATAATCTAACCGGAAGTCTCTAAAGCTATGCATTTATCATTCATTATAACACCATAATATTTAAAAAGGTGAGATCAAAAGTGATTGGATATCCGATTCATTTTCCGTTATGGTAGCACTTCGCATCATTCATCAGATTCCAACTCAATTATTGCTCATCAATTTTTGATTGGAAGAATTTCTTTCTATTTACCTTCTATAAAAAAAAAATATTACACATTTTACAATCATATCCTTTTGTAGGGGAAAGTACACAGAAAAGCACAAAATTTCATCGCTATTACAAAGTTCATCATTATGTGTTTTATCTGTTCTTTTTCTTTTTTAAAATTTTTCCATCAATATCAAATTAAAATGTTTTCCTGTCAATGTGAATCTCTCCCCCATATTTTTATTGGTGCTTTCTGTTTTTTTTCTTTATTTTTTATTTCTTCAATAATTTACACTTTGCGACAGTTTGATTGTCATTTACAGCAAATGACATTAAATGTGACACTCTTTGACATTTTCATTAAATGCTTACCAAGTGTATAAGTATGTTTGGATGTGTGCCACACATATCTTAATAATGTGTACACATACACATCCATTTATGCATACTACGTTGTTATGATGACCCTTCTCTGATTGTTGTTATACTCGTATCTTCTGTGTGTCGTGAGGGTGAGTGCGAGTAGGAGTGTGTGTGTGTTTCTCTTTGTGTGTTTGTGCATGTATTAGCATATTGTTATACTCGTGTACAGATATAATGTATTCGTTTTATTTTAAGTGATTTTCATATTGCATATTGATTAGACAATTCATTATAAATATGTCAACATCCACAACAACAAGAACAACAACAACAAGAACAACAGTTGTTTTGTAATGGTTATAAATTTGATATTTTAGCTGTCATAATAAATGCTTTTAGCCATATTGTGTGGTAAGTATTGAATTAATTAAATGTCTTTAGGCGTATAATTACAATCAAATATTAGCTTATGATTCATATTTGCATGGCTGTGTGTGTGCATGCTATAGTCTCTGGCTGTGGATGTGTTTAGTTGTGCTTATATGCGAGTTTTATAAAATTTTCTAAAAATTGTAGTTTCGCATTACAGGTGTTGTTCAAGCGGGATATTGACATTATTTAATTTGCCAGATTTAAACTAAAGAGTTAGAGCGAGGCGAGGGTCCAGAACTAAACGGCATGATGTGTAAATGGTGGCTGTTGTTTGAAAGAAATTACTGTGATGAACGGTGGAAACCATATAAAACTAAATTTTGAAGACGCCTTGTTGTCTGGTATTTATATGGCAGTCACCAATAAGGAAGGCTCTCAATGAATTCTTAAATATGGGGGAAAAAATTAAAGGCAATACTTTAATTGAGATGGCCACGTCAGAAATTATGAAGATAATTTGCCACTAGAGACCGGATTTTGGAACCTACAAACAATATCTACACATAAAAAATAAAAATAATAAAAATATCTTGTTCCAAAATATAAACAAAAATTAACAATATTTTTCCGAAATTTTAAAATAATTTTTGTTTTTTATAAAAAAAGTTTAGATTTTTTTAAAGATTAATTCTTTATAGGAAATATTTTGGGAATAGCCACCATTACCATAGATGCTATATGGCTTGTGGTTTAGGGCGTTGCAGCAAAACCCTATTTTTAAACTCTTTCTTTAACTCATACTCTCTGTCTGTCTGTCTGCCATGGTGCAACCCCATTCCCCCTCATCCAATTGATCTGAAACTTGGCCCATAGTCTTTTTGTGGCTATAGACTAATTTTGGGGTAGCCATGCACAGTCACGCATAGTCACGCACAGTCACGGAGTGCTTTAAAAACCATTTCCCCCTATAATTTTATTACTAGAAACAAATTCAGAAAATGTTAAAAATTTTGTTGGTGAAAGTTTTAAAATGTTTAACAAGTTTTCTGTCATAATCAATATTAACTCAATATTGTTGAAAAACTAAAAATGTTTCTGTCATAAACAATTTCTTTTGAAAATATCCAACATTAATTGACAACTAACAAACTGTAACTTTATAAGAGAAAGACTGGAAAAAACTTTTTTTTTTATTTGTACTTAGTTTAATAGAAATTCAAGTGTCAAAAATATTTTTAACATGTTTGAGTTAGAAGAATAATAACAACATATAACAAAACAATTCCAAAAAAAAAAAATTGAGATAAAAGTTTGCGGAAGTTACTACTTCTATGATTTTTAGTAGTAGAGGAATGGAAAACATTTTCCTTTCCATTTTCATATGCTGCTACAAAAATTATTAAAAGAAAACACTAAATTCCTTTTTATGCAGAAATTGCTATAAAGTTGCGAAGCTTCTTTAATGATTACAACTTTGAAACAAATTAGCCAATCATCCAAAATTATATAGACCAATCAGTATTTCTGAAGACTATGGAGAAACTTAAGCCGTTTTATCTTCTGACAAAAATGTCGCATTTTCTTTGCACTTGTTTCGAGAAGTGTATTTTTTTATATATTCTGAACTATACATCAACCAAAAGGTCTCATAGTGCTGTGTTCATAAATAGAAAAAGAAATACTTTGAAGTCATAAGGTGAAAATATTCAAAAAAAAGGGAACAATATTATCACAGTATGACCTGAAAGTAGTTAGTGGCTGCAATTATTTGCAATTTAAGAGGGCTAGACTTTGAGACCTTTCGATTGATGTATAAGATAGGGTTGCTCTTAATTCAGAATATATAAAAAAATATACTTTTCGAAAAAAGTGCAAATAAAATGCAAAATTTTTTTAGAAAAGAAAATGATCTCTATATTCGCAATAAACTTCTGAAAAGTAGACCCCTAAATAATCTTCAATTTGCCTATCAAAAGTTAATCAACGATCAAAGCTGTCCACAAGTTAAAATCAATGATTGAGAAAAAAAAAAACTGGAGTTAAACGTTATAGCCTTATGTGAATGAATAAGATGCTCTCCAGTAGACGAATAATAAAGGGTTTTTCAATAAGAGCGCTACAAAAGTTTTTTAAATAAAACAAAAACGGTTTCGGATATCAATGAAATTCTTTATTCCTGTGAAAGTACGTTCGATGCCATTATGTATGGAAATCGATCTCTTTGGCATGGCCACCACGGGCACGCTTGCAGAAGTCCAGACGCTGAACCCAATTTTCGAAGGTTTTCAAGCATAAATCGGCCGATACTTCTGCAATTTCACGTTCGATATTCGTACGAAGTTCATCAATCGTCGCTGGCTTGTTGGCATAGACCATAGACTTGACGTAGCCCCACAGGAAATAGTCCAACGGCGGCCAACCGACTGGACCATTTCGTGAGATAACACGTTCTCCAAACTTGGTTTCCAATAAATTGATTGTGACATCCGCTGTGTGGCTTGTGGCGCCGTCCTGTTGGAACCACATGTCCTCCCAGTCCATATCATCCAATTGGGGTCAAAAATATTCGGTTATCATTGAACGGTAGCGATTCCCATTCACAGTAACGTGCCGGTCTTGATCATCACGGAAGAAGTACGGCCCAATGACGCCGCCAGCCCATAAACCGCACCAAACCGTAATTTTTTCGGGATGCAATGATGACTCATGGAGTACGTGTGGATTGCTGTCTGACCAATAACGCATATTTTGTTTATTGACGAAGCCATTCAGCCAGAAATGAGCCTCATTGCTGGAGATGATTTTTCGATGAAAATCCGAATCATTTTCAAGTTGTTGCTCAGCCCAATTCACCAACATACGACGCCTCTGGTGGTCAAGCGGCTTAAGTTCTTGCGCCAATTTGATCTTGTATGGATGTAGGCGCAAAATTCGCCACAACGACGCTTGAGAACGACGTGTGAGAGACACATTTGGGCTTTCTTCAACTGAAGCCTCAGCGGCAGCAATATTCTCGACACTACGGGAACTTCTTTGTCTCATTGGAACGGGAACATTTTGTACTGTGCCTGTGGATTCAAATTTTTCCACTAGACGCTCAATTGTTGATCTGCTAATACGATTATGACGACCATAAATTGGACGTAACGCTCTTAACCTTGAGGCCACTGACTCCGAGTTTCGGTAGTAAATTTTAATAATTTCCACTCGTTGTTGGCTCGCATATGTTTCTATCATGAAATGGCAGACCTTACTGAAAAGAAATGTCAAAAGAGCGGCAAGAAATATGGTGTCGTTTGCTGTCCCTATCTCTTTACTTTTGTAGCGTCCCTGTTAAAAAACCCTTTAGCTAAACTTGGAGATGAGGAGAGAAGTGTTAGCACTATAAAAGCATACCTTCAGGGGGCGTACTTTCCCCATTATTATGGTCAATTTTGGTAGATGACCTCATTGTAAAACTAAATGATAATTGTTTTACCACTGAGGGTTATGCAGATGACATCACAGTGTTTGTAGGTGGGACTTTCCATTAATCCCAATAAAACCACAATTATCCCTTTCACTAGAGGAAGGAATCTATACATTCCCTCATTTCATATAAGGAACACGGAGGTTCAACTCTAGAAGGAGGTAAAATATCTGTGCGTCATACTTCATAGAGCACTCATCGGGAACCCTCAATTAGATTCGATATTAAATAAAACTATAAAGTCAATATGGGCTAGCAAGCAACTCCTAGGCAGATCGTGGGGTCTAAACCCTAAAATGTCATTCTGAATATACAAACAAATAATCGTTCCAGGTATTTTATATGGCTCAGCTGTATGGTGGCAGAAGACTTATCAGACTGAAGCCCGTTTAAAAGTATCTAAAATACAGAGATTAGCCTGTTTGGACATCACAGGAGCAACGAGAACCACTCCTACGCCAGCTATGGAGATTATCCTAAATATCACTCTGCTACAGTTGACAATTCAAGGAGAACCTTTGAAATAAGCTACTGACCTTCACAGACTTTTCAAATTTAAGGAAGTCGATCATATAGGACATCTGAAGATCGTTGATAAAGCCAAACGTATCAAAGATATGACCAGATACATCATGTATTGGAACTTGAAAATAACTACACTGTTGAAATCCTGAGCAGAACCGAATGGAAATATTACCCGACATGGCTATGTGAGGATGCCCAGAACTGGTACACTGACGGATCTAAAACAACAGAAGGAGTAGAAGCGGGGGTTTACAGACCAAGATGCAAACTCGAAATCGCCCTATGTAATGAATCCACGATATTTACGGCTGAATTATATGCCCTCAACGCATCTACTGCTAAACTAATAGAAATAAACCTCACAAGGACGAGGACAAATTTCATGTCAGATAGCCGGGCTGTTATAAAAGCACTGGACAAATCAATCTATGACCATATATCAGTACTAGCGGAGCTTAACAAGATAATGCTTATATGGGTTCCAGATCATAATGGGTATGAAGGAAATGAGAAGGCCGATGAACAGGTAAGGCGTGGAGCGGAAAAACCCTTCATTAGTCCAAACCCTCAATTCGGATTTACCAGAAAAGACATAACCGAAAATATCGGCAGATGTATCAAAGATGAGTCAGCAGAGTATTGGAATGGACAAACACTCCTTCAACACTAGAAAAAATTCTTGCATCGAAGCGAAAAAAGAAGCACGGATGCCCTAATACTGAACAGATCCAATCTAAGACTTCTATGTGGGGCACGCACAGAACACTATACATATAATTACATCCTATATAAAATGCATATGGCTGAAGATGAAACTTGTAGATACTGCTTGGAAGATTGTAAAACCATGGAAAATGGCAAAATGTCCAGCACAAACTATTTGGCAAATCGAAAATAAGGGAGGAGATATACAAAATATGGACGGTGAAGGACATCATCAAGTTAGTAAGTGCTGTAATGCATTAAAAGAAAACAGGAAATATTAAAAAACTGACATGAAGGCACCTACTGCTTTACTTCTAAGGACAGCTCCACATTCTTCTCTAAATCACTTAAGAACTTTTTTAGCATCTCAGCTTATCTATTCTAGAACGGTTTACATATTCACCGGATTACGATACCATAGAAACATTTCAAGACTTTTTCCTGTTTACTTACATAAGTACAAGGTTTTCACCAACAGATAAGTAGTTATGGAATTATTTTCAGAAGCTGTTCTAGTGCAACTATAGCAAATATTATCTATAGCAAATTGGGCACACAAAGCGCAAAGCGGGAGAAGAGACAAAACATAAACGAGAAGTAACATGTTCGATGAAACAGCCAACCACCGCTAATGTGTGCGAGAGCTTATGGTCGCCGTATCTCATACAATCACTGAGAGTTATAGAAGAAACTTGCAGCGAGACAGCAAGCTGTAGATGCAAGTCTCTTATTTTGATAGGAGGCCAGATGGCAAGACCTCTTATCTCTACACGGCGAACTCCAGACCCAATGTAGTTTATTGTTCCATAGCGCCTTGGATTCAACAATGTCATCTGGACATATGGGTGGTATTGGTATTGAGGAATCGGACACTCTTGATGGTCTGGGCATGAGAATTCAATGTGATGTCCATAGGAACGCACATATTTTTCAAGTGTCGAAAGAAGGGTAGTTGGTTTTCTAAAACGGAGCAGAAATTACTTCAGTCCTTCTGATCTACTTAAAATAAGTACTACTTATATCCGACCGAAAATGGAATACAACTCCCATGTATGGATAGGAGCTTCGAAGTCTATTTTGGAGCTACTGTGTACAAAGGAGGGCCTTGATGCTATTTAATGACGGTAGGGTACCTAACTCTATTGACTCGTTGGAACATAGTTGAAATGTGGTTTGTGCTGCACTGTTCTATGGTTATTAGCCTGAGAAATGTTTTTTTGGGATTAGAGAACTCATTCTAAGTGCTTGAGTTTCAGTTCACTCTACCCGCTTCTCTAGTAGATCACATCCGTTTGTAGTCCAACTGAACGCACACGCATTAGAGAGAAAATTCGTTTATTAGTCGTACTATCTCCATGTGGAATAAGCTCCCCACACAAGTGTTTCCTGACAGTTACCATCTAACAAAATTTAAGACAAGTACCCACAAACACTACTCACTCCTTCCCGAAACCTATTTTTCTCTTTGTTAATAATAAAAAAAGAAAGGAGAACGGGAAAATGTAAAGGAGAATGAGCAGCATCAATCAAGAGTAGGGAGGAATTTCATTCAACGATCGCAGGCCCAGGTGGGGAAGAGACAGCTGACTAGATTACATCTGATCAATGGTAGGAGCAAATTACAGTCATCCACGAATCATATTACATCCAAGCTAGCATAAGAGGCGGGCTCAGAACTTAGCACAGCGGTTGAATTTCATTCAGCAGAGATTAGGGTCAGAATAAATACGTCCAGTTGGATTAAACTTAACCAAATCAAAAGCAGGAGAGAAAAAAAATCTCGCTATCCGCAACACCAGCAACGCCAGCAACAACCACAGAACATACAAAAGCAGTTACACGTCAATACCCGCGATATCAGAAAAAAAAATTCAGTACCCTCTACACCCGCTACTCCAGCAAAAAACAAAAACCCGCTATAGTAGCAAGACGTCATTACCCCCGCTACCAGCATCAACAACACAACCCGATAAAGAAGAAGAACACCAGTTAAAACAGGTGTAATTTTCTATTTAAAAAAAAACCTATTTGTTGGAAAATGTCGTCGGAACCAGAAAAAACTCTAGAAACGATTTTGTACAAATTACTTGAAAACCGAAATGAAAGGTATAGTGAAGTGGGGCGGAATGAAAAAGTCTCAATAAGTATAGTAAAGAGGGTGGTATGTCGATCTAGGGAAGGATTATGAACTAGGAGAATACCCGGCTCCGGATGAAAAAGTCGACCTAGTAATAAAAAACTGGCGAGCAAAATATCTCAGCGATATTACAGAAGTCCTAATTTTGCGAGATATTGCAAAAAAAACAGGAATATCGAAGTCTTGGCCATAAGGTAAACACACTATAATCTGAATACATACAACGTGACGAAAATTCTAGATCAATCGACCGATAAGCATACGAAAGCTAAAAAAAAGAGCCAGATAATTTTATATTCAGTACATTACAAAATACGGATGCATTGTGAAGGACGATGGGACTTCTTGCAAGGCTAATTTTAATCAGTAACCTGGACTTGATTTTTATACCGCTCGTAAAAGAGGAGTAAGTCAATTTCCCAAAAAGTATATAATTTGACAGGCAATTTGTAGCTGCGGCCTACGAAGCTAGGATTTGGTCGTAGAAAGATCATTAAACTCAAAAACGTATATCGAGAATTGTCACAATAGTTCTGTGCTACTTTGGTCATATTTAGCGACCAACCACTAATCCACAGACAAAACGGAGTGGTACAATACATAAAATGTCAACTTCGTTTCCAAAGAAGCAAATCCACCAAATTGGCCGGAACTAGGCCCAATTGAGAAATATTATAGAAAAAGGGGCGAAGAGTATACTCCGATATTGACAAGGATACTGCACAAAGGGGCCCAGCATTTTATGAAAGCAAAACATAATTTTAAGTTTTCCCTTAAAGTTAATATGTTGAAATTTAATGAAATAGAGGTTTAGTTGAAATTTAGAAATATATATTTATTTTATTAAAAAAATGAAAGGATCGCTGTTTCTCATGGACAGGCCTTAGAAGCAGCAACAACATTAAAACCGCAACTAACTTTAAAACAATCACTAAAGATAGTGTTAAAAAATATAAAAAAACTCAAATGAAGTGTTCCCAAGGTTCCTAACATAATCCGTAGACAAATATTAGAATTATTTTCGAGGTACTTATTTAACCCAGACCTAGTTCGGGAACTGGTTGTAGAGCGACCACATGGTAGGATCATGTTTTCTGAAATTATTTTATATTTCCGCCGGTTTCTTAGAATTCAGTTACATATTCTTGTCAAAATCTCGTTTCAACTTTCTTGTTGCGGTTCCCAATGTGATCTAATCCAGAAGTAGTTATTTTTCCAACCGCATACATAAGAACACTTAAGAACTTATTTACATATATGATCTGAACCTATGTAGATATTTGAAAATTGTTTCTAGAGTAACTAGTTTATAACATCATCAGTTCTGGCACTAATTTTTCCACTGTTTCAATAGATCTGGGTTTCATATTATATTCAAAGGCGGCCAAGAATACCATATTTTTTAGAATGGAATATTTTTTCACCGCTTCCATGTATAAATTTCAGAACCTCTCTGCAGAAGGTTTAACTAACCTAGAGCCATTGTCAGGAAACTGCTTTTTACATTCCTGATTTCGACAGGCCTTTTTCCAGAGAAATAAATTGAGAGAAATTATTCTTATTGAAGTTTTGGAACAAAAAAAGATTCTTAAATTTTCACTTATTCTCATCCTAAAAATTCAATCTTCAATCCACGAAACCTTTAAGAGGCCACCTAAATTTTTCAGAATCGAATAAGCGAAAATTTAAGAATTTTTTGCTGTTCCAGGATTTCGAAACGAATTTTTCTTAATTTAAGGCCATTAGAAAACGCTTGGTGAACTCAAAACAAATAACCTTTACTCTAAATTGAATATGACGATAAAGATATGACCTTAGAAAATATTTCAAAATTTATTGAAATACATCCCAATAACCAGCTAGGCGCCCGAGCTGTTAACAAATTCTAAAGGTTTCAATAGCAGGGACCTAGTGAGTGCTATTTTAAATATACTTTTGAAAACGTTAATCGCTAATTTCAGCCCACTTACAAACATTTGTTTTTATTTTTTACAAATTGTCATTTGATGAAATTGATTTCGAAACTTATTTCGAAAAAATAAAACTTGTGAATTGTGGAATTCATGTGCTTAGAAATTTTATTTCAACTTTTGTAGAGCAAAGATGAATGCAGAAACCAAAGAAATTTGGTATATTGTTAATTTAAACTAAAATCTTTAAGTTATTTTTTTTATGCAAAAACAAGGCCAAAAGAGCAATTTACTTATGAGGTTAATTATAGCATTCCACTATTTAGAAAAACTAAAACTACTTAAATGCCTCTAACTTACTTACTAGCCATGACAGCACGTTATTTAACAATAAAGTCACTTTAAACAATCAATTCAAATATATAAATCGCCAGAAAAAAAATATAACAAATAAGGAAAGATATAAATAAAGAACTGTCAAATGATTTATTTAAAACTCTCAAATATAATTTGCAAAGATATCAAATCAAACTCAATTATATATCAAACTACCACCAGACATAAAATACAAAAAAGTAAGAATAAAAAAAACAACAACACCTACAAGACGTTTTTTGATTTATCGGAAGTACTATAAAGTGGATCCTGTCTTTTTTGTGTTCATTTGTATGGCTGCCGCAAAGCATCATCAACTATCATGTTTAAAGTTATTGCCAACCATTTATCGAGATTACCATTGATGTCAGGCGAAAAAATCAAAAAAAAAAAAAAAAAAAAACGATGATGAAAAAAATTAAATAAAATTGTATATTTGTAACAGAAGCTAAGTTACGTAGATAAGTCAACATTGATATGGAACATAGATTATGGTAAATACTAAATTGGGAAAAATGGACTGTGTTTAAAGCATTCAAATATTTATATGTATATGTACGTTCAACGATTGGCTGTTCAACTTTTGGTTTATTTATTGTCATATTTTTTTATTTATCTAATGCCTGGTTTTCATTATTTCATTTTCAATGGCAGTTGTTGTCAATTATTGTCAGTTGTATGAGAACGGGTTTTTAATGTCTTGTCATTTACAACCCCTGGCAGCATTTGACATCTGAAATGCAATTGCCAGCATGTTGGAAATTTGTTTGTGTTTGACAGCCGGATTTTTTGTTCGTTTATAAGATGTAATGAATACATAATGAATAGAAAATTACGAGATGTCAGTTGAGGCAATTATTTGTTGTCAGCTTATATGACATGGTGAAAACCAGGCATAACACTTTTAAAATTAGTGAGTTGTAAGGTAGTGAGTTGTAAAAAGGAACTTATTCTTAAAAAAATCTGTTTAAAAAAAGGCACTCTTTAAAGAAAGTTACTTTTTTGAGAATTACTTTTTTAGGAAGAGTTATTTTTTAAAAATGGTATTTTTTACGAAAAGGTAATTTTTTAAGAAAAGGTGCGTTTTTGGGAAGTTATTTTATTAAGAGAAGGTAATTTTTTACCAAGTGGTACTTTTTTAAGAAAAGGTACTTTTTGAAGAAAAAGTAGTAATTTAAGTTACTTTTTTACGAAAAGGCAGTAATTTCAGAAAAAATACTTTTTTGGGGAAGGAACTTTATCAGTATCCTTTTTAAGAAAAGGTATTTTCAACGAAAGGTCCTTTTTTAAGCAAAGATAATTTTTTTTAAGGTACCATTTTAAGATAATTTACTTTTTTAAGAAAAGGTACTTTTATAAGAAATATTACTTTTTAAGAAAAGATGAATTTTTAAGAAAAGATGAATTTTTAAGAAAAGGCACTTTTTTTTTAAAGAAAATGTACTTTTTAAGAAAAGGTATTTTTTTAAGAAAAGGTATTTTTCTTAGGAATTAGATTAGCTTAGATTAAGAAGGCTCTACACACTGTGACCAATTTGTGCAGACCATGGTTGTCCTAAAGATTAAGGCTGCTTAAAAAAACAATTACCCTATTTAGCACCATATGTCCCGGGGGATACAGTGTATTATCCAAGTGCAAGGGTTCTTTTACCACTTAGTTTTGGACATTTACAGAGAATGTGTTCTGCTGTTTCCATCTCCTGCACGCAGAACCTACAGACTAACCTTTTATTCGTAGATTATATATAAGATTACAGTGTCCAGTAAAGGATTCCGTCAAGGTCCTTAAGTGCTTCTTATCAAGGGGAAGTGATATTTCCGATTGTACACTGGATGGAGTTATAAATCTCTTAGCTTGCCGTTGGTCGGGATTTTTGTTCAAGTGTTCGGCAATTTGTGATTCCCTACACTCCTTAATTTTTTCCTGATGTATCCTTTTGGAACACCACAGCATAGTGCCCTTTCGTTGCCCACGTGTCCTTATTGTCCAGGAATACAACATGAAGTTAATTAGCATCTGCCTAGTTGGTTGAGCACTATGATGCAATCCAAAACGAGTTTAGGCATCACGGTGTAGGACATAATTGCCTTTAGTGCAGCCTGACTGTCGGGTAGTATGCATATGAGTGCCCTTTTTGTCTTTCTTCTAATGCCAAAAAATGTCGCATTTTATTTTCACTTTTTTCGAAAAGCCTATTTTTTATATATTCTGGATTAAGAGAAACCTTATCTTATACATCAATCGAAAGGTCTCAAAGTGCTGTATTCATAAAATGCAAAAAAATTTTGATTATTATCCTCTTTGAAGTCAGGGGGTGAAAATATTTAAAAAAGGGGAACAATCGGACCTGAAAGAAGTCAATCACTGCATTTTTTGCAATTTACGAGGGCTCGACTTAGAAACTTTTCGATTGATATATAAGATAGGAATGCTCTTAATTCAGAATATACAAAAAAAAAATACACTTTTCGAAATAAGTGCATTAAAATGTGACATTTTTTATCAGAAAAAAATAAAACGGCATAAGACATTCAGTCACACATACATAAATAGCGAAAACCTCCTTTTGATAAAATGGATGGGTATTTCGCCATGGGTAAGGCACGTAGAAAATTGGAATTGTTTTGAGCCATCTGTGAACCACACATGAGAAATCTGCTCTGGTTCCCAGGTGCTACTGATCCATAAGCTTCGTTCCAAGATTATTGTTTTAAATTCTCTGATATTTAAGAAAGGGTACTTTTATAACAAAAATTACTTTTTTAATAAAAGATAATTTCTTAAGAAAAGCTACATTTTGGAGATAAGGAACTTTTTTGAGAAAAGGTACTTTTTAAGTCGTACTTTTATAAGAGAAAATGTACTTTTAAGTGGTACTTTTATAAGAAAAATTATTTTTTTAAGAAAAGGTAAATTTTTAAGAAAATGTCCTTTTTTAAGAAAAATTACTTGTTTTAAGAAAATGTACTTTTTAAGAAAAGTACTTTTTATCGGTAGGTTTTTTAAGAGAAGGTAGTTTTTAGGAAAAGTTACTTTTTAACAAAAGGTAGTTTTTAAGAAAAGGTACTTTTTTTAACAAAAGGTACTTTTTAACGAAAGGTACTTCTTAGAAAAAGTACTTTTTAAAAAAGTACTTTTTAAAAAAAGTACTTTTTAAAAAAGTATCATTTTAAGAAAATTTAGTTATTTAAGAAAAAGGTTTTATTTAAGGAAACATACTTTTTAAAAAAGGTACTTTTTAAAAAGGTGATTTTTAAGAAAAAGTACTCTTTAAAGAAAAGGTACTTTTGAAGAAGAAGATATTTTTTTAAGAAAAGGTAGTTTTTTGACAATAAGTACTTTTTAAGTGGTACTTTTATAAGAAAAATTACTTTTTTAAGATATTGTAGTTTTTAAAGAAAAGGTACTATTTTAAGAAAAGGTGCTTTTTTAAAATGTATTTTTTTTATCAGCAGGTTTCTTTCAAGAAGAGGCAGTTTTTAACATAAGGTACTTTTTAACAAAAGGTACATTTTAACAAAAGGTACTTTTTAAGAAAAGGTACTTTTTTAAAAAAGTACTTTTTTTTAGAAAATTTTATAATTTACGTTCTTTTTAAAAAGGTAATTTTTAAGAAGCAGGTACTGTTTAAAGAATTTGTATTTTTTTAAAGAAGAAGATACTTTTTACGAAAAGATACCTCTTTGAGAAAAGGTACCCTTTAAAAAGGCAATTTTTAAGAAAAAGTACTCTTTAAAGAATATGTACTTTTTTTTTGAAGAAGAAAATACTTTTTTAAGAAATGGTAGTTTTTTGACAATAGATGCTTTTTTAAGTGGTACTTTTATAAGAAAAATTACTTTTTTAAGATATTGTAGTTTTTTAAGAAAAGGTACTATTTTAAGAAAAGGAACGATTTTAAGAAAATGTACTTATTTAAAATGTATTTTTTTTTTATCAGCAGGTTTCTTTCAAGGCAGTTTTTAACAATAGGTACTTTTTTAACAAAAGGTACTTTTTAAGAAAAGGTCATTTTTTAAAAAAGTACTTTTCTTTAGAAAATTTTGTAACTTACGTACTTTTTAAAAAGGTAATTTTTAAGAAGTAGTTACTGTTTAAAGAATAGGTATTTTTTGAATAAGAAGATATTTTTTTACGAAAAGGTACCTCTTTGAGAAAAGATACTTTTTTTTAACAGCAGGTACTTTTTAACAAAAGGTACTTTTTAAGAAAAGATACTTTTTTTAAAAAAGTACTTTTTAAAAAAACTTTAGTAATTTAAGGAAAAGTTCTATTATAAGAAACGGTACTTTTTTAACAAAACTTTTTAAAAATGTGTTTTAAGAAAAGGTAAATTTTTAAGAAAAGGTACCTTTTTAAGAAGAATTAATTTTTTAAAGGAAATGTACTTTTTAAGAAAAGGTACTTCTTATCGGTAGGTTTTTTGAGAGAAGGTAGTTTTTAAGAAAAGTTACTTTTTTAACAAAAGGTACTTTTTAACAAAAGGTATTTCTTTTAACAAAAGGTACTTTTTAAAAAAAGTGCTTTTTTAAAAAGTACCTTTTTAAAAAAATTTAGTTATTTAAAAAAAGTACTTTTTGAAAAGGTAATTTTTAAGAAAAAGTACTCTTTAAAGAATAGGTACCTTTTTTTGAAGAACAAAATACTTTTTTTAAGAAGATATAGTTTTTTGAGAATAGGTACTTTTTTAAAATGTATTTTTTTATCAGCAGGTTTCTTTCAAGAAGAGGCAGTTATTAACAAAAGGTACTTTTTTAACAAAAGGTGCTTTTTTAACAAAAGGTACTTTTTTAACAAAAGGTACTTTTTTAACAAAAGGTACTTTTTTAACAAAAGGTACTTTTTTAACAAAAGGTACTTTTTTAACAAAAGGTACTATTTTAACAAAAGGTACTTTTTAAGAAAAGATACTTTTTTAAAAAAGAATTTTTTTGAGAAAATTTTGTAATTTACGTACTTTTTAAAAAGGTAATTTTGAAGAAGTAGGTACTGTTTAAAGAATAGGTATTTTTTGAAGAAGAAGATATTTTTTTACGAAAAGGTACCTCTTTGAGAAAAGATACTTTTTTTTAACACCAGGTAGTTTTTAACAAAAGCACTTTTTAAGAAAAGAATCTTTTTTAAAAGAAGTACTTTAAAAAAAAAATATAGTAATTTAAGGAAAAGTTCTTTTATAAGAAACGGTACTTTTTTAAGAAAACTTTTTAAAAAGGTGTTTTTTAAGAAAAGGTACTGTTTTAAATATAGGTACTTTTTTTGAAGAAAAATGTACTTTTTGAGGAAAAGGTATTTCTTAAGTAAAGGTACTTTTTGTAGAAAAGGTTTGTTCTTATTATTAATACTTATACTTATGAGTAGCAATTTAATGAAATAAAATATACGGCCTTACAGAGTCAATGAGTCAGTTTGTAATGAAAATTTGTGTAAGAAACATTTGTGAGGTTGGAACCTGCGTCTTTCTTTCATGCACTCGCACTTTTTTGGTTATGAGATTTAAAGTATTCCTTAAGCCATGAGATTATTTAGTGTTATTAATTTTAATGTTATTCATTTTATGATATTTTAATGAATGTTGCTAATGAGTCCAATTTAGAATATGAGGTACCACTTAGATAAAACATAAGTCAATTTTATTATGTGATTTTTACGAATTTTTTTTTAAATTTGCTTTAAAATGAAGTCCATTCATTTCTGGTAGTAGTGTTAGTACTGGTTAGTAGTGTTGCACTTTTAAGATCGAATAAGATTTTGATTAATGAACTTCACATCCCCAATTGTAAATTTTAAATTTTGTTTTGGTAAACAAATATTAGTTTTTTAAATGCACAGAACTAAAAACGATTTTTATAATATTGTTTTTACATGAAATTTTCGAGTTTTGTAGCCTTCAGCAAATAAATCATTAAATTTTTCTTGTGATATCATTCTCTTCTGATTTTATGCTTTTAACAATTCTAATTATCTATAATTTTGAAGGTATTAAAATACTATCCATGCCCATCCTTATCGTTTCTCATAATTCATTTAATTTTCTTTCATTTGTTTTGTCCTCCTTAAACATCCCACTTATGGCCCGAAGCTTAATAAAGGTTCTAGTATTAAATAACCAACACTAAGTTGTATTTGGTCATGTCTGCTTTGACTTTGTCGGGAATCGATTACATTACCTGGCATACTCGTAAGTATGAGAATTAGTGTGTTTGTGGTCTTGCCGCAAATAAAAGATACAACTGACAATCACTATTGTATTGACGGTTGTTGGTTGCTGGTAACTTGTTGTTTGAATGGCTGTTGTTGTATTGTTGTCATTATGCTGACTTGCATGGTAGATATTGTTTAAATGTTAGCAAAATTTTAAATGGCATCAAATGTCGTTCTTTCCATTTTATTTTGCTTTCTATTTCCTTGGCTGTTGGCTGTTGGCGACAGTTTTCTTTAATGAGCTACCATTTAAATGTTGTTTATACTTTAATACTCGTAATAATAATTTTTATTTCAAATGAGAAAAAAATATTATCTTCATATATATTTAATTCTATGAGCCATCAAAATGATATCATTGAGTGTTTGTCAATGTGGCCGAAAGGAGTGACTGTGAATATTAAACAAATATCTAACAAGATATTGAGATAATTATAATAAGCAACAATCTGTGGTTATTACCTTAGGTCATTATAAGTAAACTCAGTTTGTTACAGGTGGAGATGAAGATATTGATTAATGATGTGAATTATGTTAATAAGACTATAAATAATATTTTATTATTATGGCCAAGAGATTAAGATCAACCAAGGAAGTACTTTATATGTAACGGAAGGACTCTCAAAAATCAAATTAATTTTACGGCTTGGTAAATGGCTTAATGTTATTATTACACATTAGTATAAAAGCTGTTTTATTACAAATCGATTATTTACGTTGAATGAATGATACAAATTCTTTACGAAATTCAAATTATGAAATACGACCATCATTTTTCTTCAAAAATTAATTTTCCTAAAAAGGTACCTTTTCTTCAATAAGACTTTACCTTTTCTAAAAAATCTACCGTGCCTTAAATAACTATATTTTCTTAAACAAGTTCTTTTTCTTAAAATAGTACCTCTTCTCAAAAAGTACCTTTTCATAAAAAAATACTTTATTCTTAAAAAGTATTTTTGCTTAAAAAAAAAAATAGTTCTTAAAAAAGTACTTTTACAAAATTAACTTTTCTTTAAAAAGTACTTTTTCTTAAAAAGTAAATTTTCTTAAAAAAGTACCTTTTATGACAAAAACTTTGTGAGTCCGATCACAGGGGAGATGTGTAAATATCTAGTAATTAAAGATTTTTTTAAGTTGGAAGTACTTGTGCTTTCAGTATATTTTTTTCAATTTAGAGTTGTTATACATTTAGCCTCATTTAATTATACGTTATACTTCTATATTGTTACATTTGTGATTGTGTTATATTTTGTTTGGTTGTTGAATTAGTTTATATTGTAAAATTTTTAACGTTGTTATACTTGAGGGTTGTTGAATTAGCTGCAATAATCTTAAAACCAATACACACATACTTCACACCGTTTCATGCTCTGTTTTTGTAATTGTATTGTGAAATAAATTTTTACCCCCCCCCGCGCGACGATGTAACATATTAAAAAATATTTTCTTAAGGAAGTCCATTTTCTTAAAAAAATATTATTTTTTTAAAAAGGTAAACTTTCTTTAAAAACTACCATCTCTTAACCTCTTAAGTGGAAATGACGAGTGTCGCCCGCAAATATTTTCTATGCCAAATTCGACATTGACAGGCTATGCCCGCCACAGATTTAAATGCTCGAAAGTAGTAGTAGCAAATTTATTATACCTAACACACATTCGTTATGGCGATTTCTTGTGACCGATGTAAGTTTCACAGTTTTACCCCGATTTTGAGAAAAAATTTATCATTTGAAAGGTATTTCTTTTTAGCTATTACCCAGATTTACAGATTTTCATTGCCTTGAATATTTTTTTGGAGTTATAATCGTTGAAAGTTGTTACTAACACATACATAAAATTATACAATGCTACGTGTGTGTTTATTAAATATGTTAATGTGTTGAGCTTATTTTCTTCATTTATAATGAGCTGAATTGTGAAGCATACCTTTAGGGTCTTTATTAAATGAAAGAAGTAAGAAAATTATAGTCTGTTCATATCGGATGTATATCTATATGGGGACTGGGCCTGAAATTGGACCGATCCTGACCATGTTTGGTAAAGTCTCTTGTATTTTGCAAAAATATATACAAACAAAATTTGAGAAGAATCAGTGCAATATTTTTGTTTTTTGATAGATTTAAGTGAATATCGGGAAGTACCTCTATATGGGGCCTATGAGTAAGATTTGTCACATAGGGATCGTTTTTGGACTACTCATTAATGGATGTAATAAACGCATACAAACCCAATTTGAGTAAGATCTATATGATAATTTGGATCTTATGGCAATTTATGTCGATTTCATAGGGGCCATTTTTATGGGGCATAGGTCTGAACATGCACCGATTCTCACCAATTTCAATAGCGTTCATTCTATAGCCGATAACAGCTTATATACCAAATTTCATCAAAATATGTTTGTATTTGCGACCTGCAGTTTGATACAATGTTTACATGGACACACAGACGGACGGACGGACATCGTTAAATCGAATCAGATAGTGATTCTGATTGGATCGGTATAATTAAAGATGGGTGTAGGTCAAATATTTTTATTTGTTACAAACAGCAGCACAAAGTCATTATACCCAAACCACATAGTGGTATAGGGTATAAATATAAAATTTCCTTGAATTTGCACTCGTATTTCGAGTACTGGAATCTGCTAGTTTATATAAATATATTAACACTGATAATGCCCGCACAGAGTTGCTTTTAAATTAAATAGTCTCCACACTCATGTTTCTTTTAAATTAAATCTTAAGGCAAGGCGTTAAAAAAAGTAAATTTTCTTTAAAAAATTATATATTTTCTTAAAAAAACTCCTTTTCTCAAAAAAGTATCTTTGCTTTTTTACGCATCTTCCTTTACGTAGTACCTTTTTTTATAAAGTCATTTTCTTAAAAAAATATCTTTTTCATAAAAAAGTATCTGTTTCTTAAAAGAGTACATTTTTCTTAAAAAAATTCCATTTTCTTAAAAAAGTAAATTTTTCTTAAAAGGTACCCTTTTCTTAAAACGTTTTTCTTAAAAAGTACCTTTTTCTTTAAAAAGTGCCTTTACTTAAATACGTATCTTTTTTAAATAGGTACCTTTTCATAAAAACACATCTTAGAAAAGTTTATAGTCTTGAAAAATCACCTTTTCTTAAAAGTAACTTTCTTAAAAAATAGTACCTTTTTTATAGTCATTTTCATAAAAAAGTATCGTTTTTTCTTAAAAAGTACCTTTTTCTTAAAAAAAAGTACCTTTTTTTAAAAAAGTACATTTTTCTTAAAAAAAGTACCTTTTTCTTAAAAAGTACATTTTTCTTAAAACCTTTTTCTTAAAAAAGTACCTTTTTCTTAAAAAAGTGCCTTTTTCTTAAAAAGTACCTTTTTCTTAAAAAAGTACTGTTTTCTTAAAAAAGTACCTTTTTCTTAAAAAACATCTTAGAAAAGTTCATAATCTTGAAAAATCACCTTTTCTTAAAAAGTAACTTTCCTAAAAAAGTACCTTTTGTTAAAAAAGTACCTTATGTCGAAAAAGTACCATTTCTTAAAACGAAACTTTTTTTTAAACGTGCCAATTCTTAAAAAAGTACATTTTCTTACAAAAGTAGCTTTTATTTAAAAAAGCAAATTTTGTTAAGAAGGTTCATTTTCTTAAAAAAAAAAAATATTCTTTTCTTATAATCTTTGATTTTTTACGCACCTTTCTTTTTTACGTACCTTTTTTATAAATTCTTTTTCTTAAAAAAGTACCTTTTGTAATAAAGTACCTTCTCTTAAAAAAGTATCTTTTCTTAAATACGTAACCTTTTCTTAAATACGTAACCTTTTTTAAAAGATACCTATTCCTTAAAAAAATAAATGTGAGTCCGATCACAGGGGAGATGTGTAAACATCTACACCTTTTCCAATTGTATTTCAGAAAAATATCATTGGTATTTCAGAAATTATCAAATGTATTTCAGAAAATATCAATTGAATTTCAGAAAATATCAATTGAAATTCAGAATTAAAAAGTAGTTTACCCTACAATACCGAAAAGTTATTATTGTTTCTTTTACTGATTTGTAGTCGCAGAAAATGTTTAGGAATATTTTGACTTATTTGTTATGCACTGGAAAATAAACTATCAAGGGCGGCCTTTTAATTGAAAGAAAATGAGGACTTCATTTGTTAATCAGCTACAATATAAACACCAGTATATAATTTTGACCGATTTTTAAGTTTTCATTTTGGAAAAAACACGCTTATATCGTCACTTAAAATGCAAAAGGCCGTGACAGCAAAAAGTTCAAAATTGACTTTTTGTATTGTAGTTACGGCCTTTTACTTAAAAACTACTATTTTACCATAAATTTGTTTTAATAACTAAAAGTCCATCTTTATTTTTCAGCTTGATTCTAAAATTTGGGTATTAAGTTTAAAGTAGTTTTTGTTTTATGATGTTTTTTGCTTCTCCTGCATTTTAGGTGACGATATTTAGTTTTCAAGAAATATTACAAACCCAGTGTAATACTTCAAAAAATACATTTTTATATAGCGTTCTGACTATTTCTCTGAGACTCAATTGATATTTCTGAAATTCAGTTCATATTTTCTGATAAATAAATAAATTTAATCATTTCCGAAATACATTTGATGTTTTCTGAAATATATTTGATATTTTCTGAAATACATTTGTTAGTTTCAGACATACATTTTATGTTTTCTGAAATAAATTTGATGTTTTCTGAAATATATTAGATAGTTGCGGAAATACATGTTCTGAAATACATTTGATAATTTCTGAAAAACATTTAATATTTTCTGAAATACATTTGATAATTGCTGAAATACATTTGATAATTTCGGAAATACATTTGATATTTTCTGAAATACATTTGATAATTTCTGAAACTGAATTGATATTTTCTGAAATTCAATTAATATTTTCTGAATTACAAATGATGCTTTCTGAAAATCAATTAATGCTTTCTGAAATACAATTGATTATTACTGAAAATCAATTGATGTTTTCTGAAATTCAATTGATACTTTCTAAAAGTCAATTGATGTTTTCTGAAATACAATTGATACTTTCTGAAACACAATTGATATTTTCTGAAAATCAATTAGTGTTTTCTGAAACACAATTGATACCTTCTGAAATTCAATTGATGTTTTCTGAAATACAATTGAAGAAGGTGTAGTAATTAAAAAAACACCTAAGTTTATTATCGACTTCTTCAAAGTTTTCCTAGTATTTAGGTTTTTATACTCACAGCACACCTAGCAGTTCTGCTTACTAAAAAAGTTCTGTCAATAGCAAATATAAACTTGAATATTTAAAATTAACGAAAAAGATTTGTGATTTTGTAAACAGACAGCGAACTGGGCGGTTCTGCCTACTAAAAAGTTCTGTCAATAGCAAATATATACTTGAATATAAAAAAAAAACTGCTCTGTAAGTTTGTGAACATGTTAAACTCACAGCACACCCAGCGGTCAATAGCTTGAATATTTAAAATTAACGAAAAAGATTTGTGATTTGGCTAGACAGACAGCGAACTCGGCGGTTCTGCTTACTAAATACACCAATACACTTACATATACCACACTCCGATTTTCCCTTACGCTGTTTTTGTGATTGTATTGTGAAATTGGATTTTACCCCCCCTGAGCGCATAGATGTTTACACATCAAAAACATTTTCTTAGAAAAGTTCATATTCTTGAAAAAGCACCTCATCGTAAGAAGCACCTTTTCTTAAAAAAGTATATTTTCTTAAAAAAACACCTTTTCCCAAAAAGCAATTTTCATAAAAAAAGTACCTTTTATTAAAGAAGTAACTTTTGTCAAAAAGTACAATTTCTTAAAAACTGTACTTTTTTTTAATCAAATACCTCTTCTTAAAAAATTATCTTTGCTTAAAAAAATTATTTTTCATAAAAAGTAAATTTTCTTACAAAAGTAGCTTTTCTTTAAAAAATACGCTTTCTTGAAAAGTCAATTTTCTTAAAAAAGTACCTTTCGTGAAAAAAGTAATTTTCTTAGAAAAGTTAATTTTCATAAAAAAAGCCTTTTCATAATAAGCAAATTTTCTTTAAAAAGTACCTTCTCTTAAAAAAAGTAAATTTTCCTTAAAAATTATATATTGTCTTAAAAAAGTACTTTTCTAATAAACGCCTTTTCTTGAAAAAGTACCTTTGCTTAAAAACGTACATTTCTTTAAGTAGTACCTTTTGTTATAAAGCCATTTTCTTAAAAAAGTACTTTTTCTTAAATACTTAACCTTGTTCCTAGAAAAACCATTTACTTAGAAAAGTTCATATTCTTGAAAAAGCACCTCGTCATAAGAAAGCACATTTTCTTAAAAATTACATTTTCCTAGAAGAGCACATTTCTCTAAAAGTAGCTTTCTTAATAAAAGTACCTTTTGTTAAAGAAGTAACTTTTGTTAAAAAAAGTATAATATCTTAAAAACTGAACCTCTTCTTAACACAAGTACCTTCTTCTTAAAAACACACTTTCTTAAGTACATTTTCTTAAAAAAGTACATTTTCTTAAAAAGTACCTCTTCTTAAAAAAGAACCTTTTCTTCAAAAATACCTTTTCTTAAAAACGTAACTTTTTCTTAAAACAAGTACCTCTTCTTAAATATGCACATTTTCTTTTCTTAAAAAAGTACCTCTTCTTAAAAAAGTACATTTTCTTAAAAAAGTACCCTCTCTTAAGAAAGTCCCTTGTTTTAATGTATATTTTTTTAAAAAGTACGTTTTCTTAAAAAAAGTATGTTTTCTTAAAAAAGTACCCTTTTTTAAAAAATTTCCTTTTCTTAAAAAGTATCTTTTTTAAAAGCTTAAAAAGTACATTTTCTTAAAAAAGTACCTTTTCTTAAAAAGTACCTGTTAACATTTCTTAAAAATGTAAATTTTTTTCAAAAATTAAATTTTCTTAAAAAAGTGAATTTTCTTCAAAAATTACCTTTACCTAAAAACAAAAAATACATGTTTTAAAAAAAAACTTTTTCTTGAAAGATCTGTTGATGTCTTGAAGATGCTCTCGGATCACGTTACGTATAGTTTAATATAGTTGTTGTATTTGTGTTTTTATTTGTTTTGGCACTTCACTGTATCCATGTCTATGAGAATACTTTAGGTCAAAAATTACTTTTATTATAAACTACTTAGCTTCGCAAATATTTAAAGTGTTTTTCGTTTTATAACAACCTTTTATTCAAACAAGAAACAAGAAACAAGAAACTTTCATATTCTGTAATCTCTAACTCCAAGTTTATAAATCCTCTTGATTTGTTGACGGCACAAATAAACAAACCAGAGGAAAAAAAGAACGAAATTTGCATAAGGCTTAACTGAATTTAAAGCTCATATTCCCCCAGAATTATGATGTTGAATATTGTGTAAAGTGCATTATTTTCCAAGCCATTGGTAAACATCATGTTCATCATTCACAGCACACTTGAACAAATTTTCGCAACCAAAAAATAAAAAAAAAAAAACAATGTGAAACAGTAAAATACACAAAAATGCAAAATACAAATACGAGTAGAAAAGTTACAGCAGAATAATTTAAATTCAAATTGAAACGAACTCTTGAAAATGCATTAATAAGAAGTGGATACAAAAGGACTCATAAAGTTGTTGGGGTAGGTTTTTGATTTCATTTTTCATATTTTAAATGTGTATAAATTATAGCAAAATAAATATCCAAATTGTAATTGTATTTGTAAATTGTTGAGAAGGATTATTTTTTTGTTTTGTGGACAACAAATAACAACAATAAACTGTTGAAGGCACGCCAAAATACTTATGTCCATATACTAAGTAAAGCTCGTTGATTTTGTAGATTTCGCTGGTTTCGTTGTTGTTTTTTCGTGGTCTAACAATACAAGGATTTATGTTCAGCACCATTATAAACACACACATACCACAGCACACACATGTACACACACACACTTAGAGACAAATGCTTATACGTTTATATGTGTATAGATATTCAGACATGTATGTTTGTATATTTGTGTAGTTGTTGCATTTTTCAAAATATGCTAGAGAAGAGCCATATAAGTGCTTTCAATAATACCCAACAAAAAAAAAGAGCTTGCAAAGAAGTGATATATATGCTATTATTGGGGTGTTACAATTTGAATCCAAAAATTAACTAAACTGAGAAATAATGCATAAATAAGCGAATTGATGAGAATATGCACAAATATACATTTTAAGCAAAATATGCAAAATATTATTTATTTGGATATATTTTTATTAAAGAAGTTCAATACAGGGGAATTTTAAAGAAAATATGCAAAAGCAAATATTTAAAGCAAAAAAAGGAAAAATGTCAATATTATTGTAAATTCCTTTTTATTGTAAATTTATTGACTCAAATAAGTGCAATTAATAAGCATTTGGGTGATAATATATAACCAGCATTTAAAGCAAAATATGCAGTAATATGCTATTACAAATTGGTGAAATTTTAAATGCAAATATATTGATTCGGATAGATATTTATGGAAAAAGTTACAAAAATAAGCATTTTCATAAAAATGTGGAAAAAATGCATGAAAATTTTCATAAATATGCATTATAAGCAAAACATGCAAGAATATGCATCTACATACCGAGTTCATTTTAGTGTAAATTTATTGAGTTTGATAGACATTTATGAAAATAATTCAATAAATAAGCATTTTGAGGAAAATTTGTGTAAATATGCATATCAAGCAAAATATGCAAAAATATGCAATCGAGGGCATTTTATTGAAAATGTATTAATTAGGATAGATATTTATGAAAATAATTCAATACAGGCCAATTTTGATGGAAATATGCAAAAGCAAGCGTTTAAAGCAAAAATGGAAAAATATTAATTTTATTGTAAATTCAATATCGTTGTAAATTTATTGAGTCGGACAACTATTTATGTAAAAATTTCAGTAAATAAGCATTTGGATGAAAATATGAAAAAACTAGATTTTAAATATGAAAAAACAAGATTTTAAAGCAAAATATGCAAAAATATGCAATTACAAATTATTGTCATTTTAGATATATAGATATTTAAGTTGATATTGTCGGGTAGATATTTATAGAAAAACTTAAAAAATAAAATAAATAATAGCAAAATATGCAAAACTATGCACTGAAAATTGATGCCAATTTTTTGGTAAATTCATTGGGTTGAATAAATGAAAAATTTTATGAAAATATGCAAAAATATGCACCTTCATGTTGAGGTCATTTTAGTGTAAATTTATTGAGTTTGATAGATATTTATGAAAAAAGTTTAATAATTAAGCATTTTGATGAAAATTTGCATAAATATGCAATATAAGCAAATTATGCACCTACAAATCTAGGCCATTTCAGTGTAAATTTATTGAGTTGGATAAATATTTATGAATACAGTTCAATAAATGAAAAATTTTAAAAAAAATTCCATAAATATGAATTTAAAGAAAAATATGCAAAAATATGCAACTAATAATAGGGCCATTTGAAAGTAAATCTATAAATTCGGATAGATATTCATGAAAATTGTTCAATAAATAAGCATTTTGATTAAAATTTACATAAATATACATTTAAAGCAAAATATGCAAAAATATACAACCATAAATCGAAACCATTTTAATGTAAATTTACTGATTCGGATAGATATTTATGAAAATTGTTTCAAGATGATTAAAATTTGCATAAATATCTATTTGTAGCAAAATATGTAATTTCAAATTGAGGCCATTTTTTGTAAATACATTGAGTAGGATAGATATTTATGAAAAAACTTTTAATAGGTAAATGAGCAGTTTGATTATATTACAAAAAAAATAGTATTTAAAGCAAAATATGCAAAAAAGGCTCCTACAAATCGAGGCCATTTTAAAGTAAATTAATTGCTTCGAATAGATGTTTATGAAAATAGTTCAATAAATGAGCGTTATGATGAAAATATGCACAAATACGAATTTAAAGCAAAGTAGCAAAAATATGCAACTTAAAATTGAGGTCATTTTAATGTAAATTTATTAAGTTTGATAAATATTTATGGAAATAGTTCAATAAATGAAAAAAAATTATGAAAATTTGCATAAATGTGCATTATAAGCAAAATATGCAAATATATGCAATTTCAAATTCGAGCCATTTTTGTGTACCTTCATTGAGTTGGATAGATATTTATGAAAATAGTTCAATAAATAAGCATTTTGATTAAAATTTCCATAAATATGCATTTAAAGCAAAATATGCACGAATGCTATTCTATTGTAAATATATTGATACGGATAGATATTTATAAAAATAATTCTATAAATGCGCATTTTGATGAAAATATGCTATGCATATAAAGCAAAGTATGCAAAAATATGCAACTTCCAATTGCCGTCATCTTGTTGTAAATTTATTGTTTTCGAATAGAACTGAGCAGTTAGATATGATAGATATTTATGATAGATATTTATGAAAATAGTTCAATAACTGAAAAATTTGATGAAAATTTTCATAAATATGCATTATAAGCAAAATATGCAACAATATGCAATTTCAAATTGAGGTTATTTTAATGCAACTACAAATTGAACCCATTTTAATGTGAATTTAGTGAATTTGATTGATAGTTATGAAAATAGTTCAATAAATGAGAATTTTGATGAAAATATGCACAAATATGCATTTAAAGCAAAGTAGCAAAAATATGCAATTTCAAATTGAGGTTATTTTAATGTAAATTTATTGAGTTTGATGGATATTTATGGAAATAGTTCAATAAATGAAAAAATTTTATGAAAATTTGCATAAATATACATTATAAACAAAATATGCAAAAATATGCAATTTCAAATTCGAGCCATTTTTGTGTACCTTCACTGAGTTGGATAGATATTTATGAAAATAGTTCAATAAATAAGCGTTTTGATTAAAATTTCTATAAATATGCATTTACAGAAAAACATGCACAAATATGCACGAAAAAATCGAGGCTATTTTATTGTAAATATATTGATTTGGATAGATACATATAAAAATAATTCTATAAATGAGCATTTTGATGAAAATATGAAAAAATATGCATATAAAGTAGAGTATGCAAAAATATGCAACTTCCAATTGTGGCCATTTTATTGTAAATTTATTGTTTCGGATAGAAATTTATGAAAACACTTTTAACAACTGAGCAGTTTGATTATAATTTGCAAAAGCGACTATTTAAGCAAAATATGCAAAAATAAGCAACTGCAAATTGATGCCATTTTTTAAAGCAAATTATGCAAATATATGAAACTTCATATTGAGGTCTTTTTAGTGTAAATTTAGTGAGTTTGATAGGTATTTATGAAAAACTGAAAAATTTGATGAAAAATTTCATAAATATGCATTATAAGCAAAATATGCAAAAATATGCAATTTCAAATTCAAGCCATTTTGGTGTACACTCATTAAGTTGGATAGATATTTATGAAAATAGTTCAATAAATGAAAAATTTTATGAAAATTTTTATAAATATGCATTATAAGCAAAATATGTAACAATATGCAACTTCAAAATGGGACCACTTTAGTGTAACTTTATGGATTCGGATAGATAGTTATGAAGATAGTTCAATAAATGAGAATTTTGATGAAAATATGCACAAATATGCATTTAAAGCATAGTAGCAAAAATATGCAATTTCAAATTGAGGTTATTTTAATGTAAATTTATTGTGTTTGATAGATATTTATGGAAATAGTTCTATAAATTAAAAAATTTTATGAAAATTTGCATAAATATGCATTATAAGCAAAATATGCAAATATATGCAATTTCAAATTCGAGCCATTTGAGTGTACATTCATTAAGTTGGATAGAAATTTATGAAAATAGTTCAATAAATAAGCATTTTGATTAAAATTTACATAAATATGCATTTAAGGCAAAATTTGCAAAAATATGGAAGCTAAAATCGAAGTTATTTTATTGTAAATATATTGATGCGGATAGATATTTATAAAAATAATTCTATAAATGAGCATTTTGAGAAAAATATGCACACATATGCATTTAAAGCAAATTAGGAAAAATATGCAACTTCAAATTGAGGTAATTTTAATGTAAATTTATTGAGTGTGATAGATATTTATGGAAATAGTTCAATAAATGAAAAAATTTTATGAAAATTTGCATAAATATGCATTATAAGCAAAATATGCAAAAATATGCAATTTAAAATTTGAGCCATTTTGGTGTACATTCATTGAGTTGGATAGATACTTATGAAAATAATTCAATATATAAGCATTTTGATTAAAATTTACATAACTAATCACTTAAGGCAAAATTTGCAAAAATATGCAACTTCAAATTGAGGCCATTTTTTTTTTATTTTTTGATAAATTTGTTTATTCGGACGTATATTTATGGAAATAGTTCAATAAATTAGAATTTTTATGAAAATTTTCATAACTATGCATATATGTATAGTAATATATGTAAAAATATGCAACTTCAGATTGAGGTGTAAATTTATTAAAAATTTATTGATTCTGATAGATATTTATGAAAAATACTTCCAATATTTAAGCATTGTGATGAAAATATGTAAAAACATGGATTTTAAGCAAAATGAGCAAAAATATGCACTCAACACTCGAATCATTTTTAATGAAAATTAAATTATTCGGATAGATATTTATCAAAAATACTTTCAATAAATTATATAAAAAAAATAAAAATAAAATGCAAAAAAATGGATATTAAGCAGAATATGCAAAAATATATGCTAATGGAAATTAAATAATTCAAATGGATTTTTATGAAAAATTATCACTAAATGAGGATTTTGGTGAAAATATGCAAAAACAGGCATTCAAAGCAAAATGTGAATGTTGTAAGTAGTATTGTAAATGCCATTTTATTGAATGGGATAGATATTTACGAAAAAAGTTCAGCAAATCAGCATTTTGATGTAATAAGCCAAGCACAAGCATTTAAAGCAAAAATATGCAAAAACATATACTAAAAAATCGATGTCAGTTTATCTTAAATTTATTCATTCAGATAGATATTTCTGAAAAAGCTTTCAATAAATGAGAATTTTAAATAAAAATATGCAAAAACAATTATTTGAAGCAGTATATGCAACTATGAAACGATAGAATTTTATGGGATATTTATAGAAATATATATTTGCAAATTAAAATTTCAATAAGAATATGCAAAAACATGCATTTGAAGAAATATGCTATTAGATTTTATTATCATTTTATCGATTAGGCTAGATATTTATGAAAAAAAATTAAAATTTAATTACTGATGAAAAAAATAGATTTGAAGCATTATATGCAAGGGAAGATTTTCTTCCCTTGGAGGCAAATAAATTCGTTTGAAATGACTTAAATTTAGTTTGTTGCTGGGTACACTATAATTTGTACATGGCTGACTGTAAGTTTATGTTTGTATTGCATATGTCTGTGTTCATTTACAACATTGCACAATTTGGTAACAACAGCAGCAGCAATAACAACAACAACAACATCTCCATTATTTTTACAGAAATACCATAAAACACTTAACACAAACATTTGCACATTATAACAACTAAATATAATGCATTTTGACTCTGTACCAAAAAAAAAAAAAACAAAATGCAAGCAAAAAATAAAAAAAAATATAAAAAAATGCTATTTCCCTCAATTACTTTTAAAAAGTGCCAGTACTGGTTTTCGTTTTTTAATTTAAGTCTCTTATTTTGGATTATTTAGAGCAAGTGCGTTTAACATATATAGTTAAAATTTGTAGTTAGGAACACGGGTAGAGGGTATCAACGATTCGATACAGCCAAATTTAACACTCTTGCTTGTTTACTCGAAAAGTATTTAACATATATTTTTTTTTTCATTGCCTAAAAGTTATTGCAAGCATAAATTGGGTTTATTTTCTTCCACTCTTCACAAGTCCTCATTCACTATTAAATAAGTACACTAAAATATTTTTATAAAATATTTTTGATGTGTTAACATCTATACGCGCAACATGTAACTTAACATGTAAGACGTAAGACAAAATCGGTGTGACTTATGATTGGATTGTTGAAAAAATTATTATATGTAATAACCTGTTTGAAAATGAAAAATTAAAAATAAAAAATGAAAAATAAAAAATGAAAAACGAAAAATAAAAATGAAATGTGGAAAACGAAAATTAAAAACGAAAAATAAAAAATGATATATGAAAAACGAAAAATTAAAAATAAAAAATCAAAAATAAAAAATTAAAAATGATAAATAAAAAATGAATAAAAATGTAAAATGAAAAATAAAAAATGAAAAACTATAAATAAAAAATTAAATGACTTTTAATAAATTAGTCGAGCTCGAGGTCACGTTTTTGTTTATAAAATGTCATTCAATGAATGACGAAATATTGGAGGAGAAAAAATAAAATAAAAAAGGATATTTTATAAACAAAAAGTCATAAATTTCAAAGGTCGAATAATAATTCATCATTTATTAAAAATTAAAAATTAACCAGTTGAAATAATAAATAATAATAAATATTTTTATATTAGCAAAGCCCCTGCAGTTGTTTGCTATAAGTAACACATAGATGACGCTTTCTGTTTGATTTTAAAAAAGTGCCATAAAGAAATCATTAATTACTAAATGTTTACACATCTCCCCTGTGATCGGATTCACATGATTTTTGTCTTAAGCATTTACTATGTAGAATTTTGGTCTACAAATTTGTTTTGAGTGAAACACATTTGAATTTTGGTGAACCAAATATTAATTATATATATTTATTTAAAACAGACCATAAATATTTGAATTGTATTAACGTATAGTTAAATAAATTATTCATTGTCTGTTGTACGATTACTCGATTAAATATTACGTGAGACTCCTTTTGTCTGTCTTTTTTTTCTATATAATCTCTCTTTGTCCGTCTGCTAAGTTAAAGTTAAAGTCATAGCCTATTTCCAGTTAGATTTCGAGACATAAGCGATCATATGTTCCCAGGCAATAATGTAAGTTATGTGGCAACCCCAAAAATAGTTATAAGCAATTTTATATTCCATTGTAGAATTAATATTTAGACGTATGATTGATAACAGATGAGACAACAGTATTTAGAATAAGTAGCAGAGCCCAGCCCTCGAATTTCGAGTGCAAATTCTAGGGAAATTTGTTTTTTTGTTCAATTATAAATATTAGTTGAACTCACACAAGATATATAACTGTATTTGTCAATAAATATGCTAATCAATTTTTGCCAATTCACAATTCAACACAAATTTAATAAACACACGCACTGCATTTTATAGTTTTAGAAGCAACTTTAAATGCATTTTACTCCAAAAAAATGTTTCAGACGGTGTAAATCTGTAAATATGGTGGACAGCCAAAAAGCAATACCTATCAAAAAAGGTATATTTTTTTTCAAAATCGGTTGGTAATTGAAAGTTTCAAATTGGTCACAAGAGATCGTCTTGCCTATTAGAATTATGGGGTTATATTATGGGGTCGCTGAATCTAAATCGCTGAATTTTGCTCTGTTACGTCAGGATCCTTTTGTATTGACAAATGTTCTTTTTAATTTTTGACCAAAATTTTTTTTTTCAGATTTTTTAATTTTTGTACCAATTTTTTTTTTAATAATTAAAAAATTTTTTTTTCGATTTAAAATTTTTTTAATTAAAAAAAATATTTTTTTTAGATTTCTTACTTATTTTTTTTTAAATTAAATTTTTAATTTTTTTTCCGAAAAAAATTATTTTTTATAAAAAAAAACTTGTTCCTTTTTTATTTAAAAATTTTTTTCCTTAATAATTTTTTTCCTTATAATTATTAAAAAGATTTTTTAGCTTTTAAATTTAAAAAATAATTATTTTTTTCGATTTTTTAATTATTTTTTTTTAATTAAATTTTTATTTTTAAAATTTTTTTGCGAAAAAAATTATTTTTTATTAAAAAAATTTTTTCCTTTTTTATTAAAAGATTTTTTCCTTAATAATTAAAAAATCTTCTAATTAATGAAAATTATTTTTAATTAAAATTCTTTTGTAATTAATAAGAAATTTTTTTTTTCAGTTAATTTAACAAAAAAAAAAAAATTTTATTAATTAAAAAATAATATATATAATTTTTTTTTCGTAAAAAGGTTGTTCTTTATATAAAAAAAAATTATGTTTAAAAAATGGTTTTTCAATTTTTTACGAAAAAAATTTTTTTTTTTAAATTTTATTTATTAATCATTTTTTTCCGAAAAAAATTTTTTATTTAAAATAACTTTTTAATTAAAACTCTTTTACTTAATAAAAAAAATTAGAAAAATTTTTTTTTTAATTGAAATTTTAAAAAAATTTAAAATTTTTTTTCTATATTTAAAAAAAATTATTATTTCAAGCTCGAGGTCTGTATTTTAATATATAAAATTCTATTTATTTATTTTATTTTCAATATTTCGCCAACCTCCCGTTGGCATCTTCAGGAAATAAAAAGCGAGTGACAATAGTCAAAATACCAATGCGTATGGACGAATTAACATTTTATATTGCAATATATTATTTTTTTTCAAATTAAAACGCAAAGGTCAAATAAAAATACTCATAATATTTTTTTCTATAATTAAGTGTTTTTTCTTTCCAGAAAAAATTTAAAGGCACATTTTTGAACAAAATTTTTTTTAAAATAAAGAACAATTTTTTTTAACGAAAAATTGTTATTTTTAATTCAAATTTTATTTTTCGTAGTTAAAAAAGCAACGTATAAACCAATTTTTTTTCGGTAAACAATTTTTTTTCGGTAAACAATTTTTTTCGGTAAACAAACATTTTTTCCCAAAAAAAAAAAAAACTTATTTAATTAAAAAAAAGTTTTTAATAAATAAAAAAAATTTAGAAAAATCTTTTTTTAATTGAAATTTAAAAAAAAATTATTTAAAGATGTTTTTATTCGACCTTTCCAAATGTAAATAAGAATTAAATATTTGAGCTCGAGGTCTGATTTTGGCTGAGTGTAATATTATATGACGAAGGTGGAACAATAGATTTAAGTTTGTTGTTTATGATTTAAAACAATCCCTGAAGATGATATTTAAAGAATATCGAAATATTGGATTTCAATAAATAACTTTTGCCGAAATCAGACCTCGAGCTCAAATATTTAATTCTTATTTATTTAAAAAAAAAATTGCAAAAATTTTTTTAATAATACGATTTTTTTTTTCGGAAAAAAATTAGAAAAAAATTGTTATATAAAAAACAATTTCTTTCCAGAAAAATTTGAAAAACAAATTTTTAAACAAAAAAATTTTTTTTTTAAATAAAGAACAATTTTTTTAACGAAAAATTGTTATTTTTTAATTAAATTTTTTTTTCTCAGTTAAAAAAAAAACAACATATAAAACAATTTTTTTCGGTAACAATTTTTTTTAACAAACATTTTTTTCAACAACCATTTTTAAAAAAAAAAAATTTTTTTTTAATAATTAAATCTTTTTTCCCAAAAAAAAACTTATTTAATTAAAAAAAGATTATAATTAAAACTCTTTTAATTAATAAAAAAAATTTAGAAAAATCTTTTTTAATTGAAATTTAAAAAAAATTTTAATTTTTTTTCTAATAATTAAGTGTTTTAATTGCAAAAATTTTTTTAATTATACGATTTTTTTTTCGGAAAAAAATTAGAAAAAAATTGTTATATAAAAAACAATTTCTTTCCAGAAAAATTTGAAAAACACATTAAACAAAAAAAATTTTTTTTTTAATAATTTATTATTTTAAGCTTTTTTTTAAATAAAGAACAATTTTTTTTAACGAAAAATTGTTATTTTTTAATAAAAATTTTTCTTCTCAGTTAAAAAAAACAACGTATAAAACAATTTTTTTCGCTAACAATTTTTTTTAACAAAAATTTTTTTCAACAACCATTTTTTTAAAAATAAAATTTGTTTTATTAAATTTTGAAATTAAATTACTTTATTAGATTTATAGTCATTTTTCAGACATATTGCAATTACTACTGTAATTAATATGATGAAGGCTGAAATGCCAGAAACCGGTCCGATTAAGAATACAGTGCAGTTGTGAATTTTTGAAATGTATGCTTTCTTCTTCTTTACCACGCACCATTTAAATTAAATTACTTTATTTATTAAATATATATCCGGTTCGAAGGACCATAAATAAATACCTTAACAAGTGAAGGCATTTGTTAGAGTATTTAATAATAATTCATTTTAATAGTCTCCACACATTATGGACAGTTAGCGGATTTATTTTCTCTTTTTTTTTTTTGGTATATGCACGTTCATGTGTGTTGTTTTTTTTTCAGCGTTGAAAGAAATTTATGAAATTCTGGTTGTGTTTTTAAAAGTACTTACTTTGTGTGCTTGTGTATGTGTAGGTGTTTTTTTTTTTTTTATTATGTTCATGTTGGTGGTTTATTAAAATGTTAAAATACAAAGATCTTAAAGTGTAAATGTGTGCCAGCAATTTTTAAAGTATTAAAACAAAATACAAAAAAGTTTTAAAATTCATTAAGTTATATAAAGATTATTATTAGGAGGTATACGCGAAAAAAAGCTACAATATTTTAAGAATTTAGAGAAAATTATTTTCTATCAAAAACAACAAGGAATGGAGTATTGTCAGAGAGATTGGACAAGATAACCTGCATGTGAGCCCAAAAAATTTCCTGAATCCTCCACAAATTGAAAATGATATCTAATATGTTGCATTTTGGCGATGTGACCCAGATTTAGATGCAAATATAACAATAGCAGAAATCTTAAGACCATTGTCTAAGGCAAAATATAACAAAGCTGGATTTAGAAAACAGTATTCGATAGTAGACAATCTGTATAACCTTGCGGCGATTGTGCATTTGATTGTGCATTTCATGAGAAGAAGAAGGTGCATGCGTTTTTTGTTGACTTCAAAGCTGCGTTCAATAAAGTGTCTAGAAAATTATTATTTAATAAACTTCATCAATTGGGTGTTTCAAAAAAGATGGTGAACTTTTTAGAATCTGTTTACAGAACTACAAAATCAGTGGTATGATCTTGAACGGAGATGTGGGAAGAATTTGAAACAAAAAAAAATCGGGGTGAAGCAGGGATGTCTGTTATCACCTTTACTATTTGCTCTGAAGGTCTTTATATAGATGGTATTAACATCAGATTATTGCTGTATGCAGATGACATTGTTATCATGGCAGACAAAGTACGTTGGAGAAAATTATAAAAAAAAACTGGAAAATTATTGTCAGGAATGAAACTTGGAAGTCAACCTAAGCAAATCAAAAAAGAATGGTGTTATAGAACATTATATTATAGTTATAGAACAGCATCATCGCAAAAAGTGTGTTTTATTAACATCGACCATTTATTACGAGTTTTTTTTTTAAAGCAGCGCAAAATTTAAACGTTTTTTAAAATCATTTTTTTCAGAAAATTAATGTCTAATTTTTTAAAATACTGACAAGGTTCAATAAAAAACATGTTAGAGTTTATATATCAATTAGTTTTTTTATCTCTTAAGACCTGCTTAGTAGAAAAAAGGGCATTTGTTTTGATTTCACAAAGCCTTTTCTATGTGAATTTAAACGAGAAAAAATATTCTTATTGAAATTAGAGAACAGCAAAAATTTCGTACATTTAAGAATTTTTTCATTTACGAGCTTTTTTTGTGATAGTGGTTTCAAGATAGTGATTGTGATAGTGGTTTAATTTTTTAACTCAAGTTTAGAAATGCCGTGGTCAACCAAAATAACTTCACGGTAATTTTATAAATACATTGTTGTCTACTTTCGAATATTAACGGACTAAATTTGAATTTAACTGACGAATGGGGACAGTAGGACTTGACATTATTTTTATAAGATGGACAATATGAACAGACAGATTTTGAAATTCACTGACGATTAGTAGAAATAGGCCATGATTTTAGCTTTGCAGACGAACAAAAAGTGGTTATATAGTTTTAAAAAAACACAGACAAGAGGAGTATAACTAAAGGTTTAATTTTTATTTAAAAAAAATTTTGTTAAAAAAATGTTTGTTGAAAAAAATTTTTGTTAAAAAAAAAATTGTTACCGAAAAAATATGGTTTTATACGTTGTTTTTTTTTTTAACTGAGAAAAAAAATTTTAATTAAAAATTAATTTTTCGTTGAAAAAAACTGTTCTTTATTTAAAAAAAAAATAATTGTTTAAAAATTTGTTTTTCAATTTTTTCTGGCAAGAAATTGTTTTTTATATAAAAATTTTTTTCTAATTTTTTTTCGAAAAAAAAATCGTATAATTAAAAAAATTTTTTTAATTAAAACACTTGATTATTAGAAAAAAATTTAAAATTTTTTTTAAATTTCAATTAAAAAAAGATTTTTCTAAATTTTTTTTATTAATTAAAAGAGTTTTAATTATAATCTTTTTTTTAATTAAATAAGTTTTTTTTTTGGGAAAAAAGATTTAATTATTAAAAACAAATTTTATTTTTAAAAAAATGGTTGTTGAAAAAAATTTTTGTTAAAAAAAATTGTTAGCGAAAAAAATTGTTTTATACGTTGTTTTTTTTAACTGAGAAGAAAAATTTTTATTAAAAAATAACAATTTTTCGTTAAAAAAAATTGTTCTTTATTTAAAAAAAAGCTTAAAATAATAAATTATTAAAAAAAAAATTTTTTTTGTTTAATGTGTTTTTCAAATTTTTCTGGAAAGAAATTGTTTTTTATATAACAATTTTTTTCTAATTTTTTTCCGAAAAAAAAATCGTATAATTAAAAAAATTTTTGCAATTAAAACACTTAATTATTAGAAAAAAAATTAAAATTTTTTTTAAATTTCAATTAAAAAAGA
This sequence comes from Cordilura impudica, assembly GCA_963682025.1. Classification (NCBI taxonomy): domain Eukaryota; kingdom Metazoa; phylum Arthropoda; class Insecta; order Diptera; family Scathophagidae; genus Cordilura; species Cordilura impudica. Next base: position 192,536,456 of record OY821521.1, on the reverse strand, counting down.
TTTTTCTAAATTTTTTTTATTAATTAAAAGAGTTTTAATTATAATCTTTTTTCCCAAAAAAAAACTTATTTAATTAAAAAAAGATTATAATTAAAACTCTTTTAATTAATAAAAAAAATTTAGAAAAATCTTTTTTAATTGAAATTTAAAAAAAATTTTAATTTTTTTTCTAATAATTAAGTGTTTTAATTGCAAAAATTTTTTTAATTATACGATTTTTTTTTCGGAAAAAAATTAGAAAAAAATTGTTATATAAAAAACAATTTCTTTCCAGAAAAATTTGAAAAACACATTAAACAAAAAAAATTTTTTTTTTAATAATTTATTATTTTAAGCTTTTTTTTAAATAAAGAACAATTTTTTTTAACGAAAAATTGTTATTTTTTAATAAAAATTTTTCTTCTCAGTTAAAAAAAACAACGTATAAAACAATTTTTTTCGCTAACAATTTTTTTTAACAAAAATTTTTTTCAACAACCATTTTTTTAAAAATAAAATTTGTTTTTAATAATTAAATCTTTTTTCCCAAAAAAAAAACTTATTTAATTAAAAAAAAGATTATAATTAAAACTCTTTTAATTAATAAAAAAAATTTAGAAAAATCTTTTTTTAATTGAAATTTAAAAAAAATTTTAAATTTTTTTCTAATAATCAAGTGTTTTAATTAAAAAAATTTTTTTAATTATACGATTTTTTTTTCGAAAAAAAATTAGAAAAAAATTTTTATATAAAAAACAATTTCTTGCCAGAAAAAATTGAAAAACAAATTTTTAAACAATTATTTTTTTTTTAAATAAAGAACAGTTTTTTTCAACGAAAAATTAATTTTTAATTAAAATTTTTTTTCTCAGTTAAAAAAAAAAACAACGTATAAAACCATATTTTTTCGGTAACAATTTTTTTTTTAACAAAAATTTTTTTCAACAAACATTTTTTTAACAAAATTTTTTTTAAATAAAAATTAAACCTTTAGTTATACTCCTCTTGTCTGTGTTTTTTTAAAACTATATAACCACTTTTTGTTCGTCTGCAAAGCTAAAATCATGGCCTATTTCTACTAATCGTCAGTGAATTTCAAAATCTGTCTGTTCATATTGTCCATCTTATAAAAATAATGTCAAGTCCTACTGTCCCCATTCGTCAGTTAAATTCAAATTTAGTCCGTTAATATTCGAAAGTAGACAACAATGTATTTATAAAATTACCGTGAAGTTATTTTGGTTGACCACGGCATTTCTAAACTTGAGTTAAAAAATTAAACCACTATCACAATCACTATCTTGAAACCACTATCACAAAAAAAGCTCGTAAATGAAAAAATTCTTAAATGTACGAAATTTTTGCTGTTCTCTAATTTCAATAAGAATATTTTTTCTCGTTTAAATTCACATAGAAAAGGCTTTGTGAAATCAAAACAAATGCCCTTTTTTCTACTAAGCAGGTCTTAAGAGATAAAAAAACTAATTGATATATAAACTCTAACATGTTTTTTATTGAACCTTGTCAGTATTTTAAAAAATTAGACATTAATTTTCTGAAAAAAATGATTTTAAAAAACGTTTAAATTTTGCGCTGCTTTAAAAAAAAAACTCGTAATAAATGGTCGATGTTAATAAAACACACTTTTTGCGATGATGCTGTTCTATAACTATAATATAATGTTCTATAACACCATTCTTTTTTGATTTGCTTAGGTTGACTTCCAAGTTTCATTCCTGACAATAATTTTCCAGTTTTTTTTTATAATTTTCTCCAACGTACTTTGTCTGCCATGATAACAATGTCATCTGCATACAGCAATAATCTGATGTTAATACCATCTATATAAAGACCTTCAGAGCAAATAGTAAAGGTGATAACAGACATCCCTGCTTCACCCCGATTTTTTTTTGTTTCAAATTCTTCCCACATCTCCGTTCAAGATCATACCACTGATTTTGTAGTTCTGTAAACAGATTCTAAAAAGTTCACCATCTTTTTTGAAACACCCAATTGATGAAGTTTATTAAATAATAATTTTCTAGACACTTTATTGAACGCAGCTTTGAAGTCAACAAAAAACGCATGCACCTTCTTCTTCTCATGAAATGCACAATCAAATGCACAATCGCCGCAAGGTTATACAGATTGTCTACTATCGAATACTGTTTTCTAAATCCAGCTTTGTTATATTTTGCCTTAGACAATGGTCTTAAGATTTCTGCTATTGTTATATTTGCATCTAAATCTGGGTCACATCGCCAAAATGCAACATATTAGATATCATTTTCAATTTGTGGAGGATTCAGGAAATTTTTTGGGCTCACATGCAGGTTATCTTGTCCAATCTCTCTGACAATACTCCATTCCTTGTTGTTTTTGATAGAAAATAATTTTCTCTAAATTCTTAAAATATTGTAGCTTTTTTTCGCGTATACCTCCTAATAATAATCTTTATATAACTTAATGAATTTTAAAACTTTTTTGTATTTTGTTTTAATACTTTAAAAATTGCTGGCACACATTTACACTTTAAGATCTTTGTATTTTAACATTTTAATAAACCACCAACATGAACATAATAAAAAAAAAAAAAACACCTACACATACACAAGCACACAAAGTAAGTACTTTTAAAAACACAACCAGAATTTCATAAATTTCTTTCAACGCTGAAAAAAAAACAACACACATGAACGTGCATATACCAAAAAAAAAAAAGAGAAAATAAATCCGCTAACTGTCCATAATGTGTGGAGACTATTAAAATGAATTATTATTAAATACTCTAACAAATGCCTTCACTTGTTAAGGTATTTATTTATGGTCCTTCGAACCGGATATATATTTAATAAATAAAGTAATTTAATTTAAATGGTGCGTGGTAAAGAAGAAGAAAGCATACATTTCAAAAATTCACAACTGCACTGTATTCTTAATCGGACCGGTTTCTGGCATTTCAGCCTTCATCATATTAATTACAGTAGTAATTGCAATATGTCTGAAAAATGACTATAAATCTAATAAAGTAATTTAATTTCACCTTCATATCTATGGATATTTAGATTTTCACATCCTCTTGAATTTGGGACAGACCTTATGTGGCCATAAAAAAATTGTGAATTCCTTTTTTTTTTTTTTTTGTTATTGTTACTTTATTTGCTCTTCCAGTATAATTCAGTCAAAAAATAATGGTTAGAAATCTACTAAAAACATATAAAGCCAACTCTAACATTAGCTTTAAGTACTTTACCCATTGTTTTTAAGCACCATGTTTTCATCATCATAGTTATGACGGGAAGTGGATTGGAGCTGCACAATGTTTGAACATTTGCCAGTTTCAACATTTTCGTATAAAATGAAACATTTTCAGAGACTACTTATTTAGTTTAAGCTAATATATACTTGAAATGGGGCTTAAATCTAAAAATAATTGAAAAATATAAAAAATTCAAAACAGATATGAGTAGAATGCGCTACAATTTGGATGTGTGATAGAAGGAACATAACTAATATTTAAACCTTAGTTGATTGTAATGCGCCTAAGGCGTCCGTTATAATATGAAGAAAATACTTTTTTAAGAAAATGAACTTTTTTAGAAAATTACTTTTTTTTTGTTTCTGAAAACGGCATTTTGCATCCATTTTGCTCTGCAATGCTTAGTTTTCGAGATATAAGCGCCTTTTTTGATCTGGTAACCTTAAAAATAGTTACCGCTCAATCATTGTGCTCTACTATGCTTAGTTTCAGAAATATAAGCGATATTATGTTCCCCGCCACAATTTGAAGTTTATTGATCTGGCAGCCCAGAAAATATTTACCGCGTCCACTTAATATGGAATATGCTTTACGACGTTTAGATTTCGAGACATAAGCGATTTTATGTTATTCGTTAACACTATACTTTTTTTTATCTGGCAACCCTATACGTGATTTTATAAAAATAAAAATAATCAGGGATGCGACTAGTATATTTAGAATAATGAGGGGTCGTTGAATCTGATTCCTTGATCCGTTTTGCTCTGCTATATCAGGATAATTTTTTATTGAAAAAAAATTAAAAAAATTTTAATAAGTTTTCCATTAACTTTACTAATTTTTTTTAATTAATTGGATATAAAAAATTTATTTTTTACTAAAAATATATACTTTTTTTAAATTAAAAAAAATTTTTGTTTAAAATATTTTTTTTTTTTGATTTTTTCCGGGAAATTTAAGAAATAAAAAATAAAAAATAAAAATTAAAATATTTTTTAATAAAAATAAAAAAAATTTTCATTTCAAAATTTTATTTTTCGGAATATAGTAAAATTTTGTTTTCTCCAAAAAAATTAAAAATATATACATATGTATATATTTTGTTAAACGACATTTTTTATTTACATTTTTAAAAATTTAAATAAATATATTAAAAAAAAAATTTTTTTATCCGATTTTTACATTTTCTTATTTACTTACATCTGTTTTTTAAATAAAAAAAATATTCGAAATTTTTTTTTACAATTTTACAATTTAAAAAATTTCTAAAAACAAATAGAATTTCTGTTTAGTTAATATTTTTTTTTAAATAAAAAACAAATTTGTTTTGTTTTTTATTAAAAAAATTTGAAAAAATTTAAAAAAATTGGTTTTTTATTGAAGAAATAAAAATAAATATAATAAAAAATAAAAAATATTTATTCGGAAAAAAATTAAAAAAATTATTCCAAAAAAATTTAAAAAAAAAATATATATTTTGTTGACATTTTTTATTTACATATTATAATTTTAAATAAAAAAATTTTGAGAAAAAAAAATATTTTATCCGATTTTTACATTTTATTTTTTTTAATTACATCTGCTTTTTAAATAAAAAAAATATTAGTTCGATTTCAAAAATTTTTTTTTACAATTTGTTTCTTTAATAAAATCTTTTTTAATTAAAAATTATTTTTTTATTCGAAAAAATTATTTTATGTAAAAAAGCAGTATTTCTGTTATATCAAAATCTTTTTTTAAATAAAAAACAAATTTGTTTTGTTTTTTTTCAAAAAAATTTAAAAAAATTAAAAAAAAATTGTTTTTGATTTAATTTGATTTAATTTTTTTTGTATAAAAAAATTCCAAAAAATTAGCTTTTTATTAAAAACAAATAATTTTTTTATTTATTTTTATTTTACTTTAATTTTTTACCAATTTTTTTCAGAAAGAATTTTTTTTTTATATAAAATCTTTTTTTTTTTTAAATAAAAAATAAAAAACAAATTTGTTTTGTTTTTTATGAAAATAATTATTTTCGGTAAAAAACTAAACAATTTTTTTATCGTTTAAAGAAATAAAAAAAATTAGTTTTTTATTAAAAAGAAATTTTAAATAAAAACAAAATTTGAGTTTGTATCCGTGATCCGTTTTGCTGTGCATCGTTAGAATTTTTTTGATTGAGTAAAAAAATTAAAAATTAAAAACGTTATTCACAAATTTGTTTAATAAAAAATATAAATTCGTTAAAAAAGTTTTTGCAAAAAAAAATTTGTTTTTTATTAAAACAAAGATTTTATTTAAAAAAAGATCTGCGTCTGTATCCGTAGTCCGTTTTGCTGAGCCTCGTTAGGATTTTTTTTAATTAAAAAAAAATTTAACAAATTTTAACAAATTTTTTTTAGTTTTTCGTTAAAAAAATTTTTTCCAAAAAAATTTGTTTTTTGTTTAAAAAAGATTTTTTTTAAAGTTTTTCTGAAAAAAGAAATATTTAAAAAAAGATTTTATTAAAAAAATTTTTTTTTGTCTTTTGTTTTTATTTTTTGTTTTTATTAACCAAGTTTTTTTTATAATAGAATTTTTTTTCAATTATAAAAAAAGCAAAACGGACCAGAGTCAGACTCAGCGACAACACTAAGTACATTTGGCCGGTTTCTGGTCCTTTCCTAAAGTATTCATATGTGGAATAGTGTTATTAATCGTAGAATAAATGGTACGTATACGTATAAGAACAGCGTTACAGAATCAACAGATAAGCAAGTTAGTAAATCTATGACTCAGCGATGAGCGTAACTGTTTACTCGTCCTTTGAATTTCTGTTTCTTTCTTAAAATATTCGATATTATTTTTACAATCAATTCGTTTTGAAGTGTTATAATTTCTAAATCAAATTTATATCTCAAATAAAACATAAATAACATTTCGATGTTATAAAAAAAAGAGGAAACGAAGTTTACTTTTTAAAAACTTCAATTCGATAACCATTTCAAAAATATACTTAAACTGAAGCACAAACACACCTACATTCGGAAAATCTCCACCTACTATATTGCTACCACTAAGATGTTCTAATACGCGCCAACTGGACGCGCCAATAACACCAAACGATTGTCAAACTAGTAAAGCTGTATGACATTTTTTCAGCCACACACACACACACACACACACATATCCATACATACAAACTATCGTATATCCAAACACACTTTTACAAACTCGATCGAATAAACATATCCATCGATATCACAAAGCTTAAAAAAAGTAACAAAATTGTGTACGGCAGGCATAAAGTAGTTGGTGCAGTATTATTACGTTGGCACCCAGCAACATTTTGTTCAATTAAAGAGATATTTTGGAAAAAGCTAGTGTATAAAAGAAACTTTGATTCTTTTTTATATCTTGCTAAAAATGTGATCAATAAAATATTTTATCACTTGACAACGAATGCCATGCAAAAATATATTTCTACTCGATAGTCTATATTAAATATGGTCTAAATATTTCTCGAAACAATAAATTTTCAATAAAATTTTATTCATTTATATTTGCATATTTTAACATATTTTGCTTTAAATGTATGTTTTTGCATATTTTCATCCAAATGATCATTAATTGACCATTTTTCATAAATGCATATCCGAATAAATAAATTTCCAATAAAGTGGCATCAATTTGTGGTTGCATATTTTTGCATATTTTGCTTTATTTGTATGTTTTTCCATATTTTCATCCATAATGATCATTAATTGACCATTTTTCATAAATGTATATCCGAACAAATAAATTTCCAATAAAGTGGCATCAATTTGTGTTTGCATATTTTTCCATATTTTGCATTATTGCATGTTTTTAAATATTTTCAACAATATGCTTTTTTATATAACTAATTTCATAAATATCTATCCATATCAATATATTGAGAATAAAATAATAGCAATTGTTTGCTGAATATTCTTGCATATTTTACTTAAAAACATTATTTTCATATTTTAACCTAAATGCTCATTTATTATAGTTTTATCATTAAAATATCTATCCGAATCAAGAAATATATTCAATATTTTACTTTAAATGCTGATTTTTTAACTTTTTCACACTAATAGTTTATGGTCATAAAAATATCTATCCGAATTAATAAATTTCAAATAAAATGACGTCGATTTGATGTTGCCTATTTTTGCATATTATGCTTTAAATTGATGCTCTTGCATATATATATTTTTTTTATAAATATCTTCCTTTATTTAACTTTTTCAATAAAATCTAAGCAATAAATAAATTTACTGCAAAGGAAAATTTTGTTTTAGATGCATATTTTTGCATATATTAAAAAAAAAAGCTCATTTATTAAAATATTTTCATAAATATCAGTTCGAAACAATTAATTTTTAATCAAATAGTTTTGATTTGTAATTACATTTGATTTACATATTTTGCTATATATGCATTTTTTGCATATTTTCATCAAAATGCTTATCTATTGAACAACAATGACTTTTTAATTGGATATTTTTTAATTTTTATTCAATATTTTCATTTTTGCGTATAAAGAAAAAAAAAAATCCGCCAGAGCGAGAATATAAAAGACAAAGACGTGAAACTTCTAAGAAAAAAATCATGTGAGTCCGATCATAGGGGACTATGTGTAAACATCTAGTAATCAAAGATTTTTTTGTGGCACTTTTCTAAAATCAAACAGAAAGCGTCATCTATGTATCATTTATAGCAATTAACTGCAGGGGCTCTGCTAATATAAAAATATTTATTATTTCAGCTGGTTAATTTTTAATTTTTCATTTTTTATTTTTCATTTTTCGTTTTTCATTTTTTATTTTTAATTTTTTTATTTTTCATTTTATATTTTGAGTTTTTTATTTTTCTTTATTTATTTTTCAATTTTCATTTTTATTTTTCAATTTTCATTTTTATTTTTTATTTGTCATTTTTTGTATTTCAATTTTCATTTTTTATTTTTGACTATTTATTTTTAATTTATTATTTTTTATTTTTCATTTTTTATTTCTTATTTTTATTTTTTAATTTCCATTTTTCATTTTTGATTTTTCAATTTTATTTTTTTTTTTCATTTTTTATTATTAATTTTTTATATTTAATTTTTCAATTGTCATTTTATTTTATATATTTAATTTTTCATTTTTTTACATTTCAATTTGCATTTTCTATTTTTTATTTTTAATTTTTTTTCAATTTTAATTTTTTATTTCTTATTTTTCATTTTTCATTTTTTTATTTTTCATTTTTAATTTCTTATTTTTCAATTTTCATTTTTAATTTTTTGTTTTTATTTTTCATTTATTATTTTAATTTTTCATTTTTCATTTTACATTTTACATTTTTTTTTTTAAATTTTTCAATTTTAATTTTTCTTTTTTTATTTTTAATTTTTCACTTTTATTTTTCAATTTTAATTTTTATTTTTTATTTTTCATTTTTAATCTTTCAATTTTATTTTTTTCATTTTAAACGTTTTATTTTTCATTTTTCAATATTCAATTTTAATTTTTAATTTTTATTTTTTTTTTTGAATTTCCGTTTTTTATTTTTCATTTTTCAATTTTAATTCTTAATTCTTAATTTTTTATTTTTAAATTTTCATTTTTCTTTTTTAATTTTTACTTTTTCAATTTTCATTTTTAATTTTTTGTTATTCATTTTTTATTTTTCATTTTTTATTTCTCATTTTATATTTTAAATTTTTTATTTTTCAATTTTAATTTTTATTTTTCATTTTTTATTTTTCAATTTTCATTTTTTATTTTTTATTTTTAATTATTTATTTTTTATTTTTTTTTCATTTTTTTTTTTTAGATTTTCATTTTTTATTTCTTATTTTTCGTTTTTCATTTTTTAATTTTCATTTCTCATTTTTTATTATTCATTTTTCATTTTTTTTTTTATTTTAAATTTTTTATTTTTCATCTTCGTTTGTTATTTCTTATTTTTCATTTTTATACCCTATACCACTATGTGGTTTGGGTATAATGACTTTGTGCTGCTGTTTGTAACAACCAAAAATATTTGACCTAGACCCATCTTTAATTATACCGATCGAATCAGGATCACTTTCTGAGTTGATTTAACAATGTCCGTCCGTCCGTCCGTCCGTCCGTCTGTGTGTCCATGTAAAGCTTGTAATCAAACTGCAGGTCGCAAATATGAATATATTTTGATGAAATTTGGTATATAAGCTTTTATCGGCCATGGGATGAACGCTATTGAAATTGGTGAGAATCGGTCCATGTTCAGACCTAGCCCCCATACAAATTACCCATATGAAATCGACATAAATTGCCATAAGATCCAAATTGTCATATAGTTCTTACTCAAATTGGGTTTGTATGCGTTCATTACATCCACTAATGAGTAGTCCAAAAATGATCCCTTTGACCCCATATAGAGCTGCTTCCCGATCTTCAGTTAAATCTATTAAAAAACAAAAATATTGCACTGATTCTTCTCAAATTTTGTTTGTACATATTTTTGCAAAATACAAGAGACTTTACCAAACATGATCAGGATCGGTCCATTTTTGGACCTAGCCCCTTTATAGATATAGCATCCGATATGAACTTTTTTATATCTGCAGCCAAAAAAATTAATAAAAATCCCACTCAAATTTGGTTTTTGCTTATTTTCTATGTCCAGTTAGTTGGGCCTAAGAGATAGGGTTTCTAAACGCATGGTATAGGGTATCGTATAGTCGGTCTAGACCGACTATAATTTTCTTACTTGTTTAATTCTCATTTCTAATATTTTATTTTGCATTTTGCATTTTCTATTTTTTATTTTTTATTTTTCATTTTCCATTTTTCATTATCATTTTTTATTTTTCAATTTTCATTTTTTATTTTTCATATTTAGTTTTTATTTTTTTTTTAATTTTTAATTTTTCAATTTTTAATTTTAGTTTTTAAAATTTTATTTTTCAATTTTCATTTTTTATTTTTAATTTTTAATTTTTAATTTTTAATTTTTAATTTTTAATTTTTAATTTTTAATTTTTAATTTTTAATTTTTAATTTTTAATTTTTAATTTTTAATTTTTAATTTTTAATTTTTAATTTTTAATTTTTAATTTTTAATTTTTAATTTTTAATTTTTAATTTTTAATTTTTAATTTTTAATTTTTAATTTTTAATTTTTAATTTTTAATTTTTAATTTTTAATTTTTAATTTTTAATTTTTAATTTTTAATTTTTAAATTTTAATTTTTAATTTTTAATTTTTAATTTTTAATTTTTAATTTTTAATTTTTAATTTTTAATTTTTAATTTTTAATTTTTAATTTTTAATTTTTAATTTTTAATTTTTAATTTTTAATTTTTAATTTTTAATTTTTAATTTTTAATTTTTAATTTTTAATTTTTAATTTTTAATTTTTAATTTTTAATTTTTAATTTTTAATTTTTAATTTTTAATTTTTAATTTTTAATTTTTAATTTTTAATTTTTAATTTTTAATTTTTAATTTTTAATTTTTAATTTTTAATTTTTAATTTTTAATTTTTAATTTTTAATTTTTAATTTTTAATTTTTAATTTTTAATTTTTAAGTTTTAATTTTTAATTTTTAATTTTTAATTTTTAATTTTTAATTTTTAATTTTTAATTTTTAATTTTTAATTTTTAATTTTTAGTTTTTAATTTTTAATTTTTAATTTTTAATTTTTAATTTTTAATTTTTAATTTTTAATTTTTAATTTTTAATTTTTAATTTTCAATTTTTAATTTTTAATTTTTAATTTTTAATTTTTAATTTTATATTTTTCATTTTTAATTTTTTATTTTGCAATTTTCATTTTTCATTTTTCAATTTTTATTTTTCAGTTTAATTTTCAAAAATGTTATTACATATCATATTTTTTTCATAAGTCACACCGATTTTATCTTACGCTTACGCTGGTTTTGTGATTACATTGTGAAAAAGATTTTTACCCTCCTGCGCGTGTAGATGTTTACACATCAAAGTAAATTCTCATCTTTTACAAATAATATTGCTGGTTTATAAACATTTTAAATAAAAGCATTAAAGAAAAGTCAACTTTAACTTCATCTGCAACTAGGACTGTATGAATGTATGAATGAATGAATGAATGAATGAAAGAATGAATGGATGCATGTATGTTTATGATATGCAGCATACAGCAATACTGTCAATTTTCTATTCCAACAAATCCTTTGTAAAAAGAGCAATGTCATTTCATATACCAAGCAATTTATCATCATCTACATATTTCGAGACACACAGCATACACCCTCGCTTCAATTAAATTTACAAAAAAAAAAAAAATGCAAAAAAAAGTATATTTGATAAAGGAGGCCATGCTCATGAAGGCGTCGCTGATTTGTGTGTGTGTGTGTGAGTATGTTTCCAAAAGTGTATTGAATACATATAAAAGTTAAAAATTGATAATTGCTAAAATTGCCATCAATAAAACATGACGGTGCACAGTGGCTTTAAATTAAAGTTTTAAACTATAATTTTAAATCGGGAGCATAAATTTCTGTTGGTCATAAATTGGGGAAAAATTATTTAAATTAAATTGTTTTTATGTGACTCTACTTCAAAGAGCAGAATTGAATATTACCATAAAACTCATTGGGTCCTTGCTGAAAGTAGATTTTTGTGAGTCTTGCGGTAGATTTTATTTTTGATCAAAATATAGAGATTTCTTGTGAGTATGTGATTTGATCTAGGAATAACGAGAGCCAGTTTGATAATTTTCTTACAGAATACGTATAATTTTTCTGTGTGTCTGCAAACAAATACTCACAAATTCCTTATGTGGAATACGGTGCCTATTGGAATTTTTTTTAGGAATTGATTTCGATCAACTTAGGCACGCGGGTTTTTCATTTATTGATGTATATTTAAAATATGTGAGCTGATCTATGAAAAGGCGCTATAGTTGTCAAAAAATTATTTTCCATAATAAAAAGTAAAAAGTAAAAGGGTATTAATATCAAAAAAGCTGATTTAAAAAAAAAAAAACAGAAATAAAAAACATTGCTATATGCCAGAAAAACATTAGTAAGTAATTTTTGTATTTTTGTTCATGACTTCGTTCTTGAAATTTTTTATCATGTTGATGTATCTTGTTCCAGGTCTGCTTCGAGAACATCTCCACTAACATCCGCCTTTAGTTTCTTTGATGCTAACGTTTTCTTCGGTAATGGAACCATACGTTTCTTCGATGCCAATTCTTTTCTTGATGCCGCAGCCTCTCATTTTTTCGATACCAACTACTATTTTGGTAATGGAGTAATGGAGCCATACTTTCTTCTTTACTTATATCCGAAACTAAGCTGCGAAAATACTGATGAGAACAGTTTGATACCAGGCAACGTTTATAAAAGGGAACAACTCACACGAAACTGACGCAATGAGCTTTTTACCTTTAGCAGCTATTTTTCTCTATAACTTGTTTTCGCAAGTAAAACCCCTTTTCATAGACCAGGTCACAAATATAGAATACTTTCCAAGTATTTTATTTAGGTCTATTTTCATATCCGAAAATATTATTATTTAAAAAAAAATATTTTTTTAAAAACTATTTGTTTTTGTTTTGAAAATGTACTTATTTTGAAAAATGTACCTTTTTAACAAAACATTTTTTGAAGAAAAGGAACCTTTTTATGAAAAGGAACTTTTTGAAGAAAATTAACTTTTTTGACTAAAGGTACTTTTCTAATGAAAGGTAACGTACCTTTGGGAAAATTTACTTTTTTAAAAAAGGTACTTATTTAGGAAAATATACTTTGTTAACAAAGGTCATATTTTAAGAAAGGTACTTTTAAGTCTCTTTTAAAAGAAGGGACTTTTTAAGAAAATGTTCTTTTCAAATAAAAGTAGGTTTTTGAGAAAATGCACTTATTTAAGAAAAGTTACGTACTTTTTAAGACAAGGTACTATTTTAAGAAAATATACTTTTTAAATTATACTTTTTAAATTACTTTTCAAATTAAAGGTAAGTTTTAGAGAAAATGGAATTTTTTTTACAAAATGTGCTTTTATGAGAAAATGTGCTTTTTTTTAGAAAATGTACTATTTTGTGCTTATTTAATAAAAGGCATTTTTAAACAAAAAGCTACTTTTTACGAAAACATACTTTTTTAAGAAAATATACTTTTTGAAGGAAAGCTACTTTTTTAAGAAAATGTACTTTTCTATTAAAATGTACGTTTTTGAGAAAATTTAATTTTTTAAAAGAAAGTTACATATATAAGAAATGGTGCTTTTTAATAAAAGGTACTTTTTTAAGAAAATTAATTTTTTTTGTAAATGACACTTTTAAGAAAAGGTACTTATTTAAGAAAGTTACTGTGTAAGAAAAGATATTTTTAAGAAAAGGTACTTTTTTTCAGGAAAGGTGCTTTTTCAAAAAGGTACTTTTTTAAAAAAAATTTATTTTTTTCTGAAAAGTTACTTTTTCAGGAAATATGCTTTTTAGCAAAAATTCCTTTTGAAGAAAAGGAACTTTGTTAAGAAAATGTAATTTTCTAATAAAAATGGTGCACATTTTTAAGAAAAGCTACATTTCTAAGAAATTGTGCTTCTTTACGAAAAGCTAATTTTTTATGAAAATGTACTTTTTAAGGAAATATACTTTTTGTGAAAGGCCCTTTTTTAAGAAAAAGTAAGCTTTTAAGAAAAAGTTATTTTTTTTTTTTTGAAAAATTTATTTTTTTTTTAGAAAAATCTATTTTTAAGAAAACGACCTTTTTAACAAAGTACTTTCAAGAGTACTTAATTAAAAAATGTACTTTAATAAAAAAACACTTTATTAAAAAAAGTACTTTATTAAAAAAAGTACTTTTTTAAAAGAAGTACTTTAAACAAAGTTACTTTTTCAAGAAAAGGTACTTTTGCAGCAAAAGGCACGCATTTCATTAGGAAAATTTATTTTTTAAGAAAACCTACTGTTTTGAAGTAAGGTTACTTTTTTAAGAAAAGGAACTTTTTTAAGAAAAGATACTTGTTTAAGAAAATGTACTTTTTAGCACAAATATGTACTTTTTTAAGAAAAGGTAATTTTTTAAGAAAATGTTATTTTTTAAGAAAATGTTATTTTTCAAGAAAAGGTCGTTTTAAAAAAAAAAAGCAATTTTTTAAGAAAAGATACTTTTTTAAGAAAAGATAAATTTTTTAGAAAGTGTACTTTTCAGCACAAATATGTACTTTTTTTAGGTGAGGATCTTTTTTAAGAAAAATTACATTTTTAAGTACTTTATTCAAGAAAAGGTACTTTTTTAAGCAAAGGTGCTTTTTTAAGAAATGGTACTTGTTTAAGAACAGGTACTTTTTTTTAAGAAAAGTTTGTTTTTCAAGAAAATATACTTTTTTAAGAAAAGGTAATTTATTAAGCTAAGGTACTTTCTTAAAAAGTACCAAAGCTAATTTGTTTAAGGAAAATAGTTTTTTAATAAATTGTAATTTTTGAAGAATATGTACTTTTTTTTATAGAAAAGGAATGCTTTTAAAGAAAATTTGCTTATGTAAGAAATTGCACTTTCAAATAAGTAAATTTAAAAAAAATTTTTTTTTTAGGAAAAGATACTTTTTTTTAAGAAAATGTACTTTATTAAGAAGTATTTTTTAAGAAAGTTACGTTTTTAGGAAAAGAAATTTACTGATTTTAGAAAAGGTACTTCTTCAAGAAGATGTACATTTTAGAAAAGAGGAACTTGCGAAAATAGTTACTTGTTTAAGAAAATGTGCTTTTTTTTAAAGTTACTTTTTTGTGGTGCATTTTTTAGAGGTGTGTGTCTCAACAATTTTATTTCGTAAATGCCAGTTTAATTATGAAATAGTGTAAGGGGTTAAGGTTTTAAAACCTTTTTCTCATTCTTTTAACTGAATGTACAGAGATTGTGTCGAGAATGCTGTGTCAAAATTTCAATAAAATTGGAGCAAAGCTAATGAAAATACAACGTTTCAAACGACCGGCCTCATACGATATATCGTATATAAATCAGTTTTTAAAAAACTTTAAATCGATTTTTTCGCAAATAAATGTTTGGAGCCCATGAACATCATAACTTAAAATCTACTTGCCCGATTCTTTTGCAATTTTAGACACCACTTCTACATATAAATCATCAGGTAACCACGAAGAGTTTTTTTGTATTTTCAATTTCCTTCCCCATTTTTTAACAACAAATTCACCGAAATTTTATAGTAAAAATCGTGTTTTTCACTTCAAAATGCTGCCAAAAATAAAATTAAAAAAAAATTTTCGTGATTACCTCGGCAACATGTCACATCTCGCGGACTTATTTATTAAAATTTTTAATTTAAAATTTGTTCAAAGATTCTTCAAATGTCAAATGTCGAAAATCATGCATTCGATAAAAATTAAAAAGTTATTTTTATCGAATGCATGATTTTCAGTTATATTTTAAGTCGTGTTTTGGCTCGTGTAGTGAGAAAAAACAGAACATGTGCAATAAACAGGTTCGAGTTCAGTTATATTTTAAACACGACTTAAACACGACTTAAAATATAACTGAACTCGAACCTGTTTATTGTACATGTTCTGTTTTTTCTTACTACACGAGCCACAACACGACTTAAAATATAACTGAACTCGAACCTGTTTATTGTACACGTTCTGTGTTTTTTTTCAGTACACGTACCAGAACATGAACTTCAAATAAAGCAACACTCAAAAATGTGTGCTTTATGTGTGATTGAAACAAAAAGTATGTGATACAAAAATGTTCGTGTAAATAACGAAATATTAAAACGAACACAGTCATGGTTGTGTTGGGCACCGAAGAAAATTTAAAAACAAACATAATTGGTATGAAAATAAAAATATGTGTGTGTTGGTCTAAGTTATGTTTGTTTACATACATGTACGAGTTTTTTATTCAGTGTGTGTTTTTTTCTGAACTCTGGTTCTGGTGCATTATTAATTTGTTAATAGTGTTATATTTTATTTTTGTTATTTTTTTTAAATTTTTAGCCTTTTAGATCTCAAAAATTGCTCTAAATGGAAGCTGTTTATTAAATAATGGGGTATATGATTTTTGAAAAAAACTGCAATCCTTAACATTTGTAGCTTTGTGACCCCAAGAAAATACACACTCAAAGATTGTTGGTATTTTTTTAGATTTAAAATTTCAGAAAGGAGTGTTTTGGGTATGTTGATTGTTAAAAAAAATATTAAAATAATTTTACTTAAAATTTAAATTAATCGCTTTCGAAGGATAGATTTATACACTTCCAAAATTGGAAAATATATCTACAAACAAATCATAGAACTTACCCAGAGAGAGAAGGAGAGACAGAGAAAAAAAGTTGAAACAGAGCTTGACATATTTAAGTTTTTTATAAATAGATGATAACAAGAAAGTGGACCTATGGCCGTTTTCTGTAAAACTCAACCACTGTGCAACGTTCAAAGCAAATATCTTGCCTGCAACACTAAATTGAAATTTGTTGTATGTCATCAGCTACATGTCAAATAGGTTATAAATTTTTTTTATTGAATTTAAAAGTACGCAAAAAAAGTTTCTCATTTATGGAAAATATTTCATAGAAATGTGTTTTTTTATCTTTTTTAATTCATAACTTTTTGTCATAAACGTAAACGTTTATTTAAATTTTTAACTCTAGTTCAACTTGAAAAAGTATACATTTTAATTATTTTTTTCGAGGAACCATAATGAAAAGTTAGTATGCAACTTTTTATACCCTATACCACTATGTGGTTTGGGTATAATGATTTTGTGCTGCTGTTTGTAACTATCAAAAATATTTGGATCGTCTCAGAATCACTTTCTGAGTGATTTAGCGATGTCCATCTGTCCGTCCGTCTGTCCGTCTGTCCGTCTGTCCGTCTGTGTGTCCATGTAAACCTTGTAATCAAACTGCAGGTCGCAAATATGAATATATTTTGATGAAATTTGGCATATTAGTTTTTAGGCCACAGGATGAACGCTATTGAAATTGGTGAAATTCAGCCTATTTTCAGACCTGCAAATGACCCCTATGAAATCGACATAAATTATCATACAGATCTCAGTTAAATTGGGTTTGTATGTGTTTATTATTTATAATATTAATAGGCTAGGCGATTTATTGTGAATGATATTTTGTTCTACCGTTTTATCCCGATTTTTACAAAACATATATTTTTTGAAAGGTATTTATTTTTAGCTGTTCACCAGACTTACAGATTTTTAAGTTTTTGCTTTTATTTGGAGTAAATTGCTTTTAAAGTTGCTGCTAACATATACATAAGTAAAATTATACAATGCCATGTGTGTGTCTATTAAATTTGTTAATATGTTAGTAAGTTTGTTTTCTTCATTCACAATAATAATAAAGCAAAAAAGTTTTGGTTTGCGAATTGGCTAAGTTGAAAAAAAGTTGCCGTGAATTTGCACTCGAATTTCGAGCGCTGAAATCTGCTAGTATCCATTAATCAGTAGTCTAAAGATAATACCTATAGGAAAATTCTTATTCATAGGCCCCATATAGAGCTACTTCCCGATCTTCTTTTAAATCTATCAAAAAACAAAAATATTGCACAGATTTTTCGCAAATTTAGTTTGTGTATATTTTTTGTCAAAATATATGTGACTTTACCAAATATGGTCAGGATCGGTCCATTTTTCAACCTAGTCGCCGCATAGATATAGCATCCGATATGAACTTTTTCATATCTGCAGCCAAAAAAATTGATAACAATGCTACTCAAATTTGGTTTATGCTTATTTTCTATATCCATTTAGTTGGACCCGAAGATATAGGGTCACTAAACCTTGGTATAGGGTATCGTATAGTCGGTCTAGACCGATTTTAATTTTCCTACTTGTTTCTATTTTAGACCTTTATATACATATTTTAAAACATGATTGTGAAAATAGCTTAAGTGACATAATATTAAATTTTTGTTTTTTTATGAAAATAGACCATTTATGAGCATTTGGAGTACTTTTTTTTAAATTTCTGGGTGTACAAACTATTGGTACGTAATTACAGAAAAAGACAATTTTAGTTTAAGTCCACATTCTTTATGTGTGTTTTTTTTTGTATAAAAAAACCTTCCCTCGTAAAATTTTTATTGTGTCTCATAGGATAATTTCTCGCGTATGGCTCGAATTACATTCATTCTGGCTGTCTATAATGTAAGTTTTTTTTCTCTTAACTGCAAACCATATCCATTTACAAATTGTATTTACTAATTAACCATTTATGCGGTTGATTACGATTATGAGACTAATATGTTCATAATATACACATTTACTGCCACCATCATCATCGTAGCCATCATCAGCATCATCATGTTGTGCATGTTATAGAAATATAAAATCTATTATGTAAATAGCTCAATTATTTAATGACAAAAAAGAAAAAAATAATAAAGCTAAAACATGAAAATGTGCAAAAAAAAATCCTTTTATAAACACATAATATTTTAATGATTTATAAATTTTTTTCAACATTTTTTTTTATAGTTTTAGTTTTAGTTATAGTTTTAGTTTTAATATGCACAACTGTTATTTTGAATGAGATAATTTTAGGGATTATATACTAAAGAGTAGGTTACACATTGTTTAAGCTTATAATTTGTTATTTCATATATCTCCATAGTAAATATGTGTAAAAATTTAACAATTTAAATGGATTTTGTTTATAAACATGATTTGAAAATTACATTATTGGCCTACAGTTTGTACAAGAAAAAAACTTAAGGAAAAATGAAAAATAACGAATAGTGACACATGCTTATACACAGTGAGTGACAATGCAATGGAAACTTTCAACAAAATATATATTTTTGATGATTTGAGCGGTCAATACCAAGTAATGGGAATTTGAAATTAAAACCTCTTTTATTACTATAAAAATCACTATGTTTTATTTGATTAAAAAAGAAAAAATATTAAAATAAAATAGTTAAACTTCAGGAAAAAATAGCAAAACTTTAAAGAATTTAATATTACTAGCAAATTCCAGCCCTCGAAATTCGAGTGCAAATTCTGGGTTATGTTATTTTTTCAATAAATAAAGACCCTAAAGGTATGCTAATCAATTATAGCCAATTCGCAAATCAACACAAAAAAAAAAAAAAACAAACTCATTTTTATTACAAACACATTAACAAATTTAATAAACACACACATAGCATTGTATAGCTTTATGTATGTGTTATAGCAACTTTAAATGCAATTTACTCAAAATAAGGAAAAAATTAAAAAATCTGTAAATCTGAAAACGGCTAAAAAGAAATACCTTTCAAATAATATACGTTTGGTCAAAATCGGGATAAAACGGTAGAACAAAACATCGGTCACAAGAAATCACCTGGCCTATTAATATTATAGATGCTGTTGCCAAAACATTGGAACATTTACTATACAAAAAACGAAAACTTTTCATCTTTTTTTTTTTTTTGGTTTCAATATTTTGTTAGGTATACATTATTTATATACCCTATACCAGTATGTGCTGATGTCTGCAACTGCCAAAAATATTTGACCTAAGCCCACAAAAAATAAAAAACTTTTTTTTGACAAAGTTGACTTGATATTTTATAATATTGTTGTGGGAATTTCTCAAATTATAACGAGTTTAATATTATTAGCAACCGGAATATTTTTATATGCCACAAATTCGTCATATTCTAAAGAATTTCCATAAGAAGGCTACAAAATACTCGCTTTAAATAATATAGTGATTTTTGTAGAAAGATAACAAACAATATGAGGTTATTATTTAATTTTCTTGAAATCGAATTTATATAGTAATAATCTATAATAGTTTTAAACCGATTTTAACCAAACATACCTCATTTGAAAGTTCTTCGTTTTTAGCTGTCCACCAGATTTACAAAACATTTTTTGAGTACAATTCATTTAAAGTTGCTACAACACATAAATTTGTTAATGTGTTTGCAAAAATTGTATATGAAAAGCCCTGTGTTGAATTAAAAAATAATTTTGGATTAATTTATAATGAAATAATCGAGTTTCATTATAATAATTGCATATCACGCGCCCTGTGTTGAATTGTGAATTAGCTTACCTTTGGGTGACATTCATGGTGGATTCAAATACATTTAGGCTTTATTTCTATGTGTTTAACAAATATTTATAATGAAATAAATTTAATGAATTAAATAGAATAAAAAAGAATATTGAAAGAAATAAATTGAATGAAACAAAATAAAATTTCCTAGAATCTGCACTCGAATTTCAAGGGCTGGGCTCTGCTAGTACATACTTAGTACTTGCTCAATGAATTTATTATTTAAAATACTTTAATATCTGATGTTATTTTTCTAAAATTAAGTCGGATGTGTTGTTGGTTTAAGGAATTTATTGTCAATAAATAGAATATCTTTAGGAATATTTACAAAAATGTCTGTAATATCAATAATAATATAGTGATTTTTTATGAAACAATATTTTTATACCCTACACACCTCAGTGGCAGAGGGTATATATAAGTTGGTATTCCGTTTGTAACGCATCGAAAAACTAATTTCCGGCCCCATAAGGTATATATATTCTTGATCCTTATCACAGCTCGAGTCGATGTAGCGATGTCCGTCTGTCCGTCTGTCCGCCTGGATGTTGTAATCGCGCTCACTCACAAAAAAAAAAACATTTAACTAAGTAAAATTACGATATTATCATTTGCCATTATTCCCACCAGGTTGGTATTTAAAATGGGGTGAATCGCACATCACTGTGCTTAGATACGAGTAAAAATATGTAGATACAGTAGTTTCGACTTAGTTGCCTTTTGCTTAATTGCACTTTAGCTATAACTACACAAAATTTTTGTTTTGGTTTTTATTTTCAAAATTCAATAATAATCTTTTTCCTTAAGTGCACTTTTTCTACCTGCACATTTTAGATAAGCACCTCGTATTTTTGAGAGTTTTAAATTTTTAATTCATAAAAAAGTCACATTTAGCTGTCTCTTGCGAAAAACAAAATCAAAACCAGTGGAGTGAAAAAGATGTTATTAAGTTTGTTTATTTGCAATACCACTTTTAATGAAAAAAAAATACACACACAAAATAAATGGCGATGTCAAATTTCTGTGCCATAGAAAACAATCAAAAAATATCTTAAAAAGCGCTAAAAGCCAACTTTAGTCAATTTAAATCTCAAAAATACGAAAGAGGGACATCATAATTCTAAAACTGCACATTTAGGCAGGTAAGCACAATTAACTTAAGAACATTTTTGGCTTATCTGCATATAAATTCGTGCAAAAGTTGTATGTGCAGCTATGTCAAAACTACTGTACCTCTAAAAAAAACATAAAACCCAGTGTGTTGTAGTTGTACAACAATATTCACAGTTCAAAAAAAGACACAAAAAACTAATCAATTATACCAGCAAACACAACCATGAGCTATGTGAGTAGTATTGCCACATATTTTTTTCATCGTTATCACGATATAATAAAAAAAATTTCCAATATGAATGAAAATATATAATCCCTAATGAAAAAGGAACAAGTAAGAAAATTATAGTCGGTCTAGACCGACTATACGATACCCTATACCATGGGTTTAGAGACCCTATCTCTCAGGCCCAACTAACTGCATATAAAAAATAAGCATAAACCAAATTTGAGTGGGATTTTTATTAATTTTTTTGGCTGCAAATATGAAAAAGTTCATATCGGATGCTATATCTATAAGGGGACTAGGCCCAAAAATGGACCGATCCTGATCATGTTTGGTAAGGTCTCTTGTATTTCGCAAAAATATTTACAAACAAAATTTGAGAAGAATCAGTGCAATATTTTTGTTTTTTGATAGATTTAAGTGAAGATCGGGAATCAAATCTATATGGGGCCTATGACTAAGAGTTGTCCCATAGGGATCATTTTTGGACTACTGAATAATGGATGTAATAAACACATACAAACCCAATTTGACTTAGATTTATATGATAATTTGGATCTTATGGCGATTTAAGTCGATGTCATAGGGGTCATTTGTATGGGGGCTAGGTCTGAACATGGACCGATTTCCACAATTTTCAATAGGGTTCATCCGATGGCCCAAAAAGGCTTATGTACCAAATTTCATGAGAAAATATTCATATTTGCGACCTGCAGTTTGATTAAAAGCACACAGAAGGACGGACGGACGGACGGACGGACATAGTTAAATCGAATGAGATAGTGATTCTGATTCGATCGGTATAATTAAAGACGGGTCTAGGTCAAATATTTTTGGTAGTTACAAACAGCAGCACAAAGTCATTATACCCAAACCACATAGTGGTATAGAGTATAAAAACGAAAATTGAAAAACGAAACATGGAAAATGAAAAATGCAAAATTTAAAATGGAAAATGAGAAATGTAAACCAAAAATTGAAAATGAAAAATGAAAAATGGAAAATTGAAAATAAAATATTAAAAATTAAAAATTGAACATGAAAAATGGAAAATGAAAAATGGAAAATGAAAAATGGAAAATGAAAAATGAAAATTGAAAAATGAAAAATGAAAAATGAAAAGTGAAAAATGGAAAATGAGATATGGAAAATGAAAAATAACAAGTAAGAAAATTATAGTCGGTCTAGACCAACCATACGATACCCTATACCATGGTTTAGAAACCCTATCTCTTCGGTCCAACTAATACGATATAGAAAATAAGCATAAACCAAATTTGAGTAGCATTGTTATTAATTTTTTTGGGTGCAGATATGAAAAAGTTCATATTGGATGATATATCTATATGGGGCCTAGGTCAAAAAATGAACCGATCGTGACCATATTTGGTCACTTATATTTTGAAAAAATATAACAAACCAAATTTGAGAAAAATCTATGCAATATTTTTGTTTCTTTGATAGATTTAAGTGAAGAACGGGAAGCAGCTCTATATGAGGCCTATGACTACGAATTGTCCAATAGGGATTATTTTTTGACTACTGATTAATGGATACAATAAACACATATAAACTCAATTTTACTAAGATCTATATGATAATTTGGATCTTATGGCAATTTATGTCGATTTCATAGGGGTCATTTGTATGGGGACTAGGTCTGAACATGGACCGATTTTCACTAATTTCAATGGCGTTCATCTTAGGGACGATAAAAGCTCATATACCAAATTCCATGTTCATATTTGTGACATGTAGTTTGATTACAAGGTTTACATGTACATACAGACGGACGGACGGACGGCCATCGCTAAAACGACTCAGAAAGTGATTCTGAGGTCAAATATTTTTGGTAGTTACAAACAGCAGCACCAAGTCATTATACCCAAACCACACAGTGGTATAAGGTATAAAAACGAAAAATTAAAAATGAAAAATGAAAAATGGAAAATGAAAAATGGAAAATGAGAAATGTAAGCTAAAAATAAAAAAACAAAAATGGAAAATGAAAAATGGAAAATGAAAGATTAAAAATTAGACATGAAAATGGAAAATGAAAAATGAAAATTACAGAATAAAAATGAAAAGTGAAAAATGGAAAGTAAAGATTGAAAATTGAAAAATTAAAAATGAAAAATGAAAATTGAAGATTGAAGAATGAAAAATGAAAAATGAAAAATTGAAAATGAAAAATGAAAACTGAAATATGAAAAATGAAAATTGAAAAATAAAAAACTAAAAAGTCCACCAATGAAACTAAAAGGAAAAATGCAAATATAAATTAATATTTGTCGCCGTCATTACTATATATCTTCAGCCTTCTTGCTCTAAAAAACTAATTCAATGCACCGCAAGTGTTGCACGCAACCTCCATTGCGCCAATTTGAACGGAAGGATGCGTGCTGTAGTCAATTCTGCAATCATAATGAAAAGCTACTCGATTCAAATCAACACGTGAAGCACTTCATCTTATGCGTTGATTTAGATTATCAACTTCAGTTTTTTGTCGACCTTTTTTTTATTGTATTTTTTTGATATATTT
Organism: Cordilura impudica; assembly: GCA_963682025.1. Taxonomy (NCBI): domain Eukaryota; kingdom Metazoa; phylum Arthropoda; class Insecta; order Diptera; family Scathophagidae; genus Cordilura; species Cordilura impudica. The sequence goes on along the minus strand of OY821521.1, from coordinate 192,512,298 downwards.
AGAAATTCTTCTAATGGGCTTTTAAGGTCATAATAAATGTAAATAAAAGATTATTTATTTATTTATTTCATCCTACGTTTCGTTGGGATTTTTTCCAACTTTTTCAGGGATACTATAATTTATTAGATCTGGCAACGACATAGATATATAAAGGGATAATATTTAGCAAAACATCAACAATATGATTATTAGACACTCTTGGAAAAACATATAACTTACATATAATCTCTTAGTCAATTTTTCACATTTAATGTTAAAACATTTTTCCTTGTTTTTATACAACACTAGCAGATTCCAGCCCTGGAAATTCGAGTGCAAATTCTAGGAAATTTTATTTTTTCATTAAATACAGACCCTAAAGGTATGCTTATCAATTATAGCCAATTCACAAATCAACACATATGACAAACTCATTTTTATTACAAACACATTAACAAATTTAATAAACACACACATAGCATTGTATAATTTTATGTATGTGTTAGTAGCAACTTTAATTGCAATGTACTCAAAATAAACGAAAAAATTTAAAAATCTGTAAATCTGCAAATCTGCTAAAAAGAAATACCTTTCAAATAATATATGTTTGGTCAAAATCGGGACAAAACGGTAGAACAAAACATCAGTCACCAGAAATCGCCTAGCCTATTAATATTATAGATAACGACATAAAACACATAGATTATAACGTTGTTGAGTTGTTTGATTTACCCGACGATTTCTCATTGTTAACTGAGCCGTTTCATTTGCCGCCTGTCTTTCTTATTGTGTTTGTGATGCACGAAGTCGGGCCATACTAATACGGCGCTGTTCTCGAGCGATTTCTTGTTCATCCGTCGTCAATTGATAGGCGATATTCCGAACTCTATTTGCATTTCTGGTTCGATGCGAAAGATTAGATGTCCTGGCTCGCGCCATTGTGAATTACACTGAGAAATGAACACACAAAACATGAAACATGTGCTCAAATGTCATAACCACACAAAATGAACATGTTCCTTGGCAACTTACCGTTTGAAAATGGAATTCCACACCAAATGATCAATCATAATTAAATGAACAGCGAATTCGAATTGATTTTCAAACTAATCCACCTAGAAATTAATTGCACAATCCGAAATTAACGTTTGGGTTTATTGGCGAAGAGCACGCAATCACAAAGAACATAACCATATACAATGTGTACTTCATCAAACGGAACGCACCTCAATGAAATCACTTTTCGCTGGTAATCGCAAATTCACAAAAAATCGTTTCAAAACAATGTATTTAATCAAATTGTATTACAATTACTGTCTAAAGCTGATAAAAATTTGATAAACTATTCAAATCAATCAGCTGTCAGAAGTTGATGCACACAACGCCATCTACTCGCAATACCGGAACCAGCATTTGAAATAAAGTTCGTTTTTATGGGTTCTTGAGTTAAGATGGCGTTGTAAAATCGCTCCATACAAAATGTATGGGGAAATGAGTTTCGTTCATAATTTTTTTTCGGGAAATTTTCCACAATTTTCTTGAGTATTCTTCTGGCTTCAGCGGAGACTTGTCCGAATTGGTGTCAATCATCGAAATCGGTCCAGACGTTCTCGAGTTATAAGCGTAGTAACTAACGTCACTCTCTTTTACATATGGAGATACTTTTTTGAAAACGATACTTTTTGAAAACAGAAGTAATAAAAAAAAAATTTATTTTCATAGGAGGAGGTACCTTTTAAAATAAATGCACTTTTTTATAAATATGTACATATTAACAAGGTACTTTTTTCAGAAAGGTACTTCAGAGATAACTTTTTTAAATAATATACCTTTTTTTGAAAATGGACCTTTATTTAAAAAATTAGGTACACATAAAATATTTTAAAAAGGAAGCATTTAAATAAATACGAGAATTTTTAATTATGCAAATGATCTTTTTAAAAAAATAGCACTTTTATAATTAATGTATGTGTTAGTAGCAACTTTAAATGCAATTTACTCAAAATAAGGAAAAAAAATTTAAAAAAATTTAAATCTGCAAATCGGCTAAAAAGAAATACCTTTAAATTAATATACGTTTGATCAAAATCGGGATAAAACGGTGGAACAAAACATTAGTCACAAAAAATCGCCTAGCCTATTAATATTATAGAAAACTTTTCTAATAACAGCTACTTTGTAAGAAAAATAATTTTTTAATAAAATTAACTCTTTTAATAAAAGAACTTTTTTGATAAAAGGAACTTTTTAAAAATTGAACAATAAAAAAGGGTATCAAAAAAGATTTTCTTTTAATATATCCTTTTTTGAAAATATACTTTAAAAAAAAGTTATTAAAAAAAGTTAGTTTCGTAAGAAAAAAAATTTCCTCTTCAAACTCTTTCTTTTAACTCTTCTTCTTTTACTCTCTCTCTGTCTGTCTGTCTGTCTGCCATGGGTGGACCCCATTCCCCCTTATCCAATTGGTCTGAAACTTGGCCCATAGTCTTGTCGTGACTACAGATTAATTTTGGGGTAGTCACGCACAGTCACGGAATGGTCTAAATGTCATTTCCCCTTATCCGATCGATCTCAATCTTGGTCCATACATTTGCTGTGAAAAAAAGATTAACTTTGACCGCAGTCACGCATGGTCACGCACAGTCACGGAGTGATCTAAATGTCATTTACCCTCAGCCGACCGATCTGAAAATTGGTCAATATACTTGCTATCAAGAAAGATCAACTTCGACATAGTCACGCGCAGTCACGCATAGTCACGAACAGTCACGGAGTGATTTAAAACCCATTTTTCCTTATCCGACCAGGTTGGTCGATAGACTTGCTGTGAGAAAAGATTAACTTTGACATAATCACGCACAGTCACGGAGAGATTAAAACCCCACTTCCCCTCATCCGATGGGTCTGAAACTTTGTCCATAGTCTTGTTGTGGCCAAAGATTAATTTTAAAATAGTCACGCAAAGTCACGCACAGTCACGGGCATATTCAAAACTCATATGCATATGGAAAGAAAGAGTTTTACTAAAAATTTTGTTTTAATGGGTTAGGTTATTAATTTAATAAGTCTTAAAGCGGAATAAGAACATAGATTTTTATTTAATTTAATCTATAAGCTTCTACCGCTGATAGGATGAACGCTATTGAAATAGGTGAAAATCGGTTCATGTTCAGGCCTAGTCCCCATACAAATGACTCCTATGATATCAACTTAAATCGTCATAATATAAAAATAAAAATTATCATCCATTTATCATTAGTGCAAAAATAAGGCGTATAGAACAATTCTTAGTCATAGGCCCCTTATCCTCAAGTTTGGTATATATTTTTTTTTGCAAAAAATAAGTGACCTTACCCAATATGGTCGGGATTGGTCCATTTTCGACCTAGCCCCCATATAAATATGGCATCCTATTCGAACTTTTTCATATCCGAAAGAAAAAAAATTAATAAACCGTCCACTCAAATTTCGTTTATGCTTATTTTCTATATACAATTAGTTGGATCTAAGAGATAGGATCTCTAAGCGCATGGTATAGGGTATCGCATAGACAGTCTATACCGACTATAATTTTGTTAATTGTTTTATATATAATTTTTTTTAGGAAAATTGTCTTCCAAAAAATATACTAAAAATTGAGGTTTTCTGGTAATGTTTTGTTTATATGTAACAGTCTATTTCTGAAAACATTTATTAATTTTTTTTTTGTTGAAAAAACTTACAAAAAATATTTTTTTTTCATTATAAAATTAAAAACAAAACATTTTTTCTTCATTTAAATTTTTAAGATTTTAAAGACTTCATTTTTATTGAAAAAATTTTCAACCAAAACTTTTCTATAATTTCTCTAACATTTATAAATTCGTTTCTTTTTATATTGAGAATCTTCCATTAAATTAAATAAAATTCAAACCTACTTTAAGGTATTCATTATCTTTATAAATCATGGCCTACTTTAAGGCTTCAATTCTATTAAATTTTCTTAATTAGTTTTTTTCATTTGTAACTCTTTTTAACTTACCAACATAAAAATTAATTTCTATTGTTAACAATTTATACATTTAATTACCTTCTATAAATCACTTCTTTATCAAAACCACATTACTCCAATGAGTACTCTTTCTAGTTATTTCTCAGACCCTACAAAAATGTGTTTAGTGTGTGTGTGTGTGTGTATTTTAAATGATATTATTGCTGTTATGTGCCTTAATCCAGCATGCCGCTCAGCTGGGCTTTACTACATACTTTTTAGTTATAAACATTTATATAGAAATATAGACTCGATGGGTTTATGGTTGGAAGTAACCTTTTTTAGTCAGAAAATTTATAGCCAAGCAATGGCAAAAGTTTTATTTACATGTAATTGAATAAAATTGTATATATATATATTGATGTATGTAGTTAGTACGTACGTAAGTATAGCAGATAGCAGGTAGAGAGTTCAGCACCCAGTAACAGTATGAAATACGAAAAAAGTGATATAAAAATTTATGCCTGTTGGACTACAAAACAATTTTAGAGATCTATTATGTTTTTAGTATAATAATGTTATATACAAACGACGACAATAAAAAGGTCTTATGATTTTAAGCTAAATGTTATATTGAATTGAATCTAAAAATGTTGAGTTATTATATATTATGGTCTTAAGAGCTGTAAAGTATAAATATTTTTTTTAATATGAAATCCTTATTACCAGATTTTTTTTATTCCATTAATTTCTATACATTGTCATACCATTTTTGCCGTTGGTTGTTAGCAATTGTTTCTGGGTGTCTATGTGTTAGTTAAAATGCTGTGAATAAAATGATTTATTGACTTTAGCAAAATGTTTGTGAAATAATAGAAAAATAAAAATTTATGAAAATTTGTGTTATGATATAAATCAATATTTGTGTAGACTTGGTTAACAACAACAACAATAACAACAACAAACAAAACACCTAAAAATATGCTTTATGTTTAAAAATAATGCCAGTATTTGTTTTTTCATAAACCAAGTTTTTTTTATATGGAAAATAATTTGCAAAAATTCATTAAATAAATTATTTAAATTTTTAAAATGCTGTTATACCCATAAATTTTTGCTATAATATCGTTAGATAAAATTTTATTTTTTTAGTTTTTTTTTTGGTGAAGTCTTCTTGTGTTTTTTATCTAAGTGCAATATCACGTTTTCCCAAGTTTATTTTTGTGCTTGGTTCTTTGAACAAAACAAAAAAAAAAAATAATAATAATAGATGTGATTGAAGTTTTTGGTTGTCTTCCAAATGGCTAAAGCGTGAAAACGAGCTATAGGTCATTAAAGTTTGGTGTGATATTTTTCGTTTTATTTCTTTAATTTTTAATATTCTTGCAAAACAAAAATTATAATAGGAACTGATAAAGGAATATAGAATTTCTAACGAAATTAAAGTTTCAAAGTAATATTTGTGTGTTCGAAGTTTCGTTATTATCTCGTGGCAGTGAGAAACTTTTGGGGGTTTAAATGAAATATAAAAATAAAAATGAAAATTTCAAATCGATTGCATCTTTTTATTATAAACTTCTTACTCTAACTAAATAAGCTCTAAATAGAAATTATTAATTACATTTTAAATAAAGGAAATTATAACTGCATTCCAGAATTCCAAACAGAACAGAAACAAATTTAAAAGCGTAGGGTACCATACTACGTTGTAGTCTATTAATCACAGATTGATATCAGTTTCTCATATCTAATAATACTGTGGAACATTTTCGGGGTCTTTGTCTGAGGGCTGAGAAATTCCAAGTCAGGCTGAAAGTACTAAGCCAGTATAGCAAAACCTCTAATGCGTTTGGCGTTCTAATATATTTTCTTTTATATTTTAACTTGATATTTGCTCGCTTAGTGTTTCAGCTGTAACTCAAAAACCATTGACGATTTCTCAATTCATTCTTCAGCAAAATTGTAGCTAAGGTTTAAATAAATACTCTTAAATATTAATAGGCTAGGCGATTTCTTGTGACCAATGTTTTGTTCTACCGTTTTATCCCGATTTTGACCAAACGTATATTATTTGAAAGGTATTTCTTTTTAGCCGATTTGCAGGTTTACAGATTTTTAAACTTTTTCCTTTATTTTGAGTAAATTGCATTTTAAGTTGTTATAACACATACATAAAGCTATACAATGCTATGTGTGTGTTAATTAAATTTGTTAATGTGTTTGTAATAAAAATGAGTTTGTTTTTTGTGTTGGTTTGTGAATTGGCTATAATTGACTAGCATACCTTAAGGGACTTTAGGTAATCAAAAAATAAAATTTCCTAGAATTTGCGCTCGAATTTCGTTAAAAAATAAAAAAAAAAAAAATAGTGACGTATGTTTGATTTAATATTGAAAATATCACTCAGACGTATACATCTTTTCTACTCTACTGATAAAAATATTACAAAAATTGATTAAAATAGGGGAAAAATAAATTTTTTTTTGGAGATTTTGATCTACTGAACATATTTGTTGAAGAATGAAATAAGGGTGTTTGAGTTATATGTAGCTTGAAAACTAAGCAAACAAACTTCAAGATAAGGAAAAAATATAAAAATTCATAAAAAATTTGGCCTAAGATCGCCAAATCCGTTGGAGTTTCTACTATCCTGGACTCTTACTTTCACCCTGATTTGGAAGTTCTTAACCACCCCCCCCCCCCCCGCAAGAATGGCTGATAGTATATTAAAAAAAGAATTACGAAAACAATATATATTTTTGTGGAAATTATTTATTGAGAAAATTTTTTTTAAATATTTTTTGAATGAAAAATTAATAATATTTAAAAAAATGCTTCCAAATATGTTTTTAACAATAAATATTGTTTAAAAATTTTATTATTTATAATTATTATTTTTAGTAAAACTTTTTTTTATGCCTAATGTACCTGGGTTCATATAATTGTAATATTTAGTTATAAGGCGTTTTCGTCGCCCTTTGAAAAGTGATGATTATTCTGTTTTAAGAAAGGGTATTTTTAGCGAAAAAATACTTTTCTAATAAAAGGTAGTTTTTAAGAAAAGGTACTTTTTTTAAGAAAATGTTTTTTTTTTTAAGAAAAGGTACTTTTTAAGAAAAGGTACTTTTTAAGAAAAGCGACTTTTTTAAGAAAAGGTGCTTTTTAGGAAATTGTATTTTTAAGAAAATTTAAGAAAAAGTCCTTTTTTAGAAAAGATACTTTTAAAAAGGGTACTTCTTAAGAAAAGGTACTTTTTAAGAAAAGCATCTCTTTTGGGGAAAAATCTAATTTTTATCACAAAAAGATACTTAAAAAAACTTCTATTTTAATAAAAGTACATTTTTCAAAAAAGGCGATTGCTTCAGAAAAGTTACTTTTTCATGATAAAAAAGATACCTTTTTTGAAAAGGGTACTTTTGTAAGAAAAACTACTTTTTTCAGAAAAGCTACTGGTATTAAAAAAAGGCACATTTTCAGCAAAGGTACTTTTTCAAGAAACCCTACTTTTTTAAGAAAATCAACTTTTTTAAGAAAAGGTACATTATTAAAAGAGGTACTTATTTAGGAAAAGATATTTTTTGAGGAAAAGATACTTTTAAAACAAAAGTACTTGTAAAAAAATTTATCTTATTAATGTAATACACTTTGTTAAAGGTCTGCCTTAGTAAAAGGTGCTTTTTTTAAAAAGAAAATTCACTTTTTTTGGAAAAAGTACTTTTTTTTAAAGAGAATATGCTTTTTTTAATGGTACTTGTTTAGAAATGGTACTTTTTTGAGAAAACGTAAATCTTTATGACAAGGTTCTTTAAAAAAGTTTGACTTTTTTAAAGGAGGTACTTTTTAAGAAAAAGTATTTTTTTTAGAAAAGGTTCGTTATTAAATAATATACTTTTTAAGACATGTATTTTTAAGAAAAGCTACTTTTTTCATAAAAGCTACTATTATTAAAAAAAGGTAGTTTTTAAGAAAAGGTACTTTTTCAAGAAACCTTACTTCTTAAGAGAATCCACTTTTTTAAGAGGAAAACATACATTTTAAAACAAGGTACTTTTTACCATAATACAGATTTTTAAGAAAATATACCTTTTTAAGAAAATGTACTTTTTTAAGAAAAATTTACTTTTTAAAGAAACGGTAATTTTTTATAAAGGGTAATTTTTGAAGAAAAATTTACTTTTTTAAGAAAATTTACCTTTTTAAGAAAAAGTACTTTTTTAAGAGAATATGCTTTTTTAACAGGCGCTTTTTAAAAAATTGTACTCTTTTAAGAAGAGGTAAATCTTTAAGACAAGGTACCTTAAAAAAATTCACTTTTTAAAGCAGGTACTTTTTAAGGAAAAGTATTCTTTAGAAAAGGTTCATTAGTAAAAAATATACTTTTTAAAACATGTACTTGTTAAGAAAAGGTACTTTTTCTAGAAGAGCTACTTTTTTTTTTTTAAAGAAAAAGGTAAATTTTTTAAGAAAAAGATACTTTTTAAGAAAAGGTACTTTTTATTTTTTTTATAAAAATACTCTTTTTTAAGAAAATGTACATTATTAAAAAAGGTACTTTCTTAAGAAAAGATTTTTTTAAAAGAAAATTTTCTTTTTTAAGAAGAAGGTACTTTTTAAGAAAAGGTGCCATTTTAGGAAAGTATACTTTTTTTGGGAAAAGGTACCTCTTAAGAGAAGATATTTTTTAAGAAAAAATACTTTTTACTGTACTTTTTTTTAAGGAAAGGTACCCATTTTTCAGAAAAGTACTTTTTTTTTTAGATAATCTACTTTTTTTAAGAAAGGTACAGAAAAAGTACATCTCTAAGAGAAGGTTATTTTTAAGAAAGTGTACTTGTTTAAGAAACAGCTCCTTTTAGAAAAAGTGCGTTCAAAAAAAAACTTTTTTAGAAGGTACATTTTTAGAAAAGGTGCTTTTGTAAGAAAAGGTACTTTTTTAAGAAAAGTTATTGCTTAAGAAAACGTACTTTCTTAAGAAAAGGGATTTTTTTTTTAAAGAAAATTAACTTTTTAAAGAAACTTTACTTTCTTAAGGAAAGGTACTTTTTTACGAAATGGTACTTTTTATGAAAAGCTGTTTAGCTCTTTAACGAAAGGAACTTTTTTTAGGAAAATTTACTTTCTTTAGAGAATTTACTTTCTTAAGAAAATGTACTTTTGTAAAAAAATGTTTAAAATTTTTTTGAAGTATTTTATTTTTTTTTTTTTTTTTAATTTGTAATTATCTTCTATGAGAATTTTTTTACGTAAAATATGCTCGGCACATCTAATCAAGTAAATTGTTTTTGAAACTTAAGCTTCTTTTTTAATACACAAATGTATTTTATATTCACTGTCACACTGCTCCTGATTAGAAAATATATCTAATATAAAATCGAATGTACAAATTTGTACGAAAATTTAGGAGGCGTAAGCACATTTTCACTCATATTTTCGTTTCTAAGCGATATGCTCAGCTTATTGTCATTAGCAAACTGTTGCTGAGACTAACAAATAATTTATACAAAACCTCAAACTGAAGGTGAGATTGGGGTTTCAATAGTCAGAAGAACCCATGGTGTTGTAACAATGAAGTATAAGGAAAATTACAAAATTTTACAGTAAAGCATTATTTTTTCATCAATTAATCTTATCAATTGTAGAAATATGTATGTAATTTTAGGAGTCTGTTCTTATTATCTTCAAATAGGTGTTATGTTCAGCCAACTAAATAAATTACAATATTGAGCTGTTTCTGGTAATTGTAAATATTGTAATTATAAGTAGCAGCATTGGTCTCCTATTCCGGACTGAATCGTGGTTGCACTAAATTAATGAACAGATTAATAGAGGGAACCGCTAGGCCGACTCGAGGAATTTAAAGAATGAATTTTGTAAAAACATTTAGCCGTTCTAATTTCAATATATCAATTCAATATAAACACTTTATTATACCATTACTATTCAGCAGTCCCTTTATATGAAATCTAGTTTTAAAAAATATTTTCTATCAGAAAATTGGAAAAATTCGAATCATATTTATGTACGCACTCAACTTCATTTCGTTGTGCAAATTCAAATCGTAAACTTAAAGATTAATCCTCTTATACCAATGTAAAACTCTTCAATAGTTTCAGCAATAATCTTAACAATGAAAAACAATGCAATGTAATCTAAAACTATACAAGTACTCGTTAAACTAAGGTCATTGTTTGTTTTTATACTACATTTCAATTTCAGTTCGTTCTTACAACTGCAATCTACATTTTTTGAAGATGACAGCAATGAAAACAAACATTACTTTTTATGAAAAATTCCTAAAAATGTTTGCAAGTGTATTTTACCCATACACTCTTACACATACACATAAATATTCATTGTTATCTTTAAACTACAGACTTATTCAAAGGTACTCATCACAACAAGTACCTTTGTCTGCATTAAAAATCTCTTGCTTGTAAATATATTGAACAAACAATTCCATATAAGTATTTCTGTTTACTAACATGCATACATATATGGGCGTTGAAATCAATGTAAGATTTTTTTTGACATTCGTTTGTTTAAATGTATGTGTATACATACACATTGTAATTTAAAACAAGTGTAGTTGTAAGTACACTTAGAAATGTCATTCTCGATATTAAGACCTTATAGAGAGGAAAAATAAATAAAAAGAGTCGCAATGAGAAATGAAATGGATGCTCTATGAAAAATAAAAATAAAAAATCTAAAAATTGATTTGTTGATTGGTAAGTGCTATTGTTTGTACGAGATTATTTTTGTTCTATGGGTGTAATAACAAATGTCAACATGGGAGAATGTTTATTGATGGCACTAAAATGATGAAAAATATTCATTATTTTAGAAAAGAAGTTTAAAAATTATATTGAACTTGTTGAAGGTTTTGAAAAATAAATTCAAAGAAATAAAAAAAATTGAAAAATTACCTGGGAATAAGTAAATTGAATGTTTTTTTTAAGAAGAAATATTTTATATACATAAATAATTGAAAGTAAAGCTTATTTAAATTAATTATGTAATTAAATATATTTAATTAAATTGTCTTAATTATTTTGTTGACTTTATATTATTTTATTTTATTCGATTTTATTTTATTTATTTATTTTATGTTATTTTATTTTATTTAGTTTTAATTTTATTTTACTTTATTTTATTTTATATTATTTTATTTTATTGTATTCTTATTTTATTTTATTTCATTTTATTTAATTTATTTTAATTTATTTTATTTTATTTCATATTATTTTTATTTTTATATATATGTTATTTTAATTTATTTTATTTTATTTTATTTAAAAATTTTATTTTATTTATTTATTTAATTTATTTTATTTTAATATATTTTATTTTATTTTAATTTATTTTATTTTATTTTATTTTATTTTATTTTATTTTATTTTATTTTATTTTATTTTATTATATATTATTTTATTTTAATTCATTTTATTTTAATAATTTTATTTTATTTGTTTATATATTTTATTTTCCCTTATATTATTTTATTTTATTTTATTTTATTTTATTTTAATATATTTTATTTTATTTTATTTTATTTTATTTTATTTTATTTTATTATATTTTGCTTTATTTTATTTTATTTATGTATTTAATTTATTGTACTTTATTATATTTTATATTATTTTATTTTATTTAATTTTATTTTAATAATTATTTTATTTGTTCATTTATTTTATTTTCTCTTATTTTATTTTATTTCATTTTATTTTATTTTATTTTATTTTATTTTATTTTATTTTATTTTATTTTATTTTATTTTATTTTATTTTATTTTATTTTATTTTATTTTATTTTAATTTATACTATTATATTTTATTTTACTTTATTTTATTTTAGTTTATTTTATTTGATTTGATTTGATTTGATTTGATTTGATTTGATTTGATTTGATTTGATTTGATTTTATTTGATTTTATTTTATTTTATTCTATTTCATTTTATTTTATTTTATATTATTATATTTTGCGTTATTTTATTTTATTTTATTATATTTTATATTATTTTATTATAATTCATTTTATTTTAATAATTTTATTTTATTTGTTTATAATTTTATTTTCATTTATTTTTTTTTTATTTCAATTTATTTTATTTTATTTTATTTTATTTTATTTTATTTTATTTTATTTTATTTTATTTTATTTTATTTTATTTTATTTTATTTTATTTTATTTTATTTTATTTTATTTTATTTTATTTTATTTTATTTTATTTTATTTTATTTTATTTTATTTTATTTTATTTTATTTTATTTTATTTTATTTTATTTTATTTTATTTTATTTTATTTTATTTTATTTTATTGTATTTTATTTTACTTTTTTTATTTTATTTTATTTTATTTTAATTTATTTTATTTTATTTTTTTTATACTATTATATTTTATTTTACTTTATTTTATTTTAGTTTATTAGATTTTATTTTATTTTATTTTAATATATTTTATCTTATTTTATATATTTTGCTTTATTTTATTTTATTTTATTTATATATTTAATTTATTGTAATTTATTATATTTTATATTATTTTATTTTATCTGTTTTATTCTAATAATTTTATTTTATTTGTTCATTTATTTTATTTTCTCCTATTTTATTTTATTTTATTATATTGTATTTTATTTTATTTTATTTTAATATTTAATTTATTGTACTTTATTATATTTTATATTATTTTATTTTATTTCATTTTATTTTAACAATTATTTTATTTGTTCATTTATTTTATTTTATTTTCTTTTGTTTTATTTTATTTCATTTTATTTTATTTTATTTTATTTTATTTTATTTTATTTTATTTTATTTTATTTTATTTTAATTTATACTATTATATTTTATTTTACTTTATTTAATTTAATTTATTTTATTTGACTAGATTTGATTTGTTTTGATTTTATTTTATTTTATTTTATTTTATTCTATTTCATTTTATTTTAATATATTTTATTTTATATTATTATATTTTGCTTTATTTTATTTTACTTTATTATATTTTATATTATTTTAGTTTTTATGTATTGTCGATCTTGTGTTGTAATAATAATTAGTTATTTATAGTTCGGTTCGAGATCATGTATACATTTTCTAATACTAGAAAAGATAATATTTTATGCAATGTAAGAGAAATTTGGAAAAAATTGAAGACAGCGCTAGATGGAGTAGCTACTTTCGAACAAAGCGACTTGTTCATCGTCAGCATCCTTCTGCCTATTACTTCAACTCATGCTTAATCAACTATTTAACTCAACATTTGAAAGAAAAGAACATGAGAAATGTTTTTCTTTTTATATACGAGAGTTTGTATGAACAAGCTGAGCTTTTCCAATTTATAGCTTTCTCTACATTAACATCGCTTTGATCAATTACAAATCTCGTAATGTGAAAAAAGCTCTTTTTGTTTTGCCAAACGTCCCATAGATGGGAACTGTAATGACATGTGAAATCTTAACAGATTTATCACAATTGCATTGGACCGTATGTTTTGTATGTTAGTTTTTATGTATTGTCGATCTTGTGTTGTAATAATAATTAGTTATTTATAGTTCGGTTCGAGATCATGTATACATTTTCTAATACTAGAAAAGATAATATTTTATGCAATGTAAGAGAAATTTGGAAAAAATTGAAGACAGCGCTAGATGGAGTAGCTACTTTCGAACAAAGCGACTTGTTCATCGTCAGCATCCTTCTGCCTATTACTTCAACTCATGCTTAATCAACTATTTAACTCAACATTTGAAAGAAAAGAACATGAGAAATGTTTTTCTTTTTATATACGAGAGTTTGTATGAACAAGCTGAGCTTTTCCAATTTATAGCTTTCTCTACATTAACATCGCTTTGATCAATTACAAATCTCGTAATGTGAAAAAAGCTCTTTTTGTTTTGCCAAACGTCCCATAGATGGGAACTGTAATGACATGTGAAATCTTAACAGATTTATCACAATTGCATTGGACCGTATGTTTTGTATGTTAGTTTTTATGTATTGTCGATCTTGTGTTGTAATAATAATTAGTTATTTATAGTTCGGTTCGAGATCATGTATACATTTTCTAATACTAGAAAAGATAATATTTTATGCAATGTAAGAGAAATTTGGAAAAAATTGAAGACAGCGCTAGATGGAGTAGCTACTTTCGAACAAAGCGACTTGTTCATCGTCAGCATCCTTCTGCCTATTACTTCAACTCATGCTTAATCAACTATTTAACTCAACATTTGAAAGAAAAGAACATGAGAAATGTTTTTCTTTTTATATACGAGAGTTTGTATGAACAAGCTGAGCTTTTCCAATTTATAGCTTTCTCTACATTAACATCGCTTTGATCAATTACAAATCTCGTAATGTGAAAAAAGCTCTTTTTGTTTTGCCAAACGTCCCATAGATGGGAACTGTAATGACATGTGAAATCTTAACAGATTTATCACAATTGCATTGGACCGTATGTTTTGTATGTTAGTTTTTATGTATTGTCGATCTTGTGTTGTAATAATAATTAGTTATTTATAGTTCGGTTCGAGATCATGTATACATTTTCTAATACTAGAAAAGATAATATTTTATGCAATGTAAGAGAAATTTGGAAAAAATTGAAGACAGCGCTAGATGGAGTAGCTACTTTCGAACAAAGCGACTTGTTCATCGTCAGCATCCTTCTGCCTATTACTTCAACTCATGCTTAATCAACTATTTAACTCAACATTTGAAAGAAAAGAACATGAGAAATGTTTTTCTTTTTATATACGAGAGTTTGTATGAACAAGCTGAGCTTTTCCAATTTATAGCTTTCTCTACATTAACATCGCTTTGATCAATTACAAATCTCGTAATGTGAAAAAAGCTCTTTTTGTTTTGCCAAACGTCCCATAGATGGGAACTGTAATGACATGTGAAATCTTAACAGATTTATCACAATTGCATTGGACCGTATGTTTTGTATGTTAGTTTTTATGTATTGTCGATCTTGTGTTGTAATAATAATTAGTTATTTATAGTTCGGTTCGAGATCATGTATACATTTTCTAATACTAGAAAAGATAATATTTTATGCAATGTAAGAGAAATTTGGAAAAAATTGAAGACAGCGCTAGATGGAGTAGCTACTTTCGAACAAAGCGACTTGTTCATCGTCAGCATCCTTCTGCCTATTACTTCAACTCATGCTTAATCAACTATTTAACTCAACATTTGAAAGAAAAGAACATGAGAAATGTTTTTCTTTTTATATACGAGAGTTTGTATGAACAAGCTGAGCTTTTCCAATTTATAGCTTTCTCTACATTAACATCGCTTTGATCAATTACAAATCTCGTAATGTGAAAAAAGCTCTTTTTGTTTTGCCAAACGTCCCATAGATGGGAACTGTAATGACATGTGAAATCTTAACAGATTTATCACAATTGCATTGGACCGTATGTTTTGTATGTTAGTTTTTATGTATTGTCGATCTTGTGTTGTAATAATAATTAGTTATTTATAGTTCGGTTCGAGATCATGTATACATTTTCTAATACTAGAAAAGATAATATTTTATGCAATGTAAGAGAAATTTGGAAAAAATTGAAGACAGCGCTAGATGGAGTAGCTACTTTCGAACAAAGCGACTTGTTCATCGTCAGCATCCTTCTGCCTATTACTTCAACTCATGCTTAATCAACTATTTAACTCAACATTTGAAAGAAAAGAACATGAGAAATGTTTTTCTTTTTATATACGAGAGTTTGTATGAACAAGCTGAGCTTTTCCAATTTATAGCTTTCTCTACATTAACATCGCTTTGATCAATTACAAATCTCGTAATGTGAAAAAAGCTCTTTTTGTTTTGCCAAACGTCCCATAGATGGGAACTGTAATGACATGTGAAATCTTAACAGATTTATCACAATTGCATTGGACCGTATGTTTTGTATGTTAGTTTTTATGTATTGTCGATCTTGTGTTGTAATAATAATTAGTTATTTATAGTTCGGTTCGAGATCATGTATACATTTTCTAATACTAGAAAAGATAATATTTTATGCAATGTAAGAGAAATTTGGAAAAAATTGAAGACAGCGCTAGATGGAGTAGCTACTTTCGAACAAAGCGACTTGTTCATCGTCAGCATCCTTCTGCCTATTACTTCAACTCATGCTTAATCAACTATTTAACTCAACATTTGAAAGAAAAGAACATGAGAAATGTTTTTCTTTTTATATACGAGAGTTTGTATGAACAAGCTGAGCTTTTCCAATTTATAGCTTTCTCTACATTAACATCGCTTTGATCAATTACAAATCTCGTAATGTGAAAAAAGCTCTTTTTGTTTTGCCAAACGTCCCATAGATGGGAACTGTAATGACATGTGAAATCTTAACAGATTTATCACAATTGCATTGGACCGTATGTTTTGTATGTTAGTTTTTATGTATTGTCGATCTTGTGTTGTAATAATAATTAGTTATTTATAGTTCGGTTCGAGATCACGTATACATTTTCTAATACTAGAAAAGATAATATTTTATGCAATGTAAGAGAAATTTGGAAAAAATTGAAGACAGCGCTAGATGGAGTAGCTACTTTCGAACAAAGCGACTTGTTCATCGTCAGCATCCTTCTGCCTATTACTTCAACTCATGCTTAATCAACTATTTAACTCAACATTTGAAAGAAAAGAACATGAGAAATGTTTTTCTTTTTATATACGAGAGTTTGTATGAACAAGCTGAGCTTTTCCAATTTATAGCTTTCTCTACATTAACATCGCTTTGATCAATTACAAATCTCGTAATGTGAAAAAAGCTCTTTTTGTTTTGCCAAACGTCCCATAGATGGGAACTGTAATGACATGTGAAATCTTAACAGATTTATCACAATTGCATTGGACCGTATGTTTTGTATGTTAGTTTTTATGTATTGTCGATCTTGTGTTGTAATAATAATTAGTTATTTATAGTTCGGTTCGAGATCATGTATACATTTTCTAATACTAGAAAAGATAATATTTTATGCAATGTAAGAGCTTTGTTCGAAAGTAGCTACTCCATCTAGCGCTGTCTTCAATTTTTTCCAAATTTCTCTTACATTGCATAAAATATTATCTTTTCTAGTATTAGAAAATGTATACATGATCTCGAACCGAACTATAAATAACTAATTATTATATTATTTTATTTTAATTCATTTTATTTTAATAATTTTATTTTATTTGTTTATATATTTTATTTTATCTTATTTTATTTTATTTCATTTTATTTTATTTTATTTTATTTTATTTTACTTTTTTATTTTATTTTATTTTATTTTATTTTAATTTATTTTATTTTATTTTTTTATACTATTATTTTTTATTTTACTTTATTTTATTTTAGTTTATTAGATTTTATTTTATTTTATTTTAATATATTTTATTTTATTTTATATATTTTGCTTTATTTTATTTTAGTTATGTATTTAATTTATTGTACTTTATTATATTTTATATTATTTTGTTTTATCTGCTTTATTCTAATAATTTTATTTTATTTGTTCATTTATTTTTTTTCTCCTATTTTATTTTATTTTATTTTATTTAATTTTATTTTATTTTATTTTATTTTATTTTATTTTATTTTATTTTATTTTATTTTATTTTATTTTGTTTTATTTTATTTTATTTTTATTATTTCATTTTATTTTAATTTATTTTATTTTATTATATTTTAGTTTTATTTATTTTATTTTATTTTAATTTATTTTATTTTATTACATTTTATTTTATACTATTATATTTTATTTTACTTTATTTTATTTTAGTTTATTTGATTTTATTTTATTTTATTCTATATTGTTCTTTTTTTTTGCTTCATTTTATTTTATTCAATTTTTATTTTATATTGTTTTAAATTATTTTATTTTATTTTATTTATTTTATTTAAATTTATTTTGTTCTATCTTATTTTATTTTATTTTAATTTATTTTTTTATTCCTTTATTTTGTTTTATTTTATTTTATTTTATTTTACTTTATTGTAAACTTTTTATTTTTGATTTTATATTATTGTTTTATTTTTAATTTTATTGTATTTTATTTTAGTTTTTTTTATATTTTATTTAATTTTATTTAATTTTATTTTATTTGATTTTAATTTATTTTCTTTGTTCTTAATATATTATTTTATTTTACTTTATTTAATTTAATTTTATTATATATTATTTTATTTCCTTTAATTTTAATTTTATTTTACTTTAATTTCTTTTACTTTATTTTTTTATTTTAGTTTATTGTATTTCATTTTATGTTATTTTATTTTATTTCATTTTGTTTTATTTTTATTTATTTTCTTTTGTTATATTTTATTTTATTTCCTTTAATTTTATTTTTATTTTTCTTTATTTTATATTAGTTTACTCTCTTTTTTTATTTTATTTTAACTTTTTAAATTTATTTTATTTTATTTTATTTTATATTATTTTAATTATTTCAGTTTTTATTTTTGTTATTTTATTTTATTTTATTTTATTTTATTTTATTTTATTTTATTTTATTTCTTTATAAAATAAAATATATTTTATTTAATTTTATTTTAGTCTACTAATTTTTGATTTTATAGTATTTTTATATTTTGTTGTATTTTATTTTACTTTATTTTATTTTTTTTATATTTTATTTAATTTAATTTTATTTTACTTGATATTTATTTATTTAAATTTCTTTTTTCCTTATTTTATTATACTTTATTTAATTTAATTTTATTATATTTTATTTTACTTAATTTTTTTGTTTTATTTTATTTTTTTTTATTATAGTTATGTATATATTTTATATTTTCCTTATTTCCTTATTTTATTATACTTTATTTAATTTAATTTTATTATATTTTATTTTACTTAATTTTTTTGTTTTATTTTATTTTTTTTATTATAGTTATGTATATATTTTATTTTATTTTGTTATATTTTGCTTTATTTTACCTTGTTTTTTTATTTTATTTTATTTTAACTCTTTTAAATTTATGTTATTTTATTTTGTTTTGTATTAGTTTATTATATTTAATTTTATTTTAATCTATTTATTTTTGATTTTATATTATTTTTTTTTCAATTTTATTTTATTTGATTTTCATTTATTTTAATTTCGTTTTTCCCCTTTATATTATTTTATTTTACTTATTTAATTTAATTTTATTATATTTTATTTTATTTTTTTATTTTATTTTACTTATTGTTAATTTATTTTATTTATTTTTAATTTATTTTATTATTTTTAGTTTATTTGATTTGATTTTATTTTTATTTATTTATTTATATTAATTACAATGCAATACAATGATAGGTGCCTACTCACCTACCGGGACACTTTTGATTTTATTTCATTTTATTTTATTTTATTTTGTTTTATTTTATTTTATTTTATTTTATTTTATTTAGTATTAATTTTATTTCAATTTATTTTATTTTATTTTATTTTAATTTATTAAATTTCTTTAATTTTATTTTGGTTTGTTTTATGTTATTTTATTTAATTTATTCTAATTTAATATTGTTTTATTTTTTATATTATTTCATATCAGTTTAGCTGCTTTATTTTCATTTATTTTTATATTAATTTAATTTTATTTAATTGTTTCATAAATTTTATTTAATTTTTTAAAATTCAGTTCAGCGTATATTTTTTAATTATTTAAACAGTTTTTCTGGTTATGAATTTTGTACTTCCCTTCGTCCTTAAAGTATATACTAGTTTCATTAAACTTTAACAGTTTTGTGTTTGCAGGTTATTTTCAATCCTGCTCATTCTATTTATCCCACTCTTTTTGTTTTTGCTCACATTCCATAGCAAAAGTGTGAAAGTATGACTGAAATGAGTATATAATTACGTGTATATTATAATACATAAGAATGCACGCATTGCTGTGGCACAGCATGTGTACAAAAATATGCAGCATATCGTGCCAATGTCACCTTCAAATTGCAATGCAAATTCATATAATGAGGCATGCCTTTTGTAAAGGTGAAAGATATGAATATATCTGTGTAACTTTAGACTGTGTTGTGTATTTTTTGTGTATTATGCTGCTACTAAAAGCTGTTGTTGTGTTATTGTTGTTGCGTCTGTGGTATGATGTGAAAGTGTTACTGTAACTGTATACACACATATATACTATAATGATATATGTCAATCTCATGAGAAAATATAGTCGAGTACACTTTAAGCAGCTGCAACAACGACAAAATCAAGAACACAACGTGAATTGTTTGCAATTGTATACTTAAAAACGCAAAAACGCACATAACACATTTGTACAATCAAAACCAGAATATAATTTAAGGTTCTTGTTAAAAACAGGATGCAAGGCATAGTTTAAGGTGTGCTATGCAAACGAATTCTTAAGAAATTTTTTGTAAAATTTTTAAATATAATTTCTTTATTTCTTTATTTCAAAATAATAAACAAGAATTTTTTTTTAGTAAAGGTTTTAAATAAAGGTTTTAATATAACGAAAAGTAAAATAAATTTTAAATGTTGAAAAAGAATTTAAGCCTTAAATTCAGCAGTTTATATATTTTTGTTGCAGAATAGATTTTTTTTAAAGATATACAAAGGTTAAGTACAAATTTTGTGAAAAAAATTTGTTTCCATGTTACAATTTGCGAAGTATTTTCTTTTTGCTCCTATCACTGTATTAAATCCAATATTGTAGTAACATCTATCATCTAGAGCTGCATAGATTTTTAGGAATTTTGATGCCGTCTTTAATTGGGCTATTAAAGATTTTTCTATTGGTTTTTAGATTAATGGAGGTTTAATACCAAAACCGTTTTGCAATTCTATCAGCGATATATAATGTTTCTATCAAACTTTAAATGATTTTTTTTCGAAGAAAACAGCCAATAACGGAAAAAATGGCATGCTAATATAATTATAACAAAGGCACTTCCAACACTTTTTTATTTAACAGGTTTTCATAGGGAAACAATCAGATTTAACTAATGTAAACATATATTACATTTATTCAATTTATTCGAGATATTCGAACGCAAAACCCGCAGGCGCAACATTTCTCATTTGGATATTTCTATTGCTTATTTTGTTCTGATAAAAGTTCTTGAATTTAAGTCTCTTAAATCTTTTTGAGGGTACAAGCAGGAAAAAAGGAATGCATAAGACTCTATTCAAAAGCAAACAACTGTAAGTTTTTGATTTGCACTATCATATATATCGATGTCCCGTGGTATATATCAGACGGTATATAGAAGTTGTTCATTCCGTTCGTAACGTATCGTAATAAAAACCGGAGACCACAAAATCATCCATTTTATTTATCCTTATAACAAGGGAAGTGGAGTCAGCGATAACCATCTGTCAGTCTGTCTGTGGAAATCACGATCACACCCCCAATAACTAAGCTTGACTCTTCGGATTTGCATAAAATCGATTATTAACATCCTTATGGAGTTGCTATTTAAAATCATCAGAATCGATCCAAATGGGTCACGAGATATGAATGAAAGTGTGCAAAACTCTTGAAATATCAAATACAATTGATACTTGCTGAAATACGTTTGATACTTTCTGAAATATAGTTGATACTTTCTGAAATTCAATTGATGTTTTCTGAAATAAATTTGATATTTTCTGAAATACAATTGATACCTTCTGAAATACATTTGATTATTTCTGCATATCAATTGATATTTTCTGAAATACAATTGGAAAAGGTGTAGTCATCAACTTTCTCATTAGCAAAAAATGAGAAATATAATAGCGAATGTATGATCAAAACTTAGACATAACAAGTGCCGTTCCTTGCAACAACCGCAGATTAATTAACACAGTTGGTCAAATAAGCTGTGACATTGAAATATTAAATAGTTTTTGTTTTTGTTAAATTTTCATATAACGCACAAAAAAAGACAAATCGTAAAAAAAATCGCACAGAAAAAGTCCGCACATAACGGAAGATAAGGTAGTTAGATTTACAGACAGATTTACGGACAGAAATAGTAGATTTGGAAGAGCAATTGCAGGTTGTGTATATGGCGTCAAACAAGAACTTAAAAAGTACAATATTTCATACGAGTTTAGTGTAAAAGAAAATGTTGAGCTAATTATCATTAAAAACTCTGTTAAGACAATAAATATAATGCCATTATATGTAAGAGCAGCTACTTGGTATGATAGTTTTGAAATAGTAAAAAATTTCCTAACAAATGAATGTGTGGAAAATCTCATACTAATTGGAGACTTAAATATCCGAATAGGAAACGAACGAGTTTATAAAATCCACTTTTAAAGCTGGCCTTGACATCAGAAATTCTAGAGATACACAAGTTGAAGCTAAGGGTAGATCATTTCTTGAACTTTGTCAATATTTTGGTTTACATATTATGAATGGATGTACAAGAGGTGATGAATATGGAAATTTCACTTTTATGAGTGGTGTTGGCAAATCGGTTAATGATATCTGTGCTTTGGCTCATGATAATTTAGAATCGGTTGAGTGCTTTGTGGTAGAAAATAAACCTTGGTCTGATCACATGCCTATAACTTTAAACATAAATGTAAAAGTAATAGCTGTTGATAATTCGATGAATTTACTTCCAAAACTTAGATGGGATGACAGAAAAACAGAGAAATATAAAGAAAATCTTAATCAAGAATTATGCACCATAAAACAGTTTAAATATAATTTAGATTTAAAAGATTTAATACAAATAATAAACTCGGCAAATCCTAACAGCAACAACCAAGTAGGGAAAATAAATGGTTTAATTACAGATGTAAAAACTTAAGAGAAAAATCCTTTGAAGCATTGCATCAATATCGTCAGAATCCCACAGAAGATAACAAGAAAAAGTATCTTGTTAAAAACAAGCAGTACAAAGAAACATGTGAATATAGTAAAAAAGAATATTATAAATGTATAGATAATCAAATAAATCTAGTTAAAAACAATAAAGACTGGTGGAACCTAGTAAAGGAAATCAAGAATGTAGAAAGACAAGCAAACCCTGGAATACATGCAAATGAATTCAAACAATACTTCTTTAAGTTGTTAAATCCACCACAAACATCAAACAATATTACGTATGCAGCAATGTTTTATTCAGACGATATTTTAGATCACCCAATAAACATCGTCGAAATAAAAAATGTACTGGCAAAGGCAAAAAACAATAAAGCTCCGGGAGAAGATCGCGTAAGTTATGAATTTCTCAAAAATGCTTCTGATAGATTTCTGGAAGAACTAGCGACTTCTTAAAACATTATATATGAAACGTCAAAATTAGATGAAACATTCACAAACAGTATAATTTTTCCAATTTTTAAAAAGGGAGAAAGGGAGAACACAAATAATTATCGTGATATAGCGTTTATGAATACCGTAGCAAAAACATTTATGAGTATTTTGAATACTAGGCTTAACCAATGGCTACACAACCATAATATAATAACAGAATTTCAAGCTGGTTTCCGGGAAGGGTACTCAACTTCTGATAATCTGTACAATTTAGCAGCGATTGCTAATCTTAAATTTAATGAAAAAAAGAAATTATATGCCTTTTTTGTGGACTTTAGAGCAGCCTTTGACAAAGTCTCAAGAAAGTCACTTATATATAAACTGCAATGCATTGGCGTATCAACAAAATTTTCTCAAATGATAGAAAGTATATACAGCCATACAAAGTTTAAAGTTTGGAACGGAGAAGAACTGTCTGAGGAGTTTGAAACAGGGTCCAGTGTAAAACAAGGATGTATATCATCTCCAACGCTTTTTTCGGTGTATCTCAATGATTTACATGATTATATAGGAGGAGGTGTTAATGTGGGCACAGAAAATATCAGACTTTTAATGTATGCTAATGATATCGTGATTTTGGCAGAGGATATAAACACAATGCAATCTATGATTAAATGGCTAGAAACATATTGTGAAATTTGGAATCTAGAGCTAAATTTGAACAATTCCGAAATGATGATACTGAGAAATGGGGGCAGAATATCTGCTCGTGAACAATGGTTATTTAAGGGGGAGCCTATCAGAGTGACAAACGAATATACTTATCTCGGAGTAACAATATCACCTAAAATGTCGTTTAGCAAACATATAGAAAAAAGGAATAAATACGCTAAAAACAATATAAACGCCACTTGGAAAGAATTTTTATCAAAAAAAGAAATCGGATTAAAGGCAAAATGGAATCTATTTCAATCAGTGTGTCGTACAACCCAGTCATATGGTGCCCAAGTATGGGGATATTCGTTGTTTGAAGAGGTAGACAAACTTCAACGCTTTTTCTTAAAAAAGATACTTAAGCTACCTGCATTTACCCCAACGTACGCATTGATGTTAGAAACTGTTATTGAAAATAACTATATATACACTCTTGATTTACATCTGAGATATATAATAAAGACCTTATTTGATTATAGCGATAACCGCTTACCAAGTAAACTAACCAAATTCGCAATAGAAAAATAATCGTATTGGTATAAACACATAGAAAAACTAGCTTGTGATGTTACTACAATACAAATTTCCGAATGCGTTTCAAGAGAGAACTGGGAACGTCTAAGAATTGATATACTAACTGGGCTAAAAAAAAAGAAAGAGAAAAACACTTACTACAGGCAACCAGAACAAATCGTTTTTATTCAAAACTTAACTACAAGGAGCAACAAACATATTTCGAAATCTATAATAATACGACGGCAGTAAGCTACATCTTTAAAGCCAGGTGTGACCTGATTGAGCTCAATGGAACTAGATTTCAGACACATAGACACTTTATTGCCATATGTCCAATTTTACGGGAAATCCGCTATAAATATTTTAAAAGAACCACAATAAGTGAAAACAAGTATGAAAATTATAGTCGGTCTAGACCGACTATACGATACCCTATACCATGCGTTTAGAGACCCTATCTCTCAGGCCCAACTAACTGGATATAGAAAATAAGCATAAACCAAATTGGAGCGGGATTTTGATTAATTTTTTCGGCTGCAGATTTGAAAAAGTTCATATCGGATGCTATATCTATATGGGGACTAGGCCCAAAAATGGACCGATCCTGACCATGTTTGGTAAAGTATCTTGTATTTTGCAAAAATATATACAAACAAAATTTGAGAAGAATCAGTGCAATATTTTTGTTTTTTGATAGATTTAAGTGAAGATCGGGAAGCAGCTCTATATGGGGCCTATGACTAAGAGTTGTCCAATAAGGATCATTTTTGGACCACTGATTAATGGATGTAATATATACATACAAACCCAATTTGACTAAGATTTGTATGATAATTTGGATCTTATGGCAATATATGTTGATTTCATAGGGGTCATTTGTATGGGGGCTATGTCTGAACATGGACCGATTCTCATCAATTTGAATAGTGTTCATCCCATGGTCGATAAAAGATCAAATACCAAATTTCATCAAAATATATTCATATTTGCGACCTGCAGTTTGATTACAAGCTTTACATGGCACACAGACGGACGGACGGACGGACGGACGGACATCGTTAAATCGAATCAGATAGTGATTCTGATTCGATCGGTATAATTAAAGATGGGTGTAGGTCAAATATTTTTGGTTGTTACAAACAGCAGCACAAAGTCATTATACCCAAACCACATAGTGGTATAGGGTATAATGATTTAATAAATATCTTAAATAATGCAAAGCAAAACTTTAGAGATATATATCTTTTTGTTATAGATGCAATAGGTTATCGAAAACAGCTTATTGATGAATTTGATTATTAATCTAAATTAAACATAAAACACAATTGTTATAATTTAAATTACAATCTCTATCCGACTGACGACATTGGCCAAAGTCGTATGTTCTATTTACTTTATAATTTTTTTAATTTTGTAACAAAAGAAATGAATTAAAAAATAAAGAACAATTAACTAACTTAGTCAGCACAAACACAGGTTTGAGTGTTTGTATATAAAATGGTTTTGTTTGTTTGTACGTTTGTTTTTTGCCTATGGTTTATAGGAGACTACACTCGACCGATCGTTTTGAAATTTTTATAGAAGGAAAAGTAGGCCATATTTTTTTGATTTTTCAAGTGGGCGTGGCACCACCCATATGAAGAATTCTGAAACTGTGTAGATGTAAAAATAAAACTAATTGGAAAAATCTCGGGAAAAAGGGCGGGATCAGATCAATGGGCGCGGTACACCCAATACAGAGTAAATATATAACGTTATATATCTGGAGTACTGTAATACTGGGAGCCTTGGGACTTTGTGTGAGTTCATCTATAATATTAATAGGCAATGCGATTTCTTGTGACCCCTGTAAGTTTCACAATTTTATCCCAATTTTGACAAAAAATTTATCATTTGAAAGGTATTTTTTTAGCTGTTACCCAGATTTACAGATTTTCATCGTCTGGAATACTGAGACATACATAAAATTATACAATGCTACGTGTGAGTTTATTAAATTTGTTAATGTGTTTGTGTTAATGTGTTGAGCTTGTTTTCTTCATTTATAATGAGCTGAATGGTGGAGCATACCTAAATCAAAAAATAATATTTCCTAGAATTTGCACTCGAATTTCGAGTGCTGGAATCTGCTAGTAATTATTAATGGGCGTGGCACAAAAAAAGTATGAAGTACTATGGAAATGACAGTCTAAACTTTTGACAAGTACATTAATTACCAATGTGAGTATTCGTGGAAAATATGGGCAGAAGCGCCAACATCAAAAATCGTCAAAACTTAAAATCGCGAATAACAAAAATCGCCAAAATCAAAAAACAACAAAAAAATCGGCAAAAATCGCCAATAACACGAATAACAAAAATCGCCAAAATAAAAGTGGCCAAAAAACAAAAATTGTCATAACCCAAAATCGCAAATAACAAAATCACAAAAAGCAAAAATAGACAAAATCAAAAATGGCCAAAACCGAAAATCCCGAATAACAAAAATAGCCAAAAAACTAGAATCTAAAAAACAAAAATCGTCAAAATCCAAAAAAACCGCTGATATAAAAAATCGCCAAAATCAAATAAAAAGCAAAAAATCAAAAATCGCCAAAATCAAAAAAAAAAAAAGCAAAAAATCAAAAAAAAACAAAAATCGCCAAAACCGAAAATCGCGAGTAACAGGAATCGCGAAAATCAAAAAGCTACAAAATGTAGTCCCAGTCATTTATTCGTTACGATGGGTTTAGCGAAGCGCATCCGGCTACAGGTAGTTTTTATATAAAGAGCTAAACTCAAAATATTCTAAAATATTTTGTAATTAAAAAAAAATGTTAGAAAACAATTCAAACAAATAAACTGAACTTGAAAGAAATTTAGATCATATTTTATATTTTTTCTCCTCATTTCAACAATTAAGAAAAAGAAATTTAAGCCAAGAACTAAGAAAATCTGTTCTGTTTATATAAAAAATAAAGAAATTAATTTACAAAAATATATATACAAACTTAAAACAAAATAGATCAAGGTCGTATTTGTATTTTTATATATAGAGCAAAAATCAAGGTATTCAAAAAAAATTTTTTTTTTTATAAAAATTTTTAGAAAACAGTTAAAACGAATAAACTAAAAATAAATCGAGATCATATATGAAATTTTTTCCCTTTCATTAAGCGCAGAGGAGTTCTCAGCAATTAAAGAGAGAAAGAATATAAAAAATTGCGGAATTTTTACATATAAAAAATAAAAAATTAATTTATAAAATAAATATAAAAATTTAAAATAAAATAATTAAAAAATCATATTTCACATTTTTTTATAAAGAACAAATTCAAAACTTTCTAACAAATTTTCTATTTTAAATAAATTGAGATTTTATTTATTTATTTATTTATTTATTTATTTATTTATTTATTTATTTTTTTGTTTATTATTTATTATTATTTATTTATTTATTTTTAGTCTTGCTCCATACACAAGACTAAAAAAGTCTTATTTTGCAGTATGGAACTGATTATATCCGAAATTATAAAATCATTAATAAATTAATAACTTAATAACTAATTACAAATTTTCTTTATATAAAATACAAAAAACCATTAAGATTAACAATAAAGAATAAAAAGTTAATTTAATCAAATGTATTATAATGTCACATAATATATAATGTTTCAAATAGTTATGCCGAAAACAGTTTAAAAATATTTTCTTTAAATTTACGTGCGTTACTTAAAAGTTGAGAGCTATGGGGTAAAGAATTCCATAGAGATATTGCGAATATGTAGAAATGCCACTCCGATATTAAACTTTTATTTTTATATTTTATATTTTATATTTTTTGCTTTTCATTTAATTCACAAGAGTTTTCAACAATGAAAGAAAGAGCAATTTTCACAAAATTTTGAAATTGTTTTTTATATAAAAAAAAAATATATATATATAAAAAACAGTTCACATTAATTGATATAAATATTTAAAATAAAATATATTATTAAATATAAAACATTTGTTATTTAAATTGTCAACAAAGTAATTTTAATCTCAAAAAGCACAAATTAAGTGCCAAGAAAAAAAGCAACAATTCAAAAAAAAAAAAAAAAATAAATAAATAAATAAGAAATTCACATCTTGTGGACAAGTTGATACTCGTACATTAAGGCGGGTCGATTTAAAAATCGCCCAAGTGACAAGGAAAATCGTATTCTAGGGATCAAAATAAGAAGCTTTGCCCTAGGAACCATATCTCTAAAACGAATTCTGATGTTCCGACTTTTGACCTGTCTGTCTGTCCGTCTCACTTTGACCCATTTAGAGTGCCCCAATCGAGTCTAAATTTATAATCGATCCCCACTTACTTTCGAGGGCCGATACACCCATGCCAGGGGCACACCCCCTGGAACCCCTGCGGGGTTCCCAATACAAATATTTCAAAAATCACCATTTTTGTTTAGAATTAGACTGACTATGTTTGATTTAATATTAAAATTAACACTCATACGTATACGTATCTTCTACTCTACTAATAAATAATAATCATACGCCTTGGTTATGTTATGTTATTCGAAAAGATCGATCGGATGAGGGTAAATAACTTTTAGATCACTCCGTGACTATGCGTGGCTCTGCGTGACTACCCCAAAATTAACCTGTAGTCACAACAAGAGTATGGGCCAAGTTTCAGATCAATTGCTTGAGGGAAATGGGGTTGCCCCATGGCAGAAAGACAGACAGACAGACAGATCAATAGTCGGGACATCAGAATTCGTTTTAAGGGTATGGTTCCTTGGGCAAAGTTTCTTATTTTGATCCTTGTCACTTGAGCGATTTTTTTGCTTCGCTACAAATCGACCCGCCCTAACGTACACACTCATATCAAACTCCTAAATATGCAAATTCTACTATTTTCTAGCATACATATATCAAAGCTATCAAACATATTTATGTAGCATTCTAAGATATTTTTAATAATTTATGATTTTAAAATTGTTATCTACTTAGTAGGTCTGCATATAAAATAATAATTTATATTGTACAAACATGATTGGAATACGAAAATCTAATATAATTATGAAGTTATGCCTGAAAATTGACACTGCATGTGGAATACTAAGAAGCAGTTAGACAAACAATATACACATACTCATAGCTCTATGTATGATTGTATGTATTTATGTTTGTTTATGTTATGGTAGTATTAGTAAGTAGTAAGATGATTAATTATGATGTCTGGTTGTTGATTTGTTCAATTCTGACTAGCTGGCTTTGTTGGCTTTCGACAATTTAAAGCTGCTTATAAATGTTTGCTAATTGGTTGAATTTAGTTGAATGTTTTAAAAGATAGATAAACCATTGTTTATATTAATAACGGTTGATATGGTACCACATGCATATGCAAAAGCAAAAAGTCAGTTTGGAAATTTTACAGATTAACAGTAACAAGTTATTATAGTGAACGACTCAGAGTAGGTATTTAAGTCGATTTAGCCATGAAAAAAATATATATGTGACCTTCTCCGAGAAAAGGGACCTAGTGTGTGAAAATTAAGTTTTGAGAAAAATTGCATTTAAAGTTTCTACACCCTTTTAGGTACCAGAATCCACCGTTTTTGACACAACCCGTTTTTTTGACACACTAGGTCGCTTTTCGCGGAGAAGTTCACATATGTATATTAAAGTGGTCCTTAAAAAATTAAAATGCGATTTTGGAGATAGCCGGGGTCCAGTTTGTTACCTTTCCATATAAAACTTATGAATAGGAATTTTGGCAGCAATCGGATAGGAAACTTTCAAGCTAGTTTATATGGGGAAATATGGCTTTTTTTAAGATTTTACGAAAATTTCGTTCTATGATTTAATTTTTCCGCCAAGTTGTTAAAAGAATCGGGATCAGTATTAAATTAGCTTTTCAAGAAGCTATAAAAATTCAAAATCGAATAAAAATTGGCCAAGAAATATCAAATGGCCCAGACCACTTTTGTGCCAAAAAAAAACTAGGTCATGAAATTTGGTAGAATTTGGGAAATTGATTAAAGCCAAAATTTTTTTTGTCTCTATACTTATAAGTAATTAGATATGAAGTATTGTTTTATTACCACGTTGTTAACCTATTGCGCATTGAGACCGAAAATGGGAAATTTTTTTGATAAAATTTTGAAAACTCCTTTTTGAAGTTTTAAAAAATGTTCTTGAACAAAATTTAAAAAAATGGATCTGGCACTTCAAAATTTTTTTAAATATATGTTGCAAATTAAGTGTGTGAATTGTTAGATAAATCCCTAGGCCAGATTTTTTTTGACAAGAATTTTATATATGAGGATTTCGAGAAAAATGGGATTTTTGTAAAATATTCTGTAAATATACTCTTTCCAAATACTATGTATAAAAAATTCATCACTTTTCTACTTTAAAATTTTATATTTTATCTTAATAGCCTAGGATTTCGAAAATATAATATGCCCCATTATCCCTTATGGAATTGGGGTCACTTATGACTCCAAGCAAATAAAAGAGAATTTATTCAAAAAATTCAAATATTTTGTAAGTGCTGCTGAATTTTTACCTGCGACGCTTAAAATATAATAACCAAATGTATAGAACTTCCATTTCTAAAATTTGGGATAAATCCGGGATCGTCAACCCATTATTCGCCAAGGCCAGATATTTTTAAATAAAAACAAGTAAGAAAATTATAGTCGGTCTAGACCGACTATACGATACCCTATACCATGCGTTTAGAAACTCTATCTCTTAGGCCTAACTAACTGGACATAGAAAATAAGCAAAAACCAAATTTGAGTGGGATTTTTATTATTTTTTTTTGGCTGCAGATATGAAAAAGTTCATATCGGATGATATATCTATATGGGGACTAGGTCCAAAAATGGACCGATCCTGATCATGTTTGGTAAAGTCTCTTTTATTTTGCAAAAATATATACAAACAAAATTTGAGAAGAATCAGTGCAATATTTTTGTTTTTTAATAGATTTAAGTGAAGATCGGGAAGCAGCTCTATATGGGGCCAAAGGGATCATTTTTGGACTACTCATTAATGGATGTAATGAACGCATACAAACCCAATTTGAGTAAGATCTATATGACAATTTGGATCTTATGGCAATTTATGTCGATTTCATAGGGGTAATTTGTATGGGGGCTAGGTCTGAACAAGGACCGATTCTCACCAATTTCAATAGCGTTCATTCCATGACCGATAAAAGCTTACATACCAAATTTCATCAAAATATATTCATATTTGCGACCTGCAGTTTGATTACAAAGTTTACATGGACACACAGACGGACGGACGGACGGATGGACGGACGGACGGACGGACGGACATTGTTAAATCAACTCAGAAAGTGATTTTGATTCGATCGGTATAATTAAAGATGGGTCTAGGTCAAATATTTTTGGTTGTTACAAACAGCACAAAGTCATTATACCCAAACCCCATAGTGGGATAGGGTATAATTACCGAAAACGAGTTTTTCTATTAAACTCGATGAAACCACTATTTAGAATTTAAGAAAAATAATTTTGTTAATTTTTATTTATTTAACCCTTCAGTGCTCCTGGGATCAAAATACAAAGAAAGAAAGAGTACATTTACAGAATATTTTACAAAAATCCCATTTTTCTCGAAATCCGCAAAAATAAAATCTTTGTCAAAAAAATTCTGGCACAGGGGTTTACCCAAAATTTCACACAGTTAATCTCTGATATGTATTTAATAAAATTTTAAAGTGCGAGATCCATGTTTTAAAATTTTATTTCACAAAATTTTTTTAATACTTGAAAAAGGAGTTTTCAAAATTTTTTTAAAAAAATTTGCCATTTTCGGTGTCAATAGGTTATCAATGTGGTAATAAAACAATACTTCACATCTGATTACTTGTAAGTATAGAGACAAAAAAAATTATGGCTTTAATCAATTTCTCAAAGTTGAAAAAAAAAGTGGTCTGGGGCACAAAAATGGTCTGGGGCATTTGCTATTTCCTGGCGAATTTTTATTCGATATTTTTATAGCTTTTTAAAAAGACAATTTAATACTGATCCCGATTCATTGAATAACTTATCGGAAAAATTAAACTATAGAACAAAATTTTCGTAAAATCTCAAAAAAAAAGTCATATTTTCCCCATATAAACACACTTGAAATTTTCAATCGATTTCCGGCGCGATTTTTCTTTATCCGATTGTCCCCAAACTTCACATTTATTAGTTTTATATGAAAAGGTAACAAACTGGACCCCGCCTATCCCCAAAATCGCATTTTAATTTTTTAAGGATCCTGTAACAAATATTGTCAACAATATTCTTATAGCATTACAGAACAAAAAATTAGATAAATGCAATTCTTAGGATCCATATGAAGTGGTCTGGAATAATTCCGTTAGTCTTAAAAATTTGTTAGCATCAAAATCTAATTGTGTGCTCATTAAAAGGGTAAACTTTTAATTAACTTTGCTAATAATGTGCTTTTAGGCTAAAATTACTTTTGCTGAATTTTTGACTTTCATCAAAACAACAAAAATCGAATATTATGTAAAGTAAAGTTGACCGTAAGAGTAATTGGCTCAACATTTCCAACATGGCATCTAATTGTGTTTAAATTAATTTCGAATTATTAACGTTGGTAAACCAAATATGCTAAAAGATATTTGTATCCTAAAACAAATATTTGTTAAATAAAATATATATATGAAATGTGCATGTGGTTTATGGCACATCAACTGTCTTGCTATAAAATACATACATGGTAGTTTAAAGTAGCATAATATGCTACATCTTTAACTCAAAGAAACATATAAGCAAATCTTAAATTATTAGTTTAGGTACCACTTTATAGTCAACCTGTCTTAAAATGGCCAACAATATGTTGTGATTGATTAAAACTTTTTAATTTTTAATTTTTGTAAAATACGTTCTAGCTTCTGCAGATGTATTAAAGACAAAAGGGGAACAGATTTAAAGTGCGTACGAACTCGAAGGGTTCCATAATGATATGACATTTTTAAAACAAGAGGAAATTAACTAACAAACTCTACTAAATGGACTCAGGAAGTTGGTTAGAGCCGATTAAAATATTCGTAGAAGGTTAAAATCTGCTGTTTTGAAAGAATTTACAGAAAATTTTATTTAAAAAATCATTTTATTTAAAATCATTATTGAATTCTAAAACATCTGATTTAGTTATCTTTTTTTTTTGCGATTTCAACTTACCGTCTATTTCGTGATCAAATTCTTATAATACGAATTATTTGGTTCCTGTTGTCATGAATGGCTGTGTAAATGAATTCATCGAATCGTTATTTGATTATGGTCTCTTCCAAGAAAAATCATATTCTCAACGCGTATGGAAAATTTTGGTTTAATTTTTATTAATGAACCATCTGAAGTATCGCTGCATTCATTTAATCCAATTACTTTACCTGAAGATCGTTATCATCGAACAGTAAATTTACTTATTTTGCTTCCATTCAATTTGCCAATTAAGAATCCTGTGCATAATCAGAAAGAAAGTGTTTATTGCTTTTCGAAAACTGATTATTCAAAATTGAATGCTCTACTATCCGATATTGACTGGAATGATATCCTTTCATCTATTGATTATGAACAACACGTTGAACGCATGTATATCTGTAACGGTTCCTATGATTTCAACCCGTAATAAGATGGGTCCATCATGGAATAATAATTAGTTGGCTAAATTCAAAAATAGAAAGAATAAAGTCTATAAAAAATTGAAAAAATCTGGTTCTCCCTCTGATTTTACCAAGTATTTAATTGCTAGATCAGAATACAATATTGGAAACAAAAGAGCTTACAATAACTACTTCACTCGTATTAAACATAATTTAGAGAGGAATCCAAAATCATTTTACAATTTTGTTAATTCTAAACGTCGATCACGTGAATATCCTAATTCTTTGAAATTTGGATCAATTTCAGCCGATGATGTTTTATCAATCGGTAATGTTTTTTCTGATTTTTTTGCTACAACATATTCAATACAAAATTTTGATCAATCCGTACAACATCCTTTTGAAATTTCCAAAGCTTTTTCGATAATAAATGTAAATTATCTTAACATCACTGTTTTGAGTAACATGAAAGCACTGAAAAATTCTTTTGATCCTGGTCCTGATGGAATACCAAATAATATTCTTAAGCACTGTGCTGACTCCCAGTCCTATCGGCTTATAATACTTTTTAATCAGTCCTTGCGTACAGGATATTTACCATCTCTATGGAAGGAATCTTAATCATCCCTTTATATAAATCAGGCATAAGGTCAATATGTTTAATTACATAGGCATCGCAAAATTAAGTGCAATCCCCAAACTTTTAGAAAAAATTATAACAGACTCGTTATCTCATCAAGTTTCATCCATACTTTCCCCATATCCCCACGTCTTTCGTAAATTTCTTTCTATAATCACCAACGTTCTGGAACTCACTACAATTATAAATGACGGACTTAGAGATCGTATGCAAACTGATGTAATTTACACCGACTTCAGTAAAGCCTCTGATAAGGTGAATCATGATTTATTATTATACAAGCTGAATTCTATGG
The DNA here is from genome assembly GCA_963682025.1 of Cordilura impudica. Classification (NCBI taxonomy): domain Eukaryota; kingdom Metazoa; phylum Arthropoda; class Insecta; order Diptera; family Scathophagidae; genus Cordilura; species Cordilura impudica. The sequence goes on along the minus strand of OY821521.1, from coordinate 192,477,334 downwards.
GTTTCAGTAACTCTTTAGTTTTCTGGTTAAAATGTTATTTAGCGAACAGATTTCAGCGGATTAAATTTAGAAACGCTGCCTCTAAAAAATTCGAAGTGTTTTCTGGTCTTCCATAAGGAAGTCATCTTGGTCCAGTACATTTTACTTTATTTATCAATGATATCTGGTCTAAGCCCCACTCCCCGCTCCACTTATATTATATTTTTGAGCTTTTGAAATTTGTGAAAAAAATTAAAAAAAAAACCATCTAAAACTTTAAACTTTTTGTAAAAAATGTTTTAGAAAATGTTGCCAAAATGTTTGCAAATTTAAGTTTTAACAAGTAAGAGTGTTAAATTCGGCTGTGCCGAATCTTTGGCATCCTCCACTTCGGTGTGGGTATTGATAATAAAAACTTAATACCAAATTATTTCAGGAAATTCTTTGGGTTCATCCGATTAACCTTCGCTTACATAATCCCTACCCGGGTAGAGAATGCGACTTTCATTTTCAAATAACTGAGCGAGTTTTCATCAAATCTGAAAATGCTGCCAAGTCAGTTATCAAATTTTAGACATAAAGCAGAAAATGCAAACAAAAGTGATTTTACTGCAGAACTTCTTACTTTTTCTTTTATTATGCCTTTTTTCTACGTAAGTTAATAGTATTTACCTGGGTAGGTATATCGAAATTTCTATGAACATTTCTTACTTTTCCTAATATAATGTCAAAGAAATTATTTGAAATTTTTAGAAAAATAATACATCATGCAAATAAATGGATTTTCGTTTATTGAAATTAAAAATTATGTAATATTTATTTACGCAAACTGTGAGAAGATGAAAATGGGCCCATATGACACTGTGGGTGAAGCTATGTTTTTGGAACATCGGTAGCACAAGCAGCACCCACCTATTTGATTGATGCGCCCACTTGCATCTCGTTCCGGGACATCATCAGCGTTAAACTATTCATCTTCGTAGTTCGATATAGAGACCGACTCGCCTGTAATAACAAAAACAAATAAATATTTTTCTCCTCAAAAGGTTCAAAAATATACCTAAAATACATTCAACGGCTGTATTGATGACAAACTTCTCGACTACCATTCGTCTTTAGGCTCGGATGCTAATTTGCGGAATACAAAGTTCTACACCCAAGCTCTATATAAATTGTATACGTCGAGATTTCTTTACCGCACTATGTAGACTGTTGGTGACGTATATTATATATGCTGACAGGGCCGATATATCCATCATGTTGTAAAACATCCCTAGAGGTTGCCCTTTGTGTGGTATATTGGGACACCATTTTATCAATTGTGTCCACACTGCCCTTGGTTTTATTATAAAACAAAATCATTTCTGGCTTTTGTTTTATATCGGACACAACTGAATCTCGATGCATGGCTTTCGGACTAAATCCAAATTCACTCGAATATACCTCACGCCTCTTTGAAGCCTTGAATTCGTCGGGCATATAAAGTGTAATATGCTTTGGAGTCGGTTAACAGATAAGGTTGCACGATAAAGAGGAAAAGCATGTTGTTTGCAAAGCTCGCTTAATTTTACTTGGTTGGATATCTGGGAGCCCATCGCAAGCGAAATTCTAAGAAACGCTTTCAACTCTTCGCCAGTAATCGAAACCCATGTAACAGGTTTTTTAGAATGATTTTCTGCCCTCCATTTACGATAAAAATCTTCATCTTTTTCGTTAGAAAACCTAAAAATTTGATCTCTAATGGGCGCACTCATAATACAAAATAATGTATTCACTGCCGATAAATTTTTGATAATTGAGTTTGGATCCATAAACATTGGTTCACGACTGACATTATGGGCCCTTTGGCGAGTGAAATCAGTATATTGTTTATACCACTTTACACGGTCTTTGCTGTTGAAAAATGTTTCATCATAGGTGAAACGTTGTTCATTTTGGTCACTCTCATCGTTATTAGATATCTGGTCACAATATTTTCTAGATTCGTGGTTTTCTATTCCAATTTGTAAAAAGTTTTCAAAAAATTTTAAATATAAATATTAAAACAAGGCAAACTACACTCAAAAAAATCAGTGAGTAGAAAAAAGCAAATGAATTACTCTACCTAAAGTATATTTTTTTAATAATATTTATTTTGGCCTTGTTTGATATTACTTGTATTTTTTTTTCATACAAAATTAAGGAAATATTTTTATATCTTCCCGGGTAGATACTATGTGTTGACGTAAAAAAATTCTTCATGAAAGCGAAGGTTAGCAGATGATTTTTGTTTATTTCAACAGTTGGTCTATAAAGCTCTTTCCGATAAAAGAAAACACGTTTCGGTGTTTGCTTTTTGGTCATCGTGGTTGCTGATCGGCATGCATTTATGTTATATATCTATATGCATGCGTTTCCGGTTATATGGCATAACCTCTCGTTTAATTTAGTTTAAGTTTTTACAAATTAAATAGCTCGCCCTAACCTCCATACGCGTTAAATCGTGCAAATTGGAGATGGCGGTATAGTTTCTTTTAACTGGCAAAATAATTCTTTATTGCGGACGTATATGTTGGATAAAATAACAAAATAATATCCAAAAAAAGCTCTCTCAATTTTGTTGTTAAAATATTGCCATATTTCGAAAACATAAAGAACTAATTTTTTATATATTAAAAGGGAGTTTTCACTATTAGATCTTGTGGTAACACAAAATAACACAATACAATACAATATCTAACCCAGTGATGCCAACTTTTGATTTTGGATTAAATTATGTTATTAAAATATATTTTTATTTATTGACTCTAAATACTACTACCTGGGAATTATTATCGAATTTAAATTTTTTGGGTTTTATTTTGCCTACCATGAAGTCAAATTTTGAAGTCAAAATTTAGGGACGCCAAACGCAAAAACCAAATATCCCAAAAATTTTAATTAAAATAAATTGTTATCTTTATTTTCCGAATAACTTCAAATTTTATCAAAAAAATTGTGATATATAACATATAAAAAATAACGTTCTCATCAAATTGCAAATTTATTTATGTAACAATTTTATGTTCGCTTTTCTAAGCTTCATTGAATTTAAATTAATATTTTATTAGCCTGTTTTCTTAGCCTTAATTGTAAACATTTTGAAATGTAAACATATTTGGTGTTTTTTAAACTTCAATTTTTGTTTAAAGAATAAAATTTTTATTTTAAAAATTCAATTGATGTCTTCTAAATTTCAAGTTATTATTTCCGACGTTTTAATATGATTCTCTGAAATTCAATTGATATTTTCTAATTTATAATTGGAAATCTGAATTCCAATTTTTAAAATTCATATTTTCTTAAATTTGAATGGAAAATTTAAAAGGTGCAATTTTGCATTTATATGAATAATACTGCTTAGTAATTATAAACAATTTTTAAAAGATATATGTAATCGCAATCAGATATTTTGTAGGTAAAGCAGAATAATAATTTTATACAACTATGTAGAACTGTTTTTAAAGCAAAAAAAAAAAAAAAACACATTGCTTCTTCTCTACTCAGCTCTGTGTATACTTTTAACATTGTTGTGTTTGATATCTAATTGAAAATGTTGACATTCATGTTAAAATAGAAAGAACTACTGCAAAGCTAATTATAACAAAAATTTTGGCGCCATCTACTGTGGCATAGTTACACTGAGCAAAATGAAGTGACACTCTGTTTGTTAATGCAAAAGAAATGTATTTTCCCCAAAACCAAATATTGCAAAATTTTATATAAATAAAATAATATACCATTTTATTTCTAACATGCGGTTATATAGAATATATGTATATTATTTTATTATTTATGTATATGTAAATATTGCACACAAGAAACACAGCATCAAAAGTTATTGTTGTGTTTTCTTTAAATAAATTAATATGTGCTGGGAAATAAAGTTGTGCTATATTTTACGAAAACTTACCCTTATGTGCTCTTAGGGTTAAAATGATACAAAGTTCAGCACTATTTGCAAAATATTTGAATTTTTTGACTTAGTCGTCCTATACTAGCTTGGGTTCATTTGTGGTGCCAAGTCCAAATGGGCTAATTACATCAAATTATAAAATCATCATAATCATCAAATCATAAAAATCGGTAAAATATAGCACAATTTCATAGCCCAACCCATAGTAAGGGTTTCATCTAGTTTACTAGAACAATTATTTTTTTACACATGCCAAAATTTAAAGTTTGGCCTGGGCAAGGAATGGGTTAAATTCGCTCGATTTATTCAAAATTTTTAGCATAGAAGACTTGCACATTTGTTTATTATTATTTTAAGCGTCTCATCTAAAAATTCAACAGCACTTTTAAAATATTTGATTTTTTTAAAATAAATTGTCTTTCATTTGTTTGGGGTCATATGCCACCCCAAGTCCACAAGGGTTAATGGAGTCATATTATTTTTTTTCACAAACATTAGACTATTAAGATAAAATTTAACATTAAAAAGAAGGAAGCTGATAAATTTGTTATACAAACTATTTAGAAAAAGTACATTTACTGAATATTTCACAAAAAACTAATTTTTCTCGAAATCCGCAAAAAAATGCTTTTGTAAAAAAAATTCTGGTAGAGGAATTTACCTTCAAATGCACACAGTTAATCTACAACATATATTTTACAAAACGTTAAAGTGCTAGATCCATTTTATTGAAATTTTGTTTAAGAAAATTTTTTAAAACTTAAAAAAGAAGTTTTCAAAATTTTATCAAAAAAATTTTCCATATTTGGTCTCATTTCGCAATTGGTTAACAACGTGTTAATAAAACAATACTTCATATCTGAGTAGCTATAGGTATAGATACCAAAACAAAATTATGGCTTTAATCAATTTGTTAATCTTGAAAAAATGTTCATCACATTTCATGACCTAGAATTTTTTTAGCACAAAATTGGTCTGGGGCATTTGTTATTTTATTTCGAGTTTTTATTCGATTTTGAAGTTATATAGATTTTTGAAAAGGTAATTTAGTACTGATATCGATTCATGTAACATCTTGTCGAAAAAATTAAGCTAAAGAACGAAATTTCTATAAAAATCTGAAAAAAAGTCATATTTTCCCCATATAAACACACTTGCAATTTTCAGTCGCATTGAGGCACCTCTAAATTTTTTTTGATTGACCCAAAACTTTGTATTTATCAATTTTTTGCTCTTCGCATATTTCTAGGGGGTGAGACCGAAGGTTTGAACACTTTTTTATTAAGGGCCACCCTAGTGTATATATGTATACTAGCAGATTCCAGCACTTGAAATTCGAGTGCAAATTCTAGGAAATTTTATTTTTTCATCATATAAAGACGCTAAAGCTAATCAATTGTAGCCAATTCACAAATCAACACAAAAAACAAACTCATTTTTATTACAAACACATTAACAAATTTAATAAATACACACATAGCATTGTATAATTTAACAAGTTAGTAGCAAGTTTATATGCAATTTACTCAAAATAAAGGAAAAAATTTAAAAATCTGTAAATCTGCAAAACGGCTAAAAAGAAATACCTTCCAAATAATATACGTTTCGTCAAAATTGGGATAAATCGGTAGAACAAAACATCGGTCAGAAGAAATCGCCTAGCCCATTAATATTATAGATAATATATTGTTCACTAGAGTTTATTATAGTTTAATAAGTTGTTAATGGAATTAAATAAACAATAAAAAAATGGTCAGGAACGGTCCATTTTTTGATCCAGTCCCCATGTAAATATAGCATCCGATATGATGTTTTTCATATCCGTAGGCAAAAAAAATTAATAACAAAACCACTCAAATTTGGTTTATGTTTATTTTCTATATTTAATTAGTTGGACCTAAGAGATAGGGTCTCTATACGCATGGTATAGGGTATCGTATAGTCAGTATAGACCGATTATAATTTTCTTACTTGTTTTGATACGATCCTTAAAAAAAATTTTTTTTTAATCCAAGTTTTATTTTAATTAGAACGCATCAGCATATTTTTTTATGAGGCTCATTAAAGCACATAATAACTGTGATTAATATTAATTAAAATGCAACATTTTATATTACTCATACGTTCCGTTTGCCACTTTATTTTTTGCAACTACAGTTTTATTTTATATTTTTTTATTTTAAACTATAATTTATATTAAAACTTTTTAATAATGCTTTTTATTATATTATACAATTTTCCACATTAGCTTAATTAAAAGCAAGTCATAAATACAAATTATTATTATAAGTTTTTTTTTATGGCAAAAAGTTAAAAATAAACTCCCACAGAACACCTGCATTAACTTAAACGCCAACAAAAAAAAAAAAAAAAAATAATAAATAAAAAAAAAAATAATAAAAATAAATAAATAAAAAAATATATAATACGTAAGTATGTGTTAATGATATGAAGTTATTTTTTTGTTGCTGTGAATACTTTTAAATTAAATATGCAAGAAAACTTCCTGTTTATAAAATAAATTTCCAAACAAAAAAAAAAAAAAAAAAAACAAGGAGACAAAATAGCAAAGGCATTTATCAGACTATTTTATACAAACTAAAAACAGTAAATTTGAAACTTTTTCACAACATTATGTTGTAAACAATATAATGCCATATTAATTTCATATTATTTTCTGAAATTTTTTTTCCCCTAATAAAGTGACACTTTATAAGGATTTAAATAAATTATTTTTAGGTTAAAACACACTTTGAATAAAGTTCTGTCTTCTAAAAAATGTTTTAAAATGTTTTTTTTTTTTTAAATTCACCATTTCGTTAAGGTGTTTTGGCATATGTCAAACTAAAATGTGTACTATTCTTCTCTTATTTTTTAGCCCCTTTTTTTTGTTGAAAATCCTTTTACCATTTTTTTACAAATCATTGTTTAGAAGTGTTTTTGCTGCAGTTTGACCACTAACCAATAGTTAGCCACTTAGCCACTCTTGAGATTATAATTTGCCATGACAAAAAAATACAAAAAAACAACTTCCACTTCTACCGTAAAATACTCTGTTTTCAAGTTGCTATTTCTCACATCTAGTTTTTCAATTTACCGAAACACATTGGCTATGAACAGAAAAACAATGTCACTGGCGACCACTTGACGCCATTCGTGCACAAAACTCATACATATTGTCCTTTGGGTATTTTGACAATTTATTAGATTTTGTTTTGTCTGTGTGTTGTATATAGAGTTGTTTATATTTCGAAATGGTCAATTCGTACTTTTGTGCATCTTGCAAATCCATAAATTTCTAAAGAGAGTTACAGCTCATGCTTTGGAATTAATGGCTGCATAAAATGTGATGGTAAAACAATAAAAATAAAATTTGTACAAAAATATTATTAATTCTGGAAATTAATTAAAAAGTGAGAAGAACGTCGTATGAGTATTGAAGAAATAATACTACTCATACGTTAAATAATCATGATATTAATTTAATAAAGTGTTTAATAAAGAATTAAGAAGGGAGCAGAGTTCAGAAAAAAACACACTGAATAAAAAACTCGTACATATATGTATGTAAAGACCAACAAACACATATTTTTATTTTCATATCAATTATGTGTGTTTCTAAATTTTGTACGGTGACGAACACAATCATGACTGTGTTTCGTTTTAATATTTCGTTATGTACACGAACATGTTTCTATCACGTATTTTTTGTTTCGAACACACACAAACCACACAGATTCGAGCTAAGCTTTATTTTAAGTTCGTCTTCTTGCACGTGTACTACTAGCAGAACATGTTCTTGAACGCTTGTATCTAAAAATTAAGACATTATCCACTCGCAATCGGAAAAATCTGAAACACCCCTATAATAACGACAACAATTGTTTCAACCAAATTTATTAAAAAAATCTAAGATAATTCATTAGCAGTTATAAAAAAATAAAAATAAAAAGATAGTAAATATAGAAAACAAAGAAATTTTATATGTTGTTTATGACTTAATTTCGCTTTTTTCCAATCGCGAGTGGATAATGTTTTAATCTTTAGATGTACGCGTTCAAGAACATGTTCTACTTTTTTCGCAGTACACGTGCAAGAAGACGAACATAAAATAAAGCTAAGCTTGAATCTCTGTGGTTTATGTGTGTTCGAAACAAAAAATACGTGATAGAAAAATGTTCGTGTAGATAACGAAATAATATCATGATTGTGTTCGGCACCGTACAAAATTTAGAAACACACATAATTCATATGAAAATAAAAATATGTGTTGGCTGCTTTAGAACAGAATATTGTGTGTTTGATGTGTGTTTTTCTGAACCTTGGGAGGAAGGTCAAAAAATGCCATCTATTCTTAAAACGTTTATTTTCTTTAAAAAAATAAAATTTTTTCTTAAAAAAGATTATTTTCTTAAAAAAGTAAATTTCCTTAGAAAGATACCATTTCTTAAAAACGTACCTGCTCCTAAGAGAGAACCATTTTTTGGAAAAAGACTTTTTCTCAAGAAAATTAAATTTGCTTAAAAAAGAGCATTTCCTTAGAGAAATACATATTCTTAAACAAGTGAATTTTCTTAAAAAAGTACCTTTTCTTAAAAAGTACCCCTTTTTAAAAAAGTAAAATTTTTTCAAAAGTACCTTTTCTTACAAAAGTACCCTTTCTTACAAAAGTACCCTTTCTTACAAAAGTACCCTTTCTTACAAAAGTACCATTTCTTACAAAAGTACCTTCTCCTAAAAAAGTAGCTTTTCTTCAAAAAGTAACATTTCTTAAAAAAGTAATTTTGCTAAACAAGTACTTTTTATGAAAAAAGTACATTTTCTTTAAAAATTAACTTCTATGAAAAAAGACCTTTTCTTAATAAGTGTCTTTTTCAAAAAAGTACCTATTTTTAAAAGAACCTTTTACCTTTTCTTAAAAAGTACATTTGCTTAAAGAAACTTAAAAACTCCCTGTTTAAAAAGTGTGAATTTTCTTAAAAACGTGATTTTACGTAAAAAAGTACTTCTTCTTAAAAAAGTATCTTTTTTTAAAGTAGCTTTTCGAAAAGAAGTAGTTTTGTTAAAAAAGTATAATTTCTTAAAATAGAACCACTTCTGAAAAAGTGCCTTTTCTTAAAAAATATCTCTTGTAAAAAAGTACCTTTTCTGAAAAAGCTAATTTTCTAAAAAAAAGTATGTCCTTTTCAAAAAAGTACTCTTATGAAAAAGCAACCTTTTTAAAAAGACTACATTTTCTTTAAAAAAGTACGTTTTCTTAATAAGTACACTTTCTAAATAAGTACCTTTTCTTAAAAGTACCTTTTTCAAAAAGGTACCATTTCTTTAAAAAGTACCTTTACTTAAGGGAGTAATTTTTCTTAAAAAATGATTTTTTAAAATAGCAAATTTTTTTTCAAAAGTACCTTTGCTTTAAAAAGTACTTTTTTTAAAAAAGTCCCTTTTTAAAAAAGTACCTTTTTTTAAAAATGTACCTTTTCTTTAAAAAGTAATTTTTCTTAAAAATGTGCATTTTCTAAAAAAAATAACATTTCTTAGAATAGTACCATTTCTTAAAAACGTACCTGCTCCTAAAAGAGAACTATTTTTTTGGAAAAGTATTTTCCGCAAGAAAATTACATTTTCCTAAAAAGGATAATTTTCTTAAAGAAATACATTTTCTTAAAAAAGTGAATTTTCTTAAAAAATTACCTTTTCTTAAAAAGTACCCTATCTTACAAAAGTACCTTCTCCTTAAAAAGTAGCTTTGCTTTAAAAAGTAAATTTTCTTAAAAAAGTAATTTTGCTAAAAAAAAAGTAATTTTTTATTAAAAAAGTACCTTTTCTTAAAAAATTACCCTTTCTTACGTTTTCTTAATAAGTACATTGTCTAAAAAGTACCTTTTCTAAAAACAACCTTTTCTTAAAAAGTACTTTTTTGAAAAAGGCACCATATTTTTTAACTGTACCTTTACTTAAGGGAGTAATTATTCTTAAAAAATGCTTTTTAAAAAATCATATATTTTTTCAAAAGTACCCTTTCTTTAAAAAGTACCTTTTTTTAAAAAAGTACCTTTTCTTGAAATAGAACCTCTTCTTAAAAAAGTGCCTTTTCTTAAAAAATATCTCTTTACCTTTTCTGAAAAAAGCAAATTTCCAAAAAAAAAGTATGTTTTTTGAAAAAAGTACCTCTTCTGAAAAAGTAACGTTTTTAAAAAGACAAAATTTTTCTTAAAAAAGTACGTTTTCTTAATAAGTAACTTTTCTAAAAAAAAACTTTTCTTAAAAAGTACATTTTTGAAAAAGGTACCACTTCTTTAAAAAGTACATTTACTTAAGGGAGTAATTTTTCTTAAAAAATGATTTTTTAAAAAGCACGTTTTCTTTCAAAAGTACCTTTTTTTAAAATGTACCTTTTTTTGAAAAAAGTACCTTGTCTTTAAAAAGTACATTTTCTTTAAAAAGTACCTTTTCTTTAAAAAGTACCTTTACTTTAAAAAGTACCTTTCCTTTAAAAAGTACCTTTTCTTTAAAAAGTACCTTTTCTTTAAAAAGTACATTTTCTTTAAAAAGTACCTTTTCTTTAAAAAGTACCTTTTCTTTAAAAAGTACCTTTCCCTTAAAAAGTACCTTTTCTTTAAAATGTACCTTTTTTTTAAAAAGTACATTTTTTTAAAAAGCACCATTTATATAAAAACTACTTTTTCTTAAATATGTGCATTTTCTAAAGAAAATAACTTTTCTTAAAACTCCCTTATCTTAAAAAAACTACCTTTTCTTAAAAAAAAACTACCTTTTCGTAAAAAAGTACATTTTCTTAAAAAAGTATAAACGGTCTAGACCGACTGTAATTTTCTTATTTATTTTTTATATACCGTGTGCGACTAAACTTATGCACGAACTTTTGCTTACTGTTACATAGCTTAATTACAGAGAAAAATTGACTGGGATTTGAATTCTTTTTATTTATTTTTAACATTTTAATAATGCAAGACAAAAACCAAAATAAAAATAAAATAAAACAGAAGGAAAGTTTATTAAATTTACAACAATGCTTTTTGCCCGCAACAAAATGAAAGCATGAAATAACAGATATTTACATTATTCGTTAAATGTAGAAGACTACCAACAGCAATTAACGTTCAATAATAAAAACTATTTTTTGGACATTGTAAGAATAATTAGAGAAAATTTGCTCGTTCCTGAGCTTTCAGAGTCATTGGTCATATTTTGTAATATTGTAATAAAAAAAAATGGTGCAAGTGAAAGAAAAAGTAATAAATGATTATAATAGAGGCGAATCAGCGGCATTAGCCGTTTTGTACGAGTAAAAGTGCTCGGGCGCGGAAAACTAGCAAGCGGGACGACCAGGCTGTACTCCGATTAATAAAAAGGCTATGTGAGCCAATCCGATCACAGGGGAGATGTGTAAGCATCTATTTACACATCAATTAAAATCAAGCAGAAAGCGTTATCTATGTATGACTTATAATAAACAACTGCAGGGACTCAACTAATATAAAAATTATTTATTATTATTTATTCCAGCTGGTTATTATTGTTGGGGTTGTTGAATTAGCTGAACTAATTTTTATATTAGTAATAGTGTTATACTTGTAGCGTTGTTGACTTATATGTTATACGTTTATATCGTTTAGTTTTAAAGGTTGTTATAGCAGAGGTTGTTGAATTAGCTGAAATAGTTTTATATCATAATCTTCTTATCAATACACTCATACTTCACACCGTATTTGTCTTACGTCTTACTTCTTATGCTGTTTTTGTGATTGTATTGTGAAATATATTTTTACTTCCCTGAGCTTATAATTGTTTACACTTCTAAAAGGGCCCCATTATCTTAGCAAAGTCTATTGCAAGCCAATTGTAAGTAAATATTTCAATAAGATCCATCCAAAGACGAGCTGTTGAAGGTGGGTTGAAATTATACTGAAGTGAAAAAAACCATTTATATTCGCCAAAAATAGACTAGCTAGATTGGAATTAGTAAAAGAACACATAAACTGGAGTATAACCCATTGGAAGACCGTACCTTTCTCTGTTGAGTTGAAGTTTAATTTACAAATTTTTGATGGATTTAGACTACTACGCGGATCTAAAGGATTACGTCTTAAATCTTGGTATACTTGAGGTACGCTGAAATACGGAGGAAGGAATATTTTGTTCTGAGGATATTTTTCTGGTCATGGGATTGGACCAATTCATAAAATTAATGGCATAATGGATCGTTCGAAAATACACGCACAGGAGGAAATGCCACTCAAATGGAGGTAACAACATGACAACGACCCAAAACACATGGCAAAATTCGTGAAAGAATTGTTCACAAACAATAAGATTAACGTTTTGGAATAGCCAGCACAATCACTTGATCTCAATCCCGTAGATTTTCTATGGGATATTGTAGATCGTAAAATAAATCGCAATGGTTGCAGAAATACGGAGAACCTTTTCCGGCAAGTGGAAATTGCATGGAATGGAATTTCTGGTGAAATTTTATCTAATCTAATAGAGTCCATGCCACGCAGATGTCAAGAAGTTTTAAAAATAAGGGTACCCCTTATAACTAAATATTAGTAAAATTCTAATTTTTATTGAATAAACAACAAATGTGCAATTGCAACTGTATTAATGATTTTATATGATTTTTTTTTTTATTATTGACCAACGCTCAGGAGATGCCCCTTACAGTTGCCGAACATTGTGTTGATTTCAGGAAAATTGGATATTTGACTTAATTTTTTTTTAGATTGTAACTGTCAGAGTTGTGTGGCAAGTTTATTCCACATAGAGATAGTTCGACTGATAAACGAATTTCCTCTGTAATGCTCTGTGCGGTCAAATGGACAATAGACTACAAACAGATGTGATCTACAAGAGAAGCGGGTAGAGCGAACTGAAACTCGGGCTCTTGGAATAAGTTCGCTAATCTCAGAAGAACATTACCTATGGTAGTATCTTTGGAATAGAATTGGATATTGTACTGTCATTGATGACCGCCAACGCCCTCCTTTGCACACGGTCCAGTACCTCCAAAATAGACTTTGAAGCTCCTGCCTATATATGGGAGTTGTACTCCATTTTCGGTAGAATGTAAGTGGTATAGATTTTAAGCAGATCAGAGGGAGTGAATTAATTTTTGTCCCATTTTAGAAAATCAAGACACTTGAATGCTTCTTTCAACACTTGAAAAACATGCTCGTTCCAACGAACATCACATTGAATTATCATGCCTGGAACATCAAGAGCATCCGATTCCTCAAGACCTATACCACCCGTATCTAAAGATGGCAGCGCATTATAATCAACGCATTAAAAGCAGCGCATTAAAATCAACCGTGGCTTTATACCACTCGGAGATTATTAACAGGTCTTGATTGATTGTGTCATTCATTGTCTGGCTTTTGGCCCCAATCTCCAAAAGGCTTGACCTACAATTAAAGGAAAATGAATGACAAATGTTGCTGTCAGCTGCGAAAGAGTGTATAGAATTAAAAGTTTGACCAAGTAGGTCGTTCAGAAAGATGGGGAAAAGAGAAGGAGAAAGAACGAAACCTTGGGGTACCCCTGAATTAAGCTGAAACTCATTAGATGAGACCCCATCACTAACAACACGTATTGTGCGGTCTTTAAGAAAATTCGATATAAACCGACGGAAGTCAGTACAGACCCCAAACGCGATCGAATGCCTTGCAAATATCTAGAGCAACCACTTTACTTTCGCTAAAATTGTGAATGGATCGACTCACGCGCTCAGAAAGTATAGCTAACACGGTCTCCCGTGGAACGATTTATTTTGATAACAAATTTTGTTTTTTTTTGTTTTTGTAAATGTAGTTAATTTACTTTATAAATAAATAAAATAATTCCAAAACCAAATGTGTTTGCCACGTTTACTAAGCCATAGTTTACATTTTGTTTATGTTGCCAAAATTGTATTTCATTTGCAAATCCCTCAATACGTATGAATAATATTAAATTTTAATTAAATATTACTTAGACGCATCAATATCATTATTTTAAATATGTCCATTAGGGTAATAACTTTTAGCAATTTTTGCAAATATCAAATTCTTCATCGCATAACCGTATGGGCCATGAAAAAATATTTAGAAATGATGTACTACTTTTGCGCGAACGTACAAAAAAGTTCACGCACCAAATGCGATGACGTTTTGAATTTTAGTCTTTCTTTTAAGTATAAAATATAACATTTGAATGCAAATTTTTAAAATTTTTTTTTATAATTTCAATAATTAAAAAAAAAATTATAAACAATTAAAAAATAATTTTTTTTTTTAAATATAAAAGAAAATCTTAAAGCAGTTTTAGAAATTGTATTCAGTGCGTGAACTTTTTTCAGCAAAATGACCTCAAAAAATTATTTTTATTATCAGTGCAACAACATTATCCATAACGTGGTGCAATGAAGAAATTTTCGAAAAAAAAAAGTTATTACCCTAATGTCCATTACTAACTCCATTATTCTTTCAATTAAATTTAAAATTTAATGTAAAATAGACATTTTGAACAGTTATCATGTCATTATTATGCAAAATTTCTAAACAAAATTACTAATAGTCGCAGCATTAAATGATGTGATGATGCATTATGAAATATATTTTACAGCCATAACATACTTTACACATTTCAACAAAATCTAATATTAAACTGTTTCATAATAGAGTGTATATAAATATATAACAACTGCAATAAGTGACTAGTTCGAGCATGAAATGACTGCATAAATACAGCAAAACTTTAACACTAACGCTACATTTGCAAACATATTCGTGCTTATACGAGCATAGACAAAACAACAGTTTGTGTTCATTGAATTGTTGATAATTCAATAAAGGCACAACGTATCTAAACAGGAAAATCAGTATCAAAATTTGTTGGGTTTTGTTTTTACTTATTTGCTAAATATATAATTATAATGGGATTTAGAAATATTTTATTTTTTTTAATTTTTTTCCATTTTTACTGGAAATAAATAAAAATGTGTTTATGCACAACGTACACATTTTTCCTTTGTTTCTTTCAATGCAATATTTTTATTTATGTTTTTTTTTTCCTTTTACCTTAAGAGGATCAAGGTTTTAGTGTAATGAAATCAACACTGTTTATTTTCATTTTTGTCGTGTTGTTATTCTTTTGTTCGAGTCATACAACAGCAGGCTCATACTGCTTTTATTGAAAGAGTCCTGTTGTTAAAGTTGTTTTTGATTAAAAAAGCAAATTTTCTAAAAATAAATTTTAAAGTTGATGATAAAAATTTCATATAATAAGTATAAATAAAAAAGTAATATTTATTAAAAAGGTATTTTTTATTAAAAATTTAACTTTTTCTCAGAAAAGACGATTTTCTTAAAAAAGTAAATTTTCTAAAAAAAAAAAAGTGAATTTTAGTGGAAAAAAAAGTACTTAAAAAAAAGTAAAAAAATGTACCATTTGTAAAAAATTGCATATAATAAGTATAAATAAAAAAGTAATATTTATTTAAAAAAGTGTTTTTTATTAAAAACTAACTTTTTCTTAGAAAAGAAGATTTTCTTAAAAAAGTAAATTTTATAAAAAAGAAGTGCATTTTAGTAAAAAAAAAAAAGTACTTTTTTTGTTAAAAAAAAGCAAAAAAATGTACCATTTGTAAAATATTGCATATAATAAGTTTAAATAAAAAAGTAAAATTTATTAAAAAGTTACGTCTTAACAATAATTAACTTTTTCTCAGAAAAGTAGATATTCTAAAAAAGTAAATTTTCTAAAAAAGAAGTGCATTTAGAGAAAAAAGTACTTTTTTGTTAAAAAAAAAAAGAAAAAAATGTACCATTTGTACAAAATTGCATATAATAAGCATAAATAAAAAAGTAAATTTTATTAAAAAGGTTTTTATTTATTAAAAATTAACTTTTAATCAGAAAAGTGGATTTTCTTAAAAGAAGTATATTTTCTCAAAAAAGTTCATTTTAGTGAAAAAAGTACTTTTTTGTTAAAAAAAAAAAAGGAAAAAAATTATCTTTTGTAAAAAATTGCATATAATAAGTATAAATCAAAAAGTAAAATTTATTAAAAAGTTACTTTTTATTAAAAATTAACTTTTTCTTAGAAAATTAGATTTTCTTAAAAAGTAAATTTTCTAAAAAAAAAAGGCATTTTAGTGAAAAAAGTACTTGTTTGTAAAAGAAAAAGAAAAAATGTACCATTTGTAAAAAATTGCATAGAATAAGTATAAATAAAACTGTAATACATATTTATTAAAAAGGTTTTTTTTATTTAAAATTAACTTTTTCTCAGAAAAATAGATTTTCTTAAAAGAAATATATTTTCTGAAAAAAGTGAATTTTAGTGAAAACAAAGTACTTTTTGTAAAAAAAAGCAAAAAAATGTACCATATGTAAAAGTTGCATATAATAAGTATAAATGAAAAAGTAAAATCTATTCAAAAGGGACTTTTTATTAAAAATTAACTTTTTCCCAGAAAAGAAGGTTTTCTTAAAAAGTAAATTTTCTAAAAAAGAAGTGCATTTTAGTGAAAAAAGTACTTTGTTGTAGAAAAAAATGCAAAAAATGTACCATTTGTAAAAAATTGCATATAATAAGTATACATAAAAAAGTAAAATTTATTAAAAAGTTTTTTTTTTTATTAAAAATTAGCTTTTTTTCTGAAAAGTAGATTTTCTTAAAAGAAGTATATTTTTTAAAAAAAGAAGTGCATTTTAGTGAAAAAAGTACTTTTTTGTAAAAAAAACAAGAAAAAAATGTACCATTTGTAAGAAATTGCATATAATAAGTATAAATAGAAAAGTAATATTTATTAAAAAGGTTTTTTTAATAAAAATTAACTTTTTCTCAGAAAAGTAGATTTTCTTATAAAAGTAAATTTTCTAAAAAATGGCATAAAAAGTACCTTTTTGTAAAAAGAAGCAAAAAATGTACCATTTGTATAAAATTGCATATAATAAGCAAAAAAGTAAAATTTATAAAAAAGGTTTTTTTTTATTAAAAATTAACTTTTTCTCAGAAAAGTAGATTTTCTAAAAAAAAGTAAATTTTCTAAATAAGTGTGAATTTTAGTGAAGAAATACTTTTTTGAAAAAAAAAAGAAAAAAATATACCATTTGTAAAAAATTGCATATAATAAGTATAAATAAAAAAGTAATATTTAGTAAAAAGGTTTTTTTATTAAAAATTAGCTTTTACAGAAAAGTAATTTTTTTTTTAAATAAATATTTTTTGACAGAAGTGCATTTGAGTGAAAAAAAGTACGTTTTTTGTAAAAAAGAAAGCAAAAAATGTTCCATTTGTAAAATTTGGTTAAAATATGTATAAATTAAAAAGTAATATTAATTAAAAATGTTTTTTTTTTTTATTAAAAATTAACTTTTTCTCAGAAAAGTAGATTTTCTTAAAAAAGTAAGTTTCTAAAAAAAAGAAGTGCATTTTAGTGAAAAACGTACTTTCCAAAAAAGGTGCTTCTTCTTTATAAAGAAAAGAAAAAAAATTTACCATTTGTAAAAAATTGCATGTAATAAGTATAAATAAAAGAGTAAAATTTATTAAAAAGTTACTTTTTATTAAAAATTAACTTTTTCTTAGAAAAGTAAAGTTTCTTAAAATAGCAAATTTTCTAAAAAAAAGGCATTTTAGTGAAAAAAGTACTTTTTTATAAAAAAAAAGAAAAAATTTACCATTTGTAAAAAATTGCATAGTACGTATAAATAAAAAATTAAAATGTATTAAAAATGTAATTTTCATTAAAAATCAACTTTTTCTCAGAAAAATATATTTTCTTAAAATAAGTAAATTTTCTTAAAAAAGTAAATTTTCTAAGAAAAAAGTGCATTTTAGTGAAAAGAAATTACTTTTTTTTTTTAAAAAATAATAAAATTTATCATTTGTAAAAAAATTGCATATAATAAGTATAAATGAAAAAGTAAAATTTATTCAAAAGGTACTTGTTATTAAAAATTAACTTTTTTTCAGAAAAGTACATTTTCTTAAAAGAAGTATATTTTTTCAAAAAAGTGCATTTTAGTGAAAAACAAGTAAGAGTGTTAAATTCGGCTGTGCCGAATCTTTAATATCCTCCACCTCGGTTTGAGTATTGATAATAAATGTAAACAAAATATTGGAAAAAGTAAACAATTTGTTAATCTTAATACCAAATTATTTAAGAAAATTCTTTGGGTTGGTTTTCGTCTTTTCTATTATTTCGGATTTATTTCGGTGTTTGCTTTTTGGTCATCGTGGTTGCTGATCGCCATGCATTTAGGTTATATATCTATAGGCATGCGTTTCCGGTTATTTGACATAACTTCTCGTTTTATTTAGTTTTTGCTAATTAAATAGCTCGCCCTAACCTCCATTGCAAAGGTAATGGATGTGCAGGGTGGCTATATGCATTAAATCGTGCTAATTGGAGATGGCTGTATAGTTTCTTTTAACTGGCCAAATATTTATTCATTGCGGCCATATAGGTCGGATGGAGTAACAAAATAATAACAAAAAAAAAAAAAAACTCTCTCAATTTTTTTATTAAAATATTGCCATATTTGGAAAAAATAGAGAATAAATTTATAATAATAAATAATCAAATTAGTGATGCCAAACGCAAAAAACCAAAAGTCCCAAACATTTTAAATAAAATAATTTAATGTTATCTTTATTTTCTGAAAAACTTCAAATTTTCATCCAAAAAAAATTGTGAAAATTTATATATAAAAAATAACATTCTCATCAAATTACGTTTACTTATGTAACAATTTTTATGTTAGCAATTCTTAATTCTTGAGGTTTTCTTAAATTCAATGAATTTAAATTAATATTTTCTGTAGTGCGATTCTGTAAATTTCAACGATCTGACAATCGCAAAATATATCGTCCGTCTGTGTGTCCATGTAAAGCTTGTAATCAAACTGCAGGTCGCAAATATGAATATATTTTGATGAAATTGAGTATATAAACTTCTATCGGCCATGGGATGAAAGCTGTTGAAATTGGTGAGAATCGGTCCATGTTCAGACCTAACCCCCATACAAATTACCCCTATGGAATCGACATAAATTGCCATAAGGTCCAAATTGTCATATAGATCTTACTCAAATTGGGTTTTGTATGAGTTCATTACGTCCATTAATGAGTAGTCCAAAAATGATCCCTTTGGCCCCACATAGAGCTGCTTCCCGATCTTCACTTACATCTATTAAAAAACAAAAATATTGCACTGATTCTTCTCAAATTTTGTTTGTATATATTTTTGCAAAATACAAGAGACTTTACCAAACATGATCAGGATCGGTCCATTTTTGGACCTAGTCCCCATATAAATATAGCATCCGATATGAGCTTTTTCATATCTGCAGCCAAAAAAATTAATAAAAATCAGACTCAAATTTGGTTTTTGCTTATTTTCTATGTCCAGTTAGCTGGCCCTAAGAGATAGGGCGTGGTATAGGGTATCGTATAGTCGGTCTAGACCGACTATAATTTTCTTACTTGTTATTTATGTATGACGACATTTCAACCTAAAAATTTAAGTTTTTTTGCGATTGAATAAACAACACAAAAATGGTTGTCGTTTAGATAACAACAACAGCTGACTTCAACAATAGCGAATATCGTTTAAACATTTTACTGATAATTTTGCAATTTTCTTTTTTTTACGATTCGACTATCGTTAAAAGAAGTTACTGAATCGCAGTACTGAAAAGTTATTAATGTCTCCTGAATGGTAATATTTTTTTTTTAATGTAAACATTTTTAAATGTAAACATATTTGGTGTTTTTTTTTTGGAATTTCAATTTGTGTTTAACGAATAAAATTTATATGTATATTAAAGATGCAATTGATGTCTTCAAAATTTAAAATTATTATTTCCGACGTTTTGATATGATTTTCTGAAATTCAATTAATATTTTCTAATTTATAATTGGAAATTTTAATTTCAGTTTTTATAAGAATTGATATTTTCTTAAATTTGAATGGAAAATTTAAAAAGTGCAATTTTGTATTTATATGAATAATAATGCTTTATTAATTATAAACAATTTTTAAAAATTCGATGTAATCGCAATCAGATATTTTGTAGGTAAAGCAAAATAATAGTTCTATATAACTATGTAGAACTGTTTTGAAAGCAAAAAACTCATTGATGAACTCGGTAACTCTATATGTAAAGACAACAAAAAGTTAATATGCCAAACTTATGTTCATATTTGTAAAAGAATAATGGAAAAACGTATGAAATAAAAGACCAACCCGTGTATACTCTTAACATTGTGCTGTATGATATCTATTTGAAAATATTGACATTCATGTTAAAATAGAAATAACTATTGCAAAGCTAATTAGAACAAAAATTGTGGCGCCATCTACTGTGGCATAATCACGCTGAGCAAAATGAAGTGACACTCTGTTAATGCAAAAGAAATGTATTTTCCCCACAACAAAATATTGCAGAATTTTATGTAAATAAAATAATATACCGATTTATTTCTAACATGCAGTTACTATGAATATACATACATACATACATATATATAATATATGTATATTATTTGTATTATTTAATATGTGTATGTATGTATATGTAAATGTTACACACAAAAAATACAACATCAAACGTTATTTTTGTGTTTTTCTCTTTAAATAAATTAATACATAAATTTTTTTTTTGCTAAATTTACATTTGGGCAATTCACAACAGGTGTTGTATATTGTATGTTGTATTGAAATACACAATACAATCATTTGTTGTGAACACTCAGTTGTATTTTCATATTGTAAAACGCTTTCTTTTGTAGTTTTCGATCCAACGAGAAAAGATCGCTTCGTCGCTTCTGCTATTTTGTATAAGAGAAAACACTTATCAGTGTTTGCTTTTTGGTCGTGAGATATACCCTGGAGTTTTAGTTACGTACCTCTTGCTTTTTAATTTATAATGAAAAAAAAATGTTAAATGTTTTGGTTGGTACTGAAAGAGAAAATACATACTAAAAATATAAACATTAATTTTTATATAAATAAACTTATCGATGTATTTGTGTTATTTGCATTATTTGCCATATTTTATTTTATAATTATTTATGCTGATAAAATTCTATGTATTTGTTTTTTCTTTTTCATAAAAACTGGCATTCACTTGGAACTGATATGTTATGATACAATATACAACATTTACATTTACATAGCAAATGAAGTTGGATCGTGTATCAGATTTTTCAGTAAAAATTACCAACAACAATTTTACACTATTGTAAAGTGATACACGATACAATAGATACAACGATACATTACCCATTGTGAATTGCCCAATGGTTTTTTTTTATTAAACTAGGTATTTTAGCATTATTTGCTTTAGATGTTGGTTAATTTTTACTCCCTTTATATTAACTCGTAGTGACTGCTTGTCGAAAAATTTTTGGTTCGCTTTTAACCACTTTCCCGCAATCGATCTGAAATTTTGCAGGCAGGCTCGTGG
Organism: Cordilura impudica; assembly: GCA_963682025.1. NCBI lineage: Eukaryota > Metazoa > Arthropoda > Insecta > Diptera > Scathophagidae > Cordilura > Cordilura impudica. The sequence goes on along the minus strand of OY821521.1, from coordinate 192,455,941 downwards.
CAATGGCAGAAATGATCTAACAAATTTTTTTAGTGATGCCAAAACAATGGAAACTTTTAAATATTTCTACCAGAGTTGATAAAAAAATGTACAAAGGGTTTGTTTTTATTGTATTATTACCAAAACGACCAAAAAAACAACAAGTCCAGCTATGACAACAATGCAACATTTAGAATAACAACAAGAACAATATTGAAATATCATGTTTTTCATTTTTTTTTTACTTTTTCAGAGATTTCCCTGGACCTGCTCCACCGATTTTAATGATTTTTGAAATAGAAATCTTCCCATGAATTTGGTGAATCATTCTCGCTAAAAATTATCACTGTAGCTGTCCTATTGAGGGCGTGATCGTGACAAGAACAACATAGAAAATTATATTTTTTCAAGACTTTTTTTAGTTCTTCATTCAAATCTCGGGCCCTAATCGACCGATTTGGACGATTTTAAATAATAAACTTCTAGCTGCCCGATTGATGCCGTCATCGTGATTTCCACAGACGGACAGACGGACAGACGGACATCGCTATATCAACTCCGGTTGTTATAAGGATCACAAATATATATATTTTATGGGGTCAAAAATTTTTTTTCTAATTATTACAAACGGAATGACAAACTTATATATACCCTCTGCACACTGGAGTGGAGGGTATAAAAAAGTATTTTTTGTGAAAAAAAAGTAACAAAAGTACATTTTTATAAAAGTACCTACCCTTTTTTTTTCGAAAAAGTACCTTTTCTCGAAAAAGTAAATTTTCTTGAAAAAGTAAGTTTTCTTTTAATAATACCCACTTTTAAAGCGTTACATTTTTTTGTAAAAAAATTTCCCTTTTACCCTTTATGTAAAAGTACCCTTTATGTAAAAAGGTACATTTTTAAAAAAATTAAAGGTCTAGCCCTCATTCTGTAAGAAAATAACACTGCTCTACATATTAAAAAATATGACTGTAGAAGTGAAACGCTGACTTCGAATCTGGCATTTTTTATTGTTCAATTTTTATCACATGCTGGCAATACTATAAAACAGTCAATGCTGACTTTACAATTTCAGAATTATTAATTTGGCAGAAGCCCACATTCATTATAAATCTTCATAATAGTAGCGTTTAAGCTTGTCAGGGAGATCGGGTGTTACTGATTCAAGCTATTTTTGTTTTGTGTGTGTTGAATATATGAAATGTGTAAAAAAGCCGTTGAAACTTTTAAAGCCCGCTGACCAATGCTAAATAAACGTTCCTTTTTATACTTACAAAAAAATCCACTCTACAAAAGCGTCGTTAGACCAATTTTAAGTTATGTATGCCCAACTTGGTGTACAGCTGCAAATTATCATTTAAAAAAGTTGCAAACCATTCAAAACAAATGTTTTAAAATTATAAATAACAATCAAGAAACGAGATATGAGAAAATAATAGATGTAACAAGATTTAACAAGAATTATTTTAACAAAATTGAAAGTTCTTTTTATCCATTGACTAGAGACTGTAGACAATTAACTTAGAATTATCAGAAATTGTCAAATTGAAAATTATGTTTATAATCAACTATTAACACAATACTTCTTTTATATTTATGTATTCTTCTAATAATATTTGAATTGCCAAATATTTATATAAAGGATTTTTCCCCTATTTTACCTTTAAAACTTTTATGTTTAATAACAAATTCTTAATTAATATCTTAAGATCCTATAATATTAATTGTTGTAATATCTAGTTGATAAGAGCTCAAAATATTCTTATTATTTAAATATAATCTGCCAATAAAAGAAGGGTATGAAGTTAGCGACGAAAGTTAACTACGTTTTTCAAAAATGTTAAATACTTAACAGAAACTGTTAAAGTAACAGAATTTTTGGTAAGATAACTACGAAAGTTAAATGCGTTCTACAAAATGTTATGCAATATATAGAGAATGTTGAACTAACATGTTTGTAGTTTTTTTTTTTTTTTTTGAAGGTAACTACGAAAATTAAATACGTTTTACAAAAAAGTTGAGGGGTTTAGATAAGTATATAGTAGCATTAGTAGATTAGGACTAGTAAATTATAAAATAAAATAAAAATTAATTAAATTTTACAAAAAAATCAAAGATCAAATTTTCTACTACTAGTTTACAAAAAGATCAAAAATATGAAATTCGTTAGTAACGTTTTTAAGAAATATCGGGCTAAGCCCCTACTCGAATCATTTCGTCCATTTTGGGGGAGGGGCTTAGCCCTTTATGGGAGTTAAAAGACTAGGACTACTAATTTACAAAAAGATCAAAAATATGAAAATCGTTAGTAACTTTTTTAAGAAATAGCGTTTTTAAAAAAACATATGAAATTTTTTCCACTACTAAATTAAATGACAAAATTGGAAGAAATTGTTCGAGGAGGGGCTTAGCCCGATATTTCTTAAAAACGTTACTAACAATTTTCATATTTTTGATCTTTTTGTAAACTGGTAGTAGAAAATTTGATCTTTGATTTTTTTGTAAAATTTAATTTATTTTTATTTTATTTTATAATTTACTAGTCCTAATCTACTAATGCTACTATATACTTATCTAAACCCCTCAACTTTTTTGTAATACGTATTTAATTTTCGTAGTTATCTTAAAAAAAAAACTACAAACATGTTAGTTCAACATTCTCTATATATTGCATAACATTTTGTAGAAAGTATTTGACTTTCGTAGTTACATTCACAAAAATTCTGTTAATTTAACAGTTTCTGTTAAGTATTTAACATTTTTGAAAAACGTAGTTAACATTCGTCGCTAACTTCACACCCTTCAATAAAGGATGAATAAATAAATTAAAAAAACTCTTATTAAGAAGTACCTTTCTGGAAAAAGTACCTTGTTAAAAAATGAAGTTTTTATGAAAAAACTTCATTTACTTAAAAAGGTACCTCTTCCTACGAAACCAACTTTTTGTAAGTATATTTTCAAAAAAGTATATATTAAAAAAATAAAGTTTTTTAAAGATCCTTTTTTTAAATGTTCTATTTTTAAAACAAGTAAGAAAATTATAGTTGGTCTAGACCGACTATACGATACCCTATACCATGCGTTTAGAGACCCTATCTCTCAGGCCCAAACAACTGGATATGGAAAATAACCATAAACCAAATTTGAGTGGGATTTTTATAAAAAAGTTATATCGGATGCTATATCTATATGGGGACTAGGCCCAAAAATGGACCGATCCTAACCATGTTTGGTAAAGTCTCTTGTATTTTACAAAAATATATACAAACAAAATTTGAGAAGAATCAGTGCAATATTTTTGTTTTTTGATAGATTTAGGTGAAGATCGGGAAGCAGCTTTATATGGACCCTATGACTAAGAGTTGTCCAATAGGAATCATTTTTGGACTACTGATTAATGGATGTAATATATACATACAAACCCAATTTGACTAAAATTTGTATGATAATTCGGATGTTATGGCAATATATGTTGATTTCATAGGGCTCATTTGTATGGGGGCTAGGTCTGAACATGGACCGATTCTCACCAGTTTCAATAGCGTTCATCCCATGGCAGACAAAAAATCAAAAACCAAATTTCATCAAAATATATTCATATTTGCGACTTGCAGTTTGATGAAAAGCTTTACATGGACACACAGACGGACGGACGGACGGACATCGTTAAATCGAATCAGATAGTGATTCTGATTTGATCGGTATAATTAAAGATGGGTGTAGGTCAAATATTTTTGGTTGTTACAAACAGCAGCACAAAGTCATTATACCCAAACCACATAGTGGTATAGGGTATAAAAGATTCATCTTTCAAAAAAGTTGCTTTTGTTAAAAATGTTTCCTTTTTTAAAAGAGTTAATTTAATTAAAAAATATTTTTTTCCTACAAAGCAGCTTTTATTAGAAAGGTTATTTTCATTAAAAATGCTATTTTTTTAAAAGATCATTTTCATAATGAAAAATTCTCGAATTTTTTTAAATGTTTCCTTTTTAAAATATTTTATTGATTTACATAATTTTTTAAATAAAGGTGCATTTTCAAAAAAAGGTATATTATTTAAAAAAGTTATCTCTTATAAAGAAGTACCTTTCTGGAAAAAAAAATACCTTACTAAAATGGACATTTTTATAAAAAAAGTAAATTTATTTAAAAGGGTACCTCTTCCTATGAAAATAACTTTTTTTAAAATGACTTTTTTTTTTGAAAAAGTATCTGTTTCAAAAAAGTATCTATATATTAGGGCGGGTTGATTTAAAAATCGCCCATTGCTCAGTGAAAATCGTATTCTAGGGATCAAAATAAGAAACTTTGCCGAAGGAACCATACCTCTAAAATGAATTCTGATGTCCCAGAATTTGGGTCGAACTTTTGGGTAGGGGCAAATTTTGAAAAATCCCACTTTGACCCATTTAGAGTGCTCCAATCGAGTCCAAATGTATGACCGACTTCCACTAAATTTGGAGGCCCGACCCACCCATGCCAGTGGCACACCCCTGGAACTCCCCTGGGGGTTCCCCATACAAACATTTCAAAATATCGCCGGTTTTGGCACTTTACGTGAAAAAATCTGCGAAATGCCTGTTTTTTTTCTTTATTTTTATTTATTTCTTTATAATAATATTTATTATTTATTTATAATAATATTTATTATTTATTTATAATAATATTTATTATTTATTTATAATAATATCTATTTTTCTCTTAAGAAATTTATTTAGTCAGAACATATGTAAATGAAAAAATTAATTAAAGTTAGTTATAGAAAAGAAACTAAAAAAAATTATTGTTTGAAGTCCTTTTTACTTTCAAGTCTGGGCAATTTCGCACGGCTCTCTAATGTCGTCGCCATAACAGCCTCTACATTTTCCGGTATAATCCGTTTGAAAACGCTAGCTAGCAATTGAACATGTCGTTCAGTTCCTTGTATGTGTGATGGAATTTTTGGATCATTAAATGGTGGATCATCTTGATTTAAATATTCTTTCAATGTGTCGTACGGAATGCTTCGCGTGAATGGTGGATCAAATACGTTATTTATGTCATTCATATTGATCATTTCCGTGTAACGTGTGCAATTAAAGTTTATATCTGGTTTTTTATAAGCTCTAAGTTGCGTTGGGTCATCAACATCGGTTCGATAGCGTAGAATTTTCTTGATAGCACAGTGGCGCTTTACATGTTCCAATATAAAAAATTGTTTCCAGAGATTTTACATACTCTGTAAATTGTTGGGTTTTGTTTCTTCTCTTGATTTGGTCTTGATATTTGTCAAGCAATCTATTCAATTTATTACATACACTTTTTTCAGCATTATTTCCATACCAATTTTTCCCAAATTCCAATCAACTTATCTTGTACTTGAATAGTGAATGATTTATAAGTAAAAATAATATCTCAAGATATCCAGATGGGTTGGTAAATTAAGATCAGTCAAATCAGTAGACACACCAAAAACAGTAACATCATGCTTGGGTAAATGACTCATTGGGTTTTCGATAGTTGTTGATGTTGTTGTTGCTTTATCTTGTGGTGTAGAGGATAGTGGATTCATTGTAACCTTTTTGATTTGGAATGGAAAAATAAACTCCAAAAAGAAAAAAACATAGGCATTTCGCTGATTTTTTCATGCAAAGTGCCAAAACTGGCGATTTTTTGAAATGTTTATATGGGGAACCCCACAGGGGAGCTCCAGGGGGTGTGCCACTGGCATGGGTGGGTCGGGCCTCCAAAGTTAGGGGGGTCGGTCATACATTTGGACTCGATTAGAGCACTCTAAATGGGTCAAAGTCGGATTTTCCAATATTTGCCCCTACCCAAAAGTTCGACCCAAATTCTGGGACATCAGAATTCGTTTTAGAGGTATGGTTCCTTCGGCAAAGTTTCTTATTTTGATCCCTAGAATACGATTTTCACTGAGCAATGGGTGATTTTTTTTGCCTCCCCACAAATCGACCCGGCCTACTAAGTATATAAAAGAAAGTGACGTTAGTTACTACGCTTACAAACAAGAAAAATACCTAAGAAAATCCCGGAAAATTTCCCGAAAAAAAATTATGAAGAAAACTCATTTTCCCATACATTTCGTATGGAGCGTTTTTACAACGCCATCTTAACTAAAGAACCCATAAAAACGAACATGATTTCTAATGTTGGTTCAGGTATTGCCAGTAGATGGCGTTGTGTGCATCAACTTCTGACAGCTGATTAATTTGAGTAGTATATCAAATTTTTATCAGCTTCAGACAGTAATTGTAATACAATTTAATTAAAGACATTGTTTTGAAACTATTTTTTGTGAATTTGCAATTACCATCGAAAAGTGATTTCATTGAGGTGCGTTCCGTCTGATGAAGTACGTACTGTAAATGATTATGTTCTTTGTGATTGCGTGCTCTTCGACAATATACCCAAACGCTAATTTCGGATTGTGCAATTAATTTCTAGGTGGATTATTTTGAAAATCAATTCGAATTTGCCGTTCATTTCATTATGATTGAGCATTTGGTGTGGAATTCCATTTTAAAACTGTAAGTTGCCAGAAACATGTTTATTTTGTGAGGTTGAGGACATTTGAGCACATGTTTCATGTTTTGTGTGTTCATTTCTCAGTGTAATTCACAATTCCGCGAGCCAGGACATCTAATCTTTCGCATCGAACCCGAAATGCAAATAGAGATCGGAATATCGCCTATCAATTGACGACGGATGAACAAGAAATCGCACGAGAACAGCGCCGTGTTAGTATGGCCAGACTTCGTGCATCACAAACACAAGAAGAAAGACAGGCGGCAAATGAAACGGCTCAGTTAACAATGAGAAATCGTCGGGCAAATAAAACAACTCAACAACGTGATAATCTAAATCAACGCATAAGAAGAAGTGCTTCAAGTTTTGATTGGAATGGAGTAGCTTTTCATTACGATTGCAGAATTGACTACGGCTCGCATCCTTCCGTTCAAATTGTAGGTTGTGTGCAACCATTGCGTTGCATTGAATGATTTTTTTTAGAGCAAGAAGGCTGAAAATATATAGTACTGACGGCGACAAATATCAATTTATATCTGCATTTTTTATTTTAGTTTCATTGGTGGAGGAGTATGCTCAATGTATGTTTTACTCCTAAATACATATATGTGCATCTATAGTACAGATCATGAGACATTTTTAGGCAAAACAACGTTTGCCGGGTCTGCTAGTATATTTTAGAAAATAGTAAATTTTTTTAAAAATCCTTTTTTTAAATGTTCTATTTTTAAAAAGATTCTTCTCTCAAAAAAGTTCTTTTTATTTAAAAAAATTCCTTTTATTAAATAGTTAATTTTTTTAAAAAGTTCCCTTTATTAAAAAATAATCTTTTCTTTGAAAGTAGCTTTTATTAGAAAATTACTTTTATTAAAACTGCATTTATTTTTAAATGATCGTTTTCGCAAAGAAAAACTCTCGAATTACGATTACGCTTCCTGAGAGTGCTTTATCGAATAAAAAATGTACCATTCAAAGTCTCAGTGTATTTTTTTTAAGTAGAACATAAGAGGATTAACTTCACCATAAACCCCTGTCGCTGCTAATAAGTTTCGCAGAGATTTTAAGATTTTCTTCTCATATTTTCTAAAACAACAAAAGCAAATAAGACTTATATAGAAAATTTTCTATAGATAACTCTTCAGATTATTGCTTTGTTCTTCTTAAAGGAATACATGGGAATTGTGTAAATATTTCCTTTATATGAAACTTAAATTTATGGCACTGATTAAATAGAGACACATCTTCCTTGTTTATATTTATATTATATTTATTTTTATATAAAAACTTTTAACACCTGTAGTTTGTGGAAGTGTGTTTCTTTTAACCATTTCTCATTTGTTTTATTTTATAAAAATATATAAAACAATTTTTGCTTTTTTCATAAGCTTTAACACGTAGTCTATTACCCACATCACGCGTGTGTGCTTAAACATATTGAAAAGTTAACATAGCATAAAGCTTTTCATCAAATCCACATGTACACGGACACAGACACAGACACAGACACAGACACACAGACTAAGACTCATATAAAGCCGAACACACATCTAAGTTAACACAACTTTACCTAGAGTTGTTGAAGGTACGAGAATGTTACTGCTGCTTTGATGACTCTGCATATGACGATGAATAGCAGATGATGAGTTGTTGCCAGTGTAGCTGAACCAGCGTCAACAACTTCCTTTTTAATTTTGTTTCTGTTTTTTTTTTTTTGCTGTAGTTTTATTTTATTATACTCGTATATATAATTTTTTTTCCCATCTTTCCTGTATAATTTCCATGTGTAGTTGAAACTTTATTAAATAAATTTGTCACATGCAAATTGAATAGTTACATAAAGTGTACAACAACTTTTCAGAGAAAACTTTTCCGTAAAATCTAATTTAGTAAATAGTAAAGTTTATTTCTTTTTTCGTTTCAATTTTATATATTCCATGCACCTACACAGGAAACGGATGGATATATTAAAATAATTTAAAAACGGCTTTTAAATCAAATAAAAAAAAAAGACAATCTCTTACTTTTATTAAACTAATAGAACTTTTGCTACATTTTATGAATTCGTTTATAAAATATTGTTGCATTTGTTATGTCTCTTAAAGGTTCATAAAATATTATTATTATTATTTTTTTTTTTTTTCTTTGTTTGCAAAAGTCACGTATGTGTTTTTTGTTTCTTTTTCGCAAAAATAAAATAAACTTTGCAGACATACGTGTTTTATAAGTTGCAGTTCAACGTTTGAGTTTTTGTTTTAATTTACGTTTTTGATTCCTTTCAAATGTTTTCCATTAAAATATTTGCATAAATTTTGTAGGGATTGATTTGAATGCAGTAATATTTTATAAAACAAAAAATATTTAAGTGATTTAAAATAAATTCCATTTTTATATTAGGGATGGCTTATACTGTTGAGTTGAAATGAAAAGGTGTCTTGGTAAGGATTGGGGGAAAGTAAACAAGGAAAAATATCAACATAAAAATAAATTTGAATAATGATACAAGGTGTTACTGTAATCGTAGATGGCCCTCCCAGTCATGAGCAAAATAAATCATTACATTTCAAAACAAATATTTAAATAATGATCCCAGTTTCGAGTTCTACAACCACTTGGTTTACCCTAGCTTAAAATCAAACAGAATCTTTCATTATTTAGTCCGAAATCATAGTGATTTTATGAAAAAGATAAACAAATTAATTTAACTGTATTCCTTTTAAATTTTAATTCAAAGTTAACGCTATTTTTCGATATACATACTTTAATTGAAAACTTACTACTACTTTTCATTTAGTATAAGTATATTAATAAAATTGGAAACTGTTGGAAAATTCCGTTTATTCAACGGTAACTTATACACACACACATAGAAAAACCAATACCTATACAGTCCAACAAACGTCAAACTTTGACATGCACTGCCTTATCCATCATTAGTTAAATTTAGGAAAATACATTTTGTAGATATTCACAATAGAGTAAAGTCACATTAAAAAACTCAAAAATCAAATTTCATATATTTGTTAAGATATATTCCAGTATTCAATAGAAGTGCTACAAGCGCCGCTACAGTCCGCAGGTCTAATAATAGGATCAACACGGTTTAAAATGTTGTCAGTTGGTTCATTAACAAACACTAAATCTAGCAGCATGTCGAAGGCATTACGGATTCTATTGATTTGGTATAAGCATAAGTCTGATAAATTAGAGGTAATGTCATCAATCCAATCGTTCGCTTTAAACGGGGTATAATAGAAAGATTCAGCTAAGAATGTCCACGAAATTGACGGTAGATTAAAATCACTGAAAACAACAACAGGATCTTCTGCGTTCGCTTTTGATATCACGTTTTCAATAGACTCCATATGCTTGCTATAAATTGATTGTTCAGAGCATGGAGGTATGTAGGAACATGTTATGTAAATTTTAGTTTGATTTACCTTTATTAGGACACCAATAAATTCAATTGAAAGGGGATTATAAATTAAAATTTCTTCAGACGAGAGTAAGCTAGAGACAGCAATGAAAACACCACCGCCAGTAGTTTTAGTTTTTCTATCAAGTCTCTAAGTTTGATATTTATTACATAAAACTAGCAGATTCCAGCCCTTGAAATTCGAGTGCATATTGTAGGACATTTTATTTTTTCATTAAATAAAGTTCCTTAAGCTCTGCTAATCAATTATAGCCAATTCACAAATCGAGACAAAAAAACAAACTCATTTTTATTACAAACACATTAAAAAATTTAATAAACACACACATAGCACTGTATAATTTTATGTATGCCTTAGTAGCAACTTTAAGTGCAGTTTAATCCAAAAAAAAATTAAAAATTTAAAAATCTTTAAAACTGGTGGATAGCTAAAAAGAAATACCGTCAAATGAGGCATGTGTGCTCAAAATAGGATTAAAACTGACATAGTAGCATCGGTTTTAAGAAATCGCCTTGCCCATTAATATTATAATAGCAGATTTCAGCCCTCGAAATTCGAGTGCATATTGTAGAAAATTTTATTTTTTCATTAAATAAAGACCCTAAAAGTATGCTAATCAATTATAGCCAATTCATAAATCAACACAAAAAAACAAAATCATTTTTATTACAAACACATTACCGAGTATAATTTTAAAAATCTGTAAATCTGCAAATCGGCCAAAACGAACTATCTTCCAAATAATATATGTTTGGTTAAAATCGGGATAAAACGGTAGAACAAAACATCAGTCACAAGAAATCGCCTAGCCTATTAATATTATAGATTTGAGCATTAAAGGTTTTTTTGCTCAGCCAGGTTTCCGTAAAACCGAAGCTTTCAATAAACAATTTAGATAATTTATAATTTATTCCTCGGACGTTTTGGTATACGATAGTTATTTCATTATCAGAAGTATTATTCAGTTTTTTTGATTGTTTATTTCATGAGGTGGAAGATGAGCCATATTGTTTGTTCTTTGGTTTTCCTTATAAATATATATATTCTCGAACTAATGTATTGCTGGGCCAAGAAACTAAACGTTATTGTTGTTTTTGCTGTTGTAATACTGAACTATTTATGTGGAGTTTTGTTTCGCCTCATATTGTTCTTTTGTAAGACTGAAAATGTTTATTAGGAGTATAAAGCAAAATTGGATCTAATTAAATTTCATGAAAAAGTCATTTTTATTCACAAAAAGTACTTTTTATTCACAAAAAGGACTTTTTATTAAAAAAAATACTTTCAATTTAATAAAGTACTTTTTATTAAAAAAAAAAACTTTGGATTGAAAAAACTGAGTTAAAAAATAATTAAGAGTATTAAATTCGGCTGGGGTGAATCTTTGATACCCTCCACCTGCATCTTAAACTCAATATTAGAATCAATATTGGGTACGGCTACCACTTTAAAATTGTTGTCGGTACTGAAATTTAAATTTCGAATACTAATTAAATTTAAAGTTAATTGCTTTTCTTGTTGGCCTGTTATAAAAAATGTATTGTTGGGCCAAGAGCGAGGATCGACTAGTTGTTCGAAAATATCAAGCGGAACAGGTATTTTCGGTTGCGAATAGGTAAACTTTTTCGTTAAAATATCCGCATCAGAGTTAAGGTTTTCTTTTTTTATATTGTAATCGATATCTTCAACAGTTGTCTCAGAAGCAAAACGAGAAATAAATATCTATTTTTTTATTTAACGGATAACACGTAATGGTTTAATAGCGGTAATGTTGTTCGCAACAGTTGATTGAACTTGATTAATTACAGTTTCAGTGTCACTGCTATTGTTAATTTTGAGGATCGCAGAAAAATAAGTAGTTGCGGGAGGAATGGGATCAATATTAACTGTATTTAATTGAGAGCCATTATTTTTAGAGACGGATGACACCGGCCTTGGCGGTTGATTCACCCTATTAGCATTTCTAGCAGATTTCCGAAGTTTTGGAGATGATTGTGGTGGAGATTTACAGTTATCCAAGGTGATAAAATTATCAAGCAATTTGCCGTATTCGGAAACACGAGTAGATAGTTCAGAAATCACCTTTTGAATTGCCAGAAAATTAGATTTTCTACTCTCGAACAATTTGTAAAATTCAACACAAATTTTTCTGTAGTGAATACAGCACCAATGCAAACCATTATGTTTCGGTATTGCTTCAGCAGCCCAAGTAGGTAATCCGCTACATTTAAAATGAATTACACCAAGACACAGCCAACATGATATCATTCTCTCTTCTCCATCAGTAATATTAAATTTTTTATTCAAACACTTCATATTAGTTATTTTTAACAGTGTAGGTGATAGACAATGAAAATACAGATCTTCTAGTTTATTAAAAAATTATAAAATTTGGCAGCACTTTTAATATTTACGAAAATTTGGTAGTAACAGCTGATCGATTATAGTATGCAAGTAAATATCGTAAATAAAATAAAAAAAAAAAAACAATTCAATTGTACATTTATGTACGCTTTTTAATTTGTTGTTTTAATTTTGATTTATTTTTATTAAATGAGAGATTTGTTGTTTGTAGCTTTGTTGTGTTATTTTATTTTACTATGCTTAGTTCTAAGAGAAACGATCAAATTTGTTTATTTAATGAGCACAGTGATTTTATTTTTGGTTGTTTTATTGATATTTGAGTTTATTGTTTGCTATTTTATGTTCATAAATTGTGTCTATTGATTTTGAAAATTTAAATAGCCCGTAAAATATTGTATATTTTTCACAAGGATTTATGTTAAACTAAACTTTGTATAATGAGAGGGGATTTGGTGATAAAATGAGTTTATAAGGATTTATTTAAAATATAGTTTTTAATTTTTTAGAGGAGCTTTATAATTAAATATTAAATATAATTAAAATTAAACTGGTCTCCGTTCCGTAACCTACAAAATCACAATTTGTCCACTGATTTTAATGAAAACTCGGATTTAACCAATTAACCATACCTGCTAGTTCGGTTTTGAAGAAAAATATTAGCTGGTGCTGAGGTTATCAAAATGCACCCGGACAAAAAGGTACTTCTCCAGCAGTAAAATATGTAATCTGCACAACGCTGGTATGGATAACAAAAAGAAATACAAAGATCTTTTGTTAAAAAAAAAAAATCAAAACCAACTCATGATCATGAACAAGAAGTCATGTAAAGGCAAAAATACTCACATTTATTTATCGGTGAAAATATTAAATTGTAATAAATGTTTATGTCAATTTCACCCAAATTACCGTAGGATATTAATTACCAAGTGTTCACTTACAATTGAACTTATCACATTCACTCTTATGTAACTTTTCTTTTTCTTTATATTAAATAGAAATAAATCTATTTTTAACGGCGCACAGTGGACCATATTTTGAGAAGGCGGCCAAAAATCATTTGTTTTTTTTTGTTACCGATTTTAAAGTTATGTTATTCATTTGAAAGTAAATACTGGTAAACCTCGGAAGCCAAAAAATTGCGACTCTATCTCAACTATATCACAGCGAACAGGGTCTTCGAAAATGGGCTTTCTCAGTTTTTTGCTAAAATTAAAAATTTCTTTGTAAATTTTTATTTTTGAATGACTGTAACTTTTTTGATTTAAAAGATTTTGAAGTAAAATAAATTTTGTATAATTTTGTGGCTTCCATGCTATTAATGTTAAAAATCTAAAATCACCGAAAATCTCCTACACTTGCACTTTTCTATAGTCCGAGCCTTCCCCTTTACTCCTAGACCCCATTATATACCCGCCAGATTCCAACCGTGTGCACCAGAACAATTTTTCTGACCCAAGGTTAGATATTTTCTGCAAAATTTATGAATACAAAAGTTGTCCACTATGTGGTTAGGATATATTAAGTTTGAGGTGATGTTTGTAACTGCCAAAAATATTGTACCTTTATCCATCTTTTATTATACGGATCGACTCAAAAACACTTTCTGAGACGATTAAACGATGTCCGTCCTCCGTCTGAGTATTATGAATACAAAAGTTGGTCGTACCGGTGCACCGCGGTGTATTTTTTTGCGTGTCGGTAGAGTTGTCAGGAGTTGTTATATACCTATAAAAAAGGGTTGAGATATAATGCGCTTAATTGTTACAGGTACATTTACATAGGTATCTTTCAAAAACATTAATAGTCTGAATTAGAGTTATATAGTTTAAATACCAGACAAAATGGGAAACAATTTAAATAACAGGTAAATGGTAAAAAAAAAACTATTGCGACATAGCCCTTTAAGATATGAGCAGGTATGCTTCACCTTTTAAAAGAGGTTAGGGTGTGGGTTTTTTATGCTTCTAAAAGTGGTAATAACAGATAAAAATTTTTATTTTACATAATTGCAAGAAAGAGTATTTATAATAATGTTTCCACAATTATTATTCATTACAATTTGTGCAACGGCTAAGTACTGTTACAGGGATCTGGCAGATATTTATTTTCAACGAAATGATGTAGACGATGTAATTTTGCACATAGTGAGCAACGACTTCTTTAAGAATTGTAACCTAGAAGACATTGAAATGCACAAAGGAAAAATTACTAATTTTGCATCGAATTTGAAAAGACGGTACATTGAATGCTCTCATAGCAAGGCAAAGATGTACAAACGTTACCAAGACTGATCAATAAAGGAACTTATTTTTGAGAGTGCATCTACAACTGCCAACGAAAGTGGAAAAAAGGGGTCGACCAGCAAAACCTATTGACGGATGTAGTGAAAGATCTCGAAGGCGCAAGCTGGAGAATATCAATGAAGAAATTTCTCAAAGAATTATTAAGGATTCATTTTTGCACCAAATTCAACCAACCCAAAATAAAAAAAATAAAATTGAAATAATTGAAAAAATAGTAGAAGCGAGTCCAAGGCGCACAAAGAGGATTTTGAAAAGCATTCCTACACCAATTGAAGATAAGAAATTTACGCCGGAAGAAGCGTTCGCCCTATTTTTGGATTTGAAAATGACCAAAAATCAATAAAAGGAATTGCGGAAGCGAACCAATGAAAATAATTGTGGGATTTTTCCAGAGAATCGACATTTAGTTTCTGCCAAAAAAGAATGCTTACCTTCAAAATCTGCTATTAGTGTCACTTTAACATCAGCAGAAATAAAATTGCAAGATCTCCTTGAACATACTGCAGAACGATTGATAAATACGCTTGATTCTGATCATTTAAAAAAAATTGGTAATGGCAGCATTACTTTAATTTCTAAATGGGGATGTGATGGATCCTCTGGTCAGAAACAATACAAGCAATTTAATGCCGAAAACTCATCAGATGCTAATTTTTTTATGGTATCTTTCGTTCCATTGCGCTTAACAAAAAGGTATAGCGTCTTAGAGCCGTCAACTAGTAGAGCAACAGAAATTGATTTATGGAAAAATGAAATTCCTTCTTCAACAAAGTATTGCAGACCAATAAAATTTGCATTCATAAAGGAAACCAAAGATGTCATAACTGAAGAAGTTCAAAAAATAAAAGATCAAATTAAGGAACTTCAACCAGTAATATTTAAATTTGATGACCAAGACATTGAAGTACATTTTAAAATGTTTCTCACAATGATTGATGGAAAAGTTGCACAAGCTTTAACTAGAACAAAGCCAACGTCAAGTTGCATTATATGCCAAAAGACATCAAGCCCATTAAGCCAACCCCCACCAGAAGACGATAGTTTTAAGGAAGCCTACGAATTTGGAATGTTTCTCTTCATGCTAGAATACGTTTCATGGAGTATATTCTTAAATTGGGTTATGATTTGGAATTTGGTCCGTTAGGCGAAACAGTGAGAAAAAACAAAGAAAATGAAGTAAAAAGAAAGTAAAAAAAAAACAAATTCAACAAAAATATCTACAGCTAGGCCTCGTAATCGACCAACCAAAACAAGGGGAAAGAAACACAAATGATGGAAATACTGCAAGGAGATTTTTTCCGATCCGGAAACTGCAGCATCTATCACAGATGTAGATCATGAATTAATAAGACGATTCAAAATCATATTACAAGTTCTAGCATGCAGCAGAAAGATAAATGCAAAAAAATTTCGAGAGTACGCCAATAAAAAAGCTATACTTTATAATGAAAAGTACTTTTGGAGATATATGCCATCCACAGTTCATAAAATTTTGTACCATGGGGAACAAATAATTAAAAACAATATGCTACCAATAGGAGATCTATCTGAAGAAGCGCAAGAAAAAAGGAACAAAGACTACAGATTCATTCGCGAGCACAACACAAGGAAAATGTCCAGATGTTGTACTAATGAAGACCTTATCACTATTTTGTTGTGCACTTCAGATCCATATATGTCCAACATTCGTCAAAAATGGAAAACTATCTCTATTGAATTAGGCGAAGAAGCTAAACAACTTCTAGAAGATGAAAATCAAGGCTATTTAGAAGAAATTTTTACTAAAATTGGTTGATTCAAAGTAATTTTTCATTACACTAACAATAAGTTACACTTTTTTTTATATAGTTAAAAAATTTTCTTGATTTAAAAATTTATATATTTTGTAAATTTACAATAAAAATTGTTATATTTCATAAATTTACCAGAAAAATTGATATAGAAATATTTAAAAAGACAATAAAAAAAATTTAACTAAAGCAAAAACATACGAGTTTTTCATTGAAACTTCTCTATCTTGAATCAATATAAGGTAACTTTTACGTTCGCTGCTTAATAAATTATATTTTAACTCGGGATCTTTCAAAAAAAAAAAAAAAAAACAACCTTTGGCCCTTGTGCAGATTAGGACTAAAAAGTTTACGGGGGCCAAAGTTTGGCATTTTCTGAAAAAATGAACTTAAAAAATTGTTAAAAAGTATTAGTTGTAAAATTAACTGAAAAAATAAGACATTATATTAAAAAAAACCCTTTTTTACCTTTTAACACTTCACTTTTGTACTAAAATTCTACTATAAATGAAAATGTATTTTAAACCCTCCGTAACTTTTTTTATTTTCGGTCGAGAATTACGTTTTATAGTAAAACTTAAAGGCTAAAGTCTCACCTACCAAACAAAAAAACCGCATATCAAAATTCCAATCCAATCAAAAGTTATAGATTTTTGACCGCCTTCTCGTCAAATGGTCCACTGTGCGCCGGCTTAATTAGCTTTTTCACCACAACTTAAATGGCAAATATAAATGGCAGAGTTTTCTATCTGTTCGTTGTATGTAAGCTCGGATTATCAAGATTGATCTAGCCTTTTACATCAAACAATATTTCATTTCCAGCATTATAATTAAGTGTAAGCAATAAAAACATGTAAACGTCCAGAAGACAATACGTATGCAAAGTGTTTATAAGTTCAGAGATGGCGTTGTATTCACTAAGCAATTTAATTGTCAGTATATTTGAAAACATTTTGATAAAAAAAAATCTATCGAAATTTAATGCAAGCGTCATTACACCTTTCTACCAAGAGTTTCCGAACTTACCTCCAAAAGTACTATCTTCGTAGAAGCGACAAAAAACTGGAAGTTGATTTATTATTTTTACTAGCCCATATCAAATGCACTTCGTCTAAGAAAGTCCAAAGTGTATTAAAACTAGCATAAACTTTCTCGCCTTAATAGCTTTCTGGCTGAAATAATATGCTTAATAAGATCAAGGCTTCGCTTACAATAATCATCGTTCAATCATCATCATATATCATTCATGTATTTGAATAAACACTTTTTAGCAGTATAAGTAAAATTTTATTTCTATTGAACGTTTAAGTAATAATAATTAGTTGTCTTATATACCCAGATGTATGAGTTATATTAATTGGTATTTTGCAATTTTATACATTTCTATTAAAATATAATATGCAATATTTGTTTTATACCATCCTTTTATTCATAACAACAGCTTTCAAATGATTTAAATATGGTAAGAAAGAAGCCCAGCAAAAAGAAAAACTACTTTGAAATAATTTGCTTAGTTCATAGAGCAAACAAAGAAATCATAATTTTTAAGGATTTAATTGAAAACTTTTCCTTAATTTAGAAGTTACTTGAAAAAAAAAATGATATATTAATAATAAGAGTACTAAGGACATTTATTTATTTATTTATTTATTGGAACTGCTCCATACACAAGACTAAAAGTCTTATTTTGCAGTATGGAACTGATTGTATTTAAAATTATAAAATCGTTAATAAATTAATAACTAATTACAAATTTTCTTTATATAAAATGCAAAGAACAATAAGATTAAAATTAAAGAATAAAGTTGAAATATTTGAAATTTAATTTAATCAAATGTATTATAATATCAAATATTATTTAATGTTTTAAATTGTTATGCCGAAAACAGTTTAAAAATATTTTCTTTAAATTTTCGTGCGTTACTTAAAAGTTGAGAGCTATGGGGTATGATCAATAAGTTTAGTAGAAAATTCATACACAAAATTTTTTTCGGATTTTGTTGGGACCAAATCAAAGGTTTAACGTATTAAATAATCTAGTGGTTATTTCTTTAATAATATGGCCTAATTTTTATATTTCTAGCAAAGTTTATTATTTTCACATATCATTTTTATATAAGCGATATCTGTTATTGCTGGGATCTCTAAGAGACTAAATAAAACTCGATATTTATGATAAGATATTTTATATTTATTATTTTACATACTCATTGTTTCCTTTGTTTTAATTGTTTTGTATTGAAAAGCAACATATTGTTTTCTAAGTAAATATTGAAACTAAACGTTATTGTTGTTTTTGCTGTTGTTATACTGAACTATTTATGTGGAGTTTTGTTTCGCCTCATATTGTTCTTTTGTAAGACTGAAAATGTTTATTAGGAGTATAAAGCAAAATTGGTTCTAATTAAATTTCATGAGAAAGTCGTTTTTATTCACAACAAGTACTTTTTATTCACAAAAACACTTTTTATTAAAAAAAATACTTTCAATTTAATAAAGTACTTTTTATTAAAAAAAAAAACTTTGGATTGAAAAAACTGAGTTAAAAAATAAGTAAAAGTATTAAATTCGGCTGGGTGAATCTTTGATACCCTCCACCTGCATCTTAAACTCAATATTACAACCAATATTCGGTACGACTACCTCTTTAAAACTGTTGCCGGTACTGAAATTTAAATTACGAATACCAATTAAACTTAAAGTTAATTGCTTTTCTAGTTGGCCTGTTCCTTTTATAATTCCTTGTTATAAAAAACAATGATCGTGTCTTCTTTGGCAAGAATTCGTTTTACTATTTGAAAAACGGTATTATTTTTCTTTTAATAGAGTAGAAAACCCCCTAAGAGTACTTCATAGAACACCAATCAAATTCATTATTTAATGCAGGCGGCGTTTTAACACCCAAAGTTTGATCCCTATTCGAATGTTTTGAGACCTTAACGGACTTACGATGATTCAAAAAAAAATATATATAAAGGGTCCGGCCAATAACCCTTTTTTTTTTTTGAAAATGCTATAAAAAAAAACTGCTGAATATTATCTCAAATTTCTTTTTTTGTTTGAAAGTACAATCGTTCCGGTTAATAATGGAAAATAATTTCATTCAAATGGCTGCCTCAGCTGGCCATGCAGTAGCCTACACCATCGGTCCAATTTCTAAGCACATTATCGATTGTGTGCAGCTGTATTGCACCAATGGCTTCACGAATATTGTCCTTTAAAGCGTCAATTGTCTCTGGCTTGTTAGCGTAACACTTATCTTTGAGCGCACCCCACAAATACTAGTCCAACGGTGTCAAATCGCAGCTCCGAGGTGGCCAAACGACATCAGCTCTGCGGCTGACAATGCGATCTTCAAAAACAGGGGGCAAAACATGGAGTGTAGCTTCGGCTGTGTGGCACGTAGCGCCGTCCTGTTGAAACCAAATGTTGCCAATATCCTCCTCTTCAATTTTTGTGAACAAAAATTCGTTCAACATGGCCCGATAATGATCGTCATTGACTGTAACGGCCACTCCTTGCTCATTTTCGAAGAAAAATGGCCCAATTACGCCTTTGGACCAAAATCCGCATCAAACTGTGACTCGTTTTGGGTGTATCGCCTTTTCAATGTATGCGTGCGGGTTTTATGTGCCCCAAATGCGACAATTTTGCTTGTTTACATACCCGCCAAGATCAAACTGAGCTTCATCTGAAAAGATGATTTTTTTTTTTGGCAAAATCGGCATCTTCTGTAAGTCGATCGCAGGCCCACTTAGCGAAGCGAAAACGCATTGGATGGTCAGTTGGCTTCAACTCCTGAAACAATTGGACTTTGTATGGCGTCATACCAATGTCTTTATGCAAAATTCGTCTCAATGATGCCTCCGAAATGTTTAATTCTTGAGAACGACGGTGAATTGATGTTGATGGCGCTTCACGCACACTTTCTGCCATGCTTTGGTTTATCGATGAGGATGCCAGTTTATTTCACTTTTTTCACAAGATAACGAACATACGGAGCTGACGGTGCTTCTCTTCTTCCAAAATCCGTACGCAATATTCGCACACATTCTGTAACATTACCATGATTTTCAAAGTAATGTCGCAATAATTCCCAGCGTTGTTCAAGCATATACACAACCATATTCGTTCAGCGGAATGATAAAGCTAATTATCTGTCAAATCAGACATGAGCTAGTCGTTACCATTTACGAAATAAGCACTAGTTGAAAAAAAAACGTTAAATGGCGGACCCTTTATAATAATAATAAGATTTTAAGTCTTGTAGCACGGAAAACGGAAATAAATAAATTCAACTGTTTCTCTGCTAAAAATTTCCGATATTAGTATTAAAAAAAACACATTTTAAAATATTTTTTTATTTTAATTAGCCAGTAATTTTTAAATTTTAATTTTTCATTTTTCATAACTTTCAATTTTCAATTTTTAATTTTTCAATTTTCATTTTTCATTTTTCTTTTTTCATCTGTCACCTTTCATTTTTCATAATTTTCAATTTTCATTTTTCTTTTTTCATCTGTCACCTTTCATTTTTCATAATTTTCAATTTTCATTTTTCAAATTTCGTTTTTTGTTTTTAATTTTTAATTTTTCATTATTCATTTTTCACCTTTCCGTTTTATTTTTCAATTTTCAATTTTCATTTCCCATTTTTCATTGGGGCTTATATTTTTTTCTTTCATATTGGAAAATTACATATTGGCAATTTTTTTTTATTATATCGTGATAATGATAAAACAAAATATGTGGCAATACTACTAACATAGCTCATGTTAGTTGTGTTTGTTGGTATGATTGCATAATTTTTTTGTGGCTTCCTTGAACTGTGAATGTTGTTGTAAAACTATTATGTTTAACCACTAAAATATTACAACAAACACACTGGGTTTTATGTTTTTTTAGAAAAAACCAACTGATTCTTGGCTAAAAATTTCTATATATTAATATTAAAAAAAATTTTTAAATATTTTTTTCTGAATTATCTAGTAATTTTAAATTTTTGATTTTTATTTTTTAATTTTCCATTTTCCATTTTTCTTTTTTCTGTTTTCATTTTCAATTTTCGTTTTCATTTTTCTTTTTTCTGTTTTCATTTTCAATTTTACATTTTCCATTTTACATTTTTCAATTATCATTTTTCATTTTCAATTTTACATTTTCCATTTTCAATTATTCATATTCCAATTTTCTTATTTCAAATTTCATTTTTCAAATTCCATTTATCATTTATCATTTTTACTTTTTATTTTTCAATATTTAATTTTTATTTTTATCAAATTTTTCTTTTGTGACCATTAAATGTAGAATTATTGTTGGAGTTTTTAATTTTCCATTTTTCGTTTTTCATTTTTCAATTTTCATTTCTCATTCTCCATTTTCTATTTTCCAATTTTAATTTTTAATTTTTCTTTTTCCATTTTTCAATTTTCATTTTTCATTCTCCATTTTCTATTTACCATTTTTCATTTTTCAATTATCATTTTTCATTTTCCATTTTCCATTTTCAATTTTTCATTCTCCATTTTTTATTTTTCAATTTTTAATTTTCCATTTTTCGTTTTTGATTTTTCTATTTTCATTTTTCATTCTCCATTTTCTATTTTCCATTTTTAATTTTTAATTATTAATTTTTAATTTTTAATTTTTCTTTTTTCATTTTTCAATTTTCATTTTTCATTCTCCATTTTCTATTTTCCATTTTTCATTTTCCATTTTCCAATTAGCGTTTTTCATTTTCTATTTTCCATTTTCAATTTTTCATTCTCCATTTTCTATTTTTCATTTTTCAAATTTCACTTTCCAAACTCCATTTTTCATTTTTAAATTTTACTTTTTATTTTTCAATTTTTAATTTTTCATTTTCCATTTTTCGTTTTCCATTTTTCAATTTTCATTTTTCATTCTCCATTTTCTATTTTCCATTTTTCATTTTTCATTTTTCGTTTTTCATTTTTAGTTTTCAATTTTCATTTTTCAATTATCATTTTTCATTTTCCATTATCCATTTTTCATTTTTCGTTTTTCTTTTTCATTTTTCATTTTCCAAATTCCATTTTTCATTTTCCATTTATAATTTTTCGTTTTTCATTTTTTCATTTTCATTTTTCATTTTTAAATTTTCATTTTTTATTATTAATTTTTCGATTTTCATTTTTAGTATTTATTTTTCAATTTTCAATTTCCATTTTTCATTTTTAATTTTTAGTTTTTCATTTTTTAATTATCATTTTCCATTTCTCATTTTCAATTTTTCAATTTTCATTTTTCATTTTCCATTCGTCATTTTGTATTTTCCATTTTTCATTTTCCGTTTTTCATTTTCCGTTTTCCATTTACCATTTACCATTTTTCATTTTCCGTTTTCCATTTTCCATTCTCCATTGTTCATTTTCTATTTTCATTTTTCATTTTCCATATTTCTTTTTCCATTTTTAATTTTCCATTCTCCATTTTTCAATTTTCAGTTTTCAGTTTTCATTTTTCAATTTTTTATTTTCCAGTTTTCATTTTCTATTTTTCATTTTCCATTTTTAATTTTCATTTTTCATTTTTCATTTTCCATTTTCCATTTTCCATTTTCAATTTTTCATTCTCCATTTTCTATTTTTCAATTTTTCATTTTCCATTTTTCGTTTTTGATTTTTCTATTTTCATTTTTCATTCTCCATTTTCTATTTTCCATTTTTAACTTTTAATTTTTAATTTTTAATTTTTAATTTTTAATTTTTAATTTTTAATTTTTAATTTTTAATTTTTAATTTTTAATTTTTAATTTTTAATTTTTAATTTTTAATTTTTAATTTTTAATTTTTAATTTTTAATTTTTAATTTTTAATTTTTAATTTTTAATTTTTAATTTTTAATTTTTAATTTTTAATTTTTAATTTTTAATTTTTAATTTTTAATTTTTAATTTTTAATTTTTAATTTTTAATTTTTAATTTTTAATTTTTAATTTTTAATTTTTAATTTTTAATTTTTAATTTTTAATTTTTAATTTTTAATTTTTAATTTTTAATTTTTAATTTTTAATTTTTAATTTTTAATTTTTAATTTTTAATTTTTAATTTTTAATTTTTAATTTTTAATTTTTAATTTTTAATTTTTAATTTTTAATTTTTAATTTTTAATTTTTAATTTTTAATTTTTAATTTATAATTTTTAATTTTTAATTTTTAATTTTTCTTTTTTCATTTTTCAATTTTCATTTTTCATTCTCCATTTTCTATTTCCCATTTTTCATTTTCCATTTTCCAATTATCATTTTTCATTTTCTATTTTCCATTTTCAATTTTTCATTCTCCATTTTCTATTTTTCATTTTTCAAATTTCACTTTCCAAACTCCATTTTTCATTTTTAAATTTTACTTTTTATTTTTCAATTTTCCATTTTTCATTTTTCATTTTTCGTTTTCATTTTTAGTTTTCAATTTTGATTTTTCAATTATCATTTTTCATTATCCATTTTTCATTTTTCGTTTTTCTTTTTAATTTTTCATTTTCCAAATTCCATTTTTCATTTTCCATTTATAATTTTTCGTTTTTCATTTTCATTTTTCATTTT
The DNA here is from genome assembly GCA_963682025.1 of Cordilura impudica. Classification (NCBI taxonomy): domain Eukaryota; kingdom Metazoa; phylum Arthropoda; class Insecta; order Diptera; family Scathophagidae; genus Cordilura; species Cordilura impudica. The sequence goes on along the minus strand of OY821521.1, from coordinate 192,431,980 downwards.
TAAATTTTCATTTTTTATTATTTATTATTAATTTTTCGATTTTCAATTTCCATTTTTCATTTTTAATTTTTCATTTTCCATTTTTCGTTTTTCATTTTTAGTTTTTCATTATACCCTATACCACTATGTGGTTTGGGTATAATGACTTTGTGCTGCTGTTTGTAACAACCAAAAATATTTGACCTAGACCCATCTTTAGTTATACCGATCGAATCAGAATCACTTTCTGAGTTGATTTAACAATGTCCGTCCGTCCGTCTGTGTGTCCATGTAAAGCTTGTAATCAAACTGCAGGTCGCAAATATGAATATATTTTGATGAAATTTGGTATATAAGCTTTTATCGGCCATGGGATGAATGCTATTGAAATTGGTGAGAATCGGTCCATGTTCAGACCTAGCCCCCATACAAATTACCCCTGTGAAATCGACATAAATTGCCATAAGATCCAAATTGTCATATAGATCTTACTCAAATTGGGTTTGTATACGTTCATTACATCCATTAATGAGTAGTCCAAAAAGATCCCTTTGGCCCCATATAGAGCTGCTTCCCGATCTTCACTTAAATCTATTAAAAAATAAAAATATTGCACTGATTCTTCTCAAATTTTGTTTGTATATATTTTCGCAAAATACAAGAGACTTTACCAACCATGGTCAGGATCGGTCCATTTTTGGACCTAGTCCCCATATAGATATATCATCCGATATGAACTTTTTCATATCTGCAGCCAAAAAAATTAATAAAAATCCCACTCAAATTTGGTTTTTGCTTATTTTCTATGTCCAGTTAGTTGGGCCTAGGAGATTCGGTTTCTAAACGCATGGTATAGGGTATCGTATAGTCGGTCTAGACCGACTATAATTTTCTTACTTGTTTTTTAATTATCATTTTCCATTTTTCATTTTCCATTTTTCAATTTTCATTTTTCATTTTCCATTCGTCATTTTTATTTTCCATTTTTCATTTTCCGTTTTTCATTTTCCATTTTCCATTTACCATTTACCATTTTTCATTTTCCATTTTCCATTTTCCATTTTCCATTTTCCATTCTCCATTGTTCATTTTCTATTTTCATTTTTCATTTTCCATATTTCTTTTTCCATTTTTAATTTTCCATTCTCCATTTTTCAATTTTCAGTTTTCATTTTTCATTTTTCAATTTTTTATTTTCCAGTTTTCAATTTCTATTTTTCATTTTCCATTTTTAATTTTCGTTTTTCGTTTTTCATTTTCCATTTTCCATTTTTCATTTTCTATTTTTCATATTTCATTTTCCATTTCTCATTTTTCATTTTTCATTTTCCATTTTCCATTTTCCATTCTCCATTCTCCATTTTTCATTTTTCATTTTTCATTTTTCATTTTTCATTTTCCATTTTTCATTTTTCATTTTTTATTTTTCATTTCTCATTTTCTATTTTTCATTTTTCCTTTTCCATTTTCCATTCTCCATTTTTCATTTTCTATTTTTCATTTTCCATTTTTCATTTTCCATATTTCATTTTCCATTTTTCGATTTCATTTTTTCTTTCATATTGGCAATTTTTTTTATTATAACGTGATAACGATAAAAAAAAATTATGTGGCAATACTACTAACATAGCTCATTGTAGTTGTGTTTGTTGGTATGATTGCATCATTTTTTTTTGTGGCTTTTTTGAACTGTGAATGTTGTAAAACTATTATGTTCAACCACTAAAATATTACAAGAAACACACTGGTTTTTTCCCCTTACAAAAGCGACCATTTTCAAAAAAAAAAAATAAATATTTTATAAAGAAAAGTAGCTTCCATAAAAAAGTAACTTTTTTTTACAAGAAGTACCCTTTTTACTCAAAAAAATTTTTTTTTACAAAATGAAGCTTTTCTAAAAAAGAAGCTTTCCTTGAAAAACTAACATTTCTAAATGAGTGCTTTATTTTAAATGTTTTTTTTTTTACTAAAAAAGTAACTTTTGTTAAAAAGTTTATATTAATAAAAAATATCTTTTCTAAAAAAGAAGCTTTTCTAAAAAGTACCTTTTATAATAAAGTACCTTTTACAAAAAGTACCTTTTACAAAAAAGTACCTTTTACAAAAAAGTACCTTTTACGAAGAAGTACCTTCTACAAAAAAGGACCTTTTAAAAAAAGTACCTTTTACAAAAAAGTACCTTTTACAAAAAAGTACCTTTTACAAAAAAGTACCTTTTATAGCTAAGTACCTTACATAAAAAAGGTACTTTTTATAACAAACTACCTTTTATAAAAACAACCTTTTATAAAAAAAGTACCTTTTCTAAAATAGTACCTTTTCTAAAAAAGTACCAATTCTAAAAAAGTACCTTTTCGATAAAATTATCTTTTTCTAAAAAAATCTTTTGTACTAAAAAGTACCTTTTCTCCAAACAAGTACCTTTTCAAAAAAATTAACCTTTTCTAAAAAAGTACCTTTTAAATATAAACAAGTACTTTTACTAAAAAGTATCTTTTCTAAAAAAGTGAATTTTTTCTAAAATTACCCTTTATTAACAATACGCTTTTATTAAAACGGCACATATTCTAAAAAAGTACAATTTCAAAAAAAAAGTAACAAAAAAAATAACCTTTTCTAAAAAGTACCTTTTATAGAAAAGTAGATGTTGCAAAGAAAGTAAGTTTTGTAAATAAAGTACGTTTTCTACAGGTACCTTATAAAAGTACCTTTCTTAAAAAATACATATCCAAAAAAAAGTTCATTTCTTAAAAAAAAGTTAATTTTCTAAACAAAAGTACCCTTTCTAAAAAAAGTACCTTTTCTAAAAGAGTATGTATTTAAAAAAACGCCTTTTTTAAAAAAGTATATATTTAAAAAATACCTTTTCTAAAAAGGTACCTTTCCTAAATAAATCCCTTTTCTAAAGAGTACATTTCTAAAAAAAGTACCTTTCCTAAAGAAAGTAAATTTTCTAACTTTTCCAAAAAAAAAGTAAGTTTTCCACAAAAGAACCTTTTCTAAGAAAATAATTTTTCTCAAAAAAAAAAACGCCTTTTCTTAAAAAGTACCTATATAAAAGAAGTGCCTTTTCAAAAAAAGTACCTATTTTGAAAAAGTACATTTTCCAAAAAAGTACATTTTCTAAAAACAATTTTTTCTAAAAAGCGTATCTGTTCTTAAAAAATTATGGTTTCTAGTTAATTACCTTTTCTTAAGAAAGTAAATTTCTTAAGAAAAATAAAAAAGTACGTTTTCTTAAGAAAAATATATTTTCTTTAAAAAAATATTACTTATTCTTAAAAAAGTACTTTTTATTTCCTAAAAGTAAATTTTTTATAAAAACAAAACTTTCCTTACCAAAACCTAAGTTAAAATTTTATGAATTTAATTAATAAACTTATTTAGATCTAAATTTTATTTAATACGAAAAGGACATGAATTTGTGTATTCATCTAATAGTTGCCTCCCATATAAATATGTATTACAAATATTATTGCTTAATGAAGTAAATCAAATATATATTATACACTCGATGCAAAACTAATAAATAAGAAGTTGTATTAAATTGCAATTGTATTGATATATCAAATTCAATTAAATTACTATTTAAAAAATTTATAAAAAATAACGCTTTAAAATTTAAATATCTTCAATATGCCAATGAAATGTTTAAATGCAGCTTTCTCATTTTTTGATAGTTAAAATTTTGACTTAATTTTTATACTTTAAAAAACAACAATTTTTTATATCAAATTAGTTAAAAGCTTTGGAATACGTACATCTATACGAACCTTTTATTATTTGTAGATTATACTGTTGTACGGTTATCCATATTTATTTCTCGTTAAAACTAAAAATATACTTATTGTTATATTTGTGTGTGTGTGTGTGGGTAAGATCAGATGTGTGTTGATATAACATTTGCTAGTTTTTTATGCAAACCCTTTAAAGTCTGACACATTATAATTATGTGCTACTTCTTTTACTACAACTACTTCTACTACAATCATCAGTTTTTCTCCGAAAGAAAAATATGATGTCTAGCAACAACAATTCATCATTATGTCTCTGGCTTAAGATGACAAGTGTTTTGTAGTTGTAGTTGTAGTATGTCAGAAGTAGAAGAAGCGATAGTTACAGTATTAGTATGGTTAATAGTTTGTTTACTCATACACAGGTATTTTCTTTCCTTCACACATAGGGGTACATACATACAGCCATAATTTATTTTAGATTGTTGATTATGTTCTACCATGTATGTGAGATGTGTACAATGTGCTGCTAAATAATGCAGACATTTTTTTTTTATTTTATAAAAAATTAAATTAGAAATAATGGTAATTCCCATTAATATTTTCTAGCAGCTATAAAGTTTCGAAATGATTTATTTAAGAAATAAATGTTTTTTTTTCTATTATAAACAAAATTTCTGAAATCTTATCGATCACAGTGTTTGTAGGAGTACTCCAAAGTGTCTGCTTTAGTAGATTGCATAGGTTGTTTGTTACTTGTCGTAAAGTCATATAATAACTTCTTGATATTTACAGCTTAACTTAAGGATTATAAAAATGATGCTAAGAATGTGTCATTTCAAGAGACGTAACGATATGTTTAAGTACAGCTATAAAGTTAAGTGAAAGCAAAAAATAGGGCGAAAGAAATTTATACTCCAAGGAGATGTATAAAAAAAAAATAACCTTAATTTTAAAGAATTTTTTAGAAAGTTATTTTTAAATTAATTAAATTTTAGTTGAAATTTAAAGTTAAATAAGGGCAAGAAAAAAGCATTTGATACTTGACTCTGATGTGATCCTTAAGACTAGAATACCTTAGTCAGAAAAAATTTAAAAATTTTTTTATTGAGGTGGTACAAATTTGTATAATGATGATGAAAGTCAAATACATTTTTTATAATATCAAATTTTGTTTTTGGAAAAAGATAAATTTTATTATCTTTCAAATTTGTAAAAAATTAAACAAAAATTATGGATAAAGAGTAAGGGCCGTATGGGAAAAAAATAAAAGTGTACTTTATTGTATGTTATTCATACAAAATTTGATGATAAAGTCTACTTGAAGTACACTAAAGTAAAGTAAAAGTCGGCGGTGGCGCCAAGCCGGCTTTCATTCGCACGATTTGTACCTCTGGACAATGGAGTATAACCACACGTACAAACTCATGAAGTAAATGCTACTAATATAACGACCACAAAAACAACAATAATTAATTCTATGAAATATATAGAAAAGTTATATTTTTTACATCTTTATTGAAATCTCGGGACATATTGAACCGATTTCGTTGATTTTATTTGGCGTTCTGCTCAGGAAGCCAGTGAATTATTTTCACTAAAAATGAGCAACGCAGCTGTCCTATTACGGACATGATCATGATGTCCTCAGACGGACAGACGGACATCGCTACATCAATTCCGAATCCTCTTAAACATATAAATTGATCTTACTAAAGCTACGAATTTAAAACTACTATGGGAAGAAATCCAAAAGGCATAAAAATAAAAGTTATCCGACAAAGTACTAGTCAAATTAACTAGTCAATTGTTTTTCGCTATTTCTTTTAAGGAAATTAAAAATTTTTAAGCTAAATATGTGCCATTTAATTTGTCAATAAAATGGGTAAGTCGTTCCGAAAAAACTAACAGAAAAACTGAAAGTCGGAGAAAATTTAAAACAGTTTGTTTCCATTTCATTAGTAAGTCATCGTGGTAACAAAAAGTGATATTTAAAGTGTCACTACTGGATATATATTTTATGGGGTTCAGATAATTTTTCTAATTATTACAAACGGCAATGAACATTAATGTGTGGAAGGTATAATTATGTATAACAAAATTTTCTTCATATACAAATTTTTTTCTTGTTTACTTTTTTTTTGTTTATAAAAATGTTTAAAAAAAAAAAACTTCTTTCTGTTTTGTTTAAATCTATTTTATGTCTTAAAAAATTTAGTTGTTGTTTTGGATGTGAATTTTTTTTAAATTTAATTTCGTTATTTGGAAAAAAAAACAGAGTAATCATTTTATAACCATTTTGAAGGAGACAAAAAATTTTCATTTAGAAAAATTTGTGTAAAACAAAATTGGTAAAAATTTTCAGACCAATATATAAAAACTTTTGGGGAAAAAAAAATTTTGTAAAAAAAATTTTTACAGAAATATATTTTGATGTAGAATTATTGTCCTCCAGTGGCACTATAATTTTTTTCTTTGTTTAAAAAAAGTTTAGAATTTAAAAAAAAACATAATCTATTTATAAAATTTTTTATGATTTTTGTTTAAATTTGTTTTTTAAATTTTTTTGTGAAAAAATTTTTGTGAAAAATTTTTTTTAAATTTTTTTTTTTTTAATTTAGTTTCTTTATTTGAAAAAATTAATATGAAGTTAATTTCTGGCTGTGAGGATTCATTGGACCTTTGGACCTTGCCTTATTATTCGTTAAAAATAATTTTTATATAATTTTTTTTCGTTGTAAAGGTAAACACTTTTGGGTAAGAAAAATTTTTGCTGAAAAATTTTTTGAGGTAGAAATATCGTCCTCCAAAAATTTTTGCTGAAAATTTTTTGAGGTATTGTCATCCATCCACTGGCACTATAGTTTTTTTTTTTTTTGTTAAAAAAAGTTTAGAATTTAAAAAATAAAATTTATAACAATTTATAAAATTTTTTATGATTTTTGTTTAAATTTGATTTTTTTTTTTTTTTTTTGAAAAAATTTTGTCAAAAAATTTTTGTGAATTTTTTTCTTTTTAATTTAGTTTCTTTATTTGAAAAAATTAATATGAACTTTATTTCTGGCTGTGAGGATTCATTTGGCCTTTCAACGTGCTTTATTATTCGTTAAAAATAATTTTCAAAGAAAATATTTTGAATAAAAAAAAAATTTTTTTTCGTTGTAAAGGTTTGAGGTAGAAATATTGTCCTCCACTGGCACTATAATTTTTTTTTTTTTTTGTTTAAAAAGAGTTTAGAATTTAAAAAAAAAATTTATAACAATTTATAAAATTTTTTTATGATTTTTGTTTAAATTTATTTATTTAAAAAAAAAAATTTTTGTGATTTTTTTAATTTAGTTTCTTTATTTGAAAAAATTAATAAGAATTTTATTGCTGGCTGTGATGATTCATTGGACCTTTCAACTTGCTTTATTATCAAATTCGTTAAAAATAATTTTTAAAGATAATATTTTGAGTAAAATTTTTTTATTTTTTTTTTTTTTTTGTAAAAGTAAACATTTTTGGGAAAGAAAAATTTTTGCTGAAAAATTTTTTGAAGTAGAAATGGCATTATAATTTATTATTATTATATTTTTTTTTTTGCTTAAAAAAAAAATTATAAACGATTTATAAACTTTTTTATGATTTTTGTTTAAATTTGTTTTATTTAAAAAAAAAATTTTTTTTGTGAAAAAAGTTTCAAAAAATCAAAAAATTTTTCAGCAAAAATTTTTCTTTCCCAAAAATGTGTACTTTTTTTACAAAGAAAAAAAAATTTTTTTACTCAAAATATTATCTTTAAAAATTATTTTTAACTTATTTGATAATAAAGTAAGTTGAAAGGTCCAATGAATCATCACAGCTTGCAATAATATTCTTATTCTTTTTTTTCAAGTACAGTAACAAAAATTTTTTTAAAATTTTTTTTTTTAACAAAACAAATTTAAACAAAAATCATAAAAAATTGAATAAATTGTTTATAATTTTTTTTTTTATAAATTGTTTATAAAATTGTTTTTAAATTCTACTTTTTTAAACAAAAAAAATAATAATAATAATAATAATAATAAATTATAGTATCATTGGGGGACAATATCTCTACCTCAAAAAATTTTTCAGCAAAAATTTTTCTTCGCCAAAAATGTTTACTTTTACAAAAAAAAAAAAAAAATTTTTTTTACTCAAAATATTATCTTTAAAAATTAGCAACAAAATTCTTATTCTATTTTTTTCAAATAAAGAAACTAAATTAAAAAAAATCACTAAAAATTTTTCCACAGAAATTTTTTCCAAAAAATATTTTTTTTTTTAAATAAAACAAATATAAACAAAAACCGCAAAAATTTTTATAAATTGTTTATAATTTTTATTTAATTCTAATTTTTTAAACAAAAAAAATAATAATAATAATAATAAATTATAGTGCGGTTGGAGAACAACATTTCTACTTCAAAAAATTTTTCAGCAAAAATTTTTCTTTCCCAAAAATGTTTACTTTTACAAAAAAAAAAAAAATAAAAAAATTTTACTCAAAATATTATCTTTAAAAATTATTTTTAACGAATTTGATAATAAAGCAAGTTGAAAGGTCCAATGAATCATCACAGCCAGCAATAAAATTCTTATTAATTTTTTCAAATAAAGAAACTAAATTAAAAAAATCACAAAAAATTTTTTCACAAAAAAATTTTTTTTTTAAATAAATAAATTTAAACAAAAATCATAAACAAATTTTATAAATTGTTATAATTTTTTTTTTTAAACTCTAAACTTTTTTGAAACAAAAAAAAAAAAATATAGTGCCAGTGGAGGACAATACCTCAAAAAATTTTTCACCAAAAAATAATTTTTTTTATTCAAAATATTTTCTTTAAAAATTATTTTTAACGAATAATAAAGCAAGTTGAAAGGTCCAATGAATCCTCACAGCCAGAAATAAAATTCATATTAATTTTTTCAAATAAAGAAACTAAATTAAAAAGAAAAAAATTTAAAAAAAAATTTTCACAAAAATTTTTTCACAAAAAAATTTAGAAAACAAATTTAAACAAAAATCATAAAAAATTTTATAAATTGATTATTTTTTTTTTTTTTTAAATTCTAAACTTTTTATAACCAAAAAAAAATTATAGTGCCACTGGAGGACGAAATTCTACATCAAAAAATATTTCTGTAAAAATTTTTTTTACAAAAATTTTTTTTCCCCAAAAATTCACAAAAAAATTAAAAAAAAAACAAATTTAAACAAAAATCATAAAAAATTTTATTAATTGACTATAAATTTTTTTTTTAAATTCTAAAATTTTTTTTAACAAAAAAAAAATATAGTGCCACTGGAGGACAATAATTCTACATCAAAAAATATTTCTGTAAAAATTTTTTTTCCCCAAAAGTTTTTATATATTGGTCTGAAAATTTTTACCAATTTTGTTTTACACAAATTTTTCTAAATGATAATTTTTTGTCTCCTTCAAAATAGTTATAAAATGATTACTGTTTTTTTCCAAATAACGAAATTAAATTTTAAAAAAATTCACATCCAAAACAACAACTAAATTTTTTAAGACATAAAATAGATTTAAACAAAACAAAAAGAAGTTTTTTTTTTAAATATTTTTATAAACAAAAAAAAAGTAAACAAGAAAAAAATTTGTATATGAAGAAAATTTTGTTATACCTAATTATACCTTCCACACATTAATGTTCATTGCCGTTTGTAATAATTAGAAAAATTATCTGAACCCCATAAAATATATATCCAGTAGTGACACTTTAAATATCACTTTTTGTTAACCACGATGACTTACTTATGAAATGGAAACAAACTGTTTTAAATTTCGAGTAAAAAAATTTTTTTTTTCTTTGTAAAAGTACACATTTTTGGGAAAGAAAAATTTTTGCTGAAAAATTTTTTGAGGTAGAAATGGCATTATAATTTATTATTATTATATTTTTTTTTTTTGCTTAAAAAAAAAATTGTAAACGATTTATAAACTTTTTTATGATTTTTGTTTAAATTTGTTTTATTTTAAAAAAAAATTTTTTTTGTGAAAAAATTTTTGTGGAAAAATTTTTATGATTTTTTTTTTTTTAACTTATTTTCTTTATTTGAAAAAAATAATAAGAATTTTATTGCTGGCTGTGATGATTCATTGAACCTTTCAGCTCGTTAAAAATAATTTTTAAAGATAATATTCTGAGTCAAAAAAAATTTTTTTTCCTTGTAAAAGTACACATTTTTGGGGAAGAAAAATTTTTGCTGAAAAATTTTTTTGAAAATTATTGCTGCTTAAAAATTTTTTCAAGTGCAAATATTGGCCTCCATTGACACTATGCTGATTCGTATACATTTATGGATTTCTTTTTATTTTTAATGGGGAAACCTGAATAAATATTAAGATTCACACATGTTGTTTTCATATATTTTCATCAAGGATTGGGGCAGGCAGTATTTTTAGGCAAATTTTAAACAATTAAACAATTATAAAAAAAAATGTTAGGCCCACAATTATTAAGGTAAAATTGAAAAATGAAATAACTTAGAATTTTCTTCACAACAATTTTCTGAATCGATTTTGCTATATATGTCCGTCTGTCCGTCTGCTTGTAAATTTAAAAATTTGACAAGGTGCAATTTTCAAACGTAGAGATATATTGATGAAGTTTTCTACAAATGGACCACATAACTTACCTAACTAAATTCGGAATTGATTTCAAGGTTTTTAATCCCATTCCCCATATATAAATCAGACACGATATTAAGTTTATTTCGTTGATACTAAGTTCAAAAATGTTCGAATCAATATCATATTTAGTTCACTTATAGAAAAACCAAATTAATCTAAAATATATAATATCTATAAGTCATTTACGGCAAATCAGGAGGCTGCTTTATATGGAGATTATCAGTAAAATCAATCCCACAGTCTTTATTTTTGGAGAGATGATTTATGGTTATATGAAATACACGCAAAATTTGATCGTAGTATACACAACAATTTGGATTCTGGAGCAATATAGGTCGATATCATAGGGGTCATATCTGAAAATTCAACAATTTTGTAGCGATCATTACTGGCTCATTTAAATTCATAAATACCAAATTTCACAAAAATTTTATGGAAAAAAATTAATATGGTACTTAAACATAATTAGTAATTACTTAAAAAAGTAACCACAGATTTTCATTTACGATAACATTTTTTCTTTACAGATAGATTTGTAGGCTAAGCAATATAATAACAAAATACTTGGTATTAATGATTTACATTTTTCTGATTTTTTTCCATTTTTTATAAATTTAAAACATAACAAAATATTAATACTTGCACTTAAAAGGATAGTCAACACAAAAAGCAGACATTTTTATATTTTTGCTTAGCTAAAGAAAGCTAATTAAAAGCGTGTACAAAGAGATTATAAGAATACTAAGTGCCGAATTCGAAGAAGGAATTTAATGATATTCATTACGGTTTTTCTATAAAATAATAACGACTTATGAGAAACAAATAATTGAAAATTAATTTAGACATTCCTGTTTTTTCCACAAACAGACAGAAGGAAGAAAATTGCTAAATTCACTCAGAAAATTATTCTGACAAAAATCTTAGACTATTTCTTTTCAAAATATTCATTCAATAAAGTTCTATATAACACAACAAATTATTAACCCTCACAAAAGAAATAAGTAAGAAAATTATAGTCGGTCTAGGCCGACTATTCGGTACGATACCCTATACCATGCGTTTAGAGACCCTATCTCTTAGGCCCAACTAACTGGATATAGAAAATAAGCATAAACCAAATTTGAGTGGGATTTTTATTAATTTTTTTGGCTGCAGATATGAAAAAGTTCATATCGGATGCTATATCTATCATGTTTGGTCCTGATCATGTTTGGTAAAGACAAACAAAATTTGAGAAGAATCTGTGCAATATTTTTGTTTTTTGATAGATTTAAGTGAAGATCGGGAAGCAGCTATATATGGGGTCTATGAGTTATCCCATAGGGATAATTTTTGAGTACTCATTAGTGGATATAATAAACACATACAAACCCAATTTGAGTAAGATCTATGGCAATTATGGCAATTTATGTAGATTTCATAGAGTTCATTTGTATGGGGCTAGGTCTGAACATGGACCGATTCTCACCGATTTCAATAGCATTCATCCTATAGCCAATAAAAGCTTATATACCAAATTTCATCAAAATATATTCATATTTGCGACCTGCAGTTTGATTACAAAGTTTACACGGACACACAGATGGACGTACGGACGGACGGACGGACATCGTCAAATCGAATCAGATAGTGATTCTCAGATAGTGATTCTGATTCGATTGGTATAATAAAAGATGGGTCTAGGTCAAATATTTTTGGTAGTTACAAACAGCAGCACAAAGTCATTATACCCAAACCACATAGTGGTATAGGTTATAAAAAGGTGGAAAGGTAGTAATTTTTCTCAAACCCTCAAGCCACCACTCAACCTTAATTAATACAATTTAAAAAAATCATATGCTATTTTCTCACAAATTGTGATATATATTAACGATAAACCATTGTAAAATCCATTTTATTTTTGTTTGTTTCTGAATTACCCAAATTATAACAGTTTTTTAATTTAAGCAGACCCTGCCACCCACAAAACTATACAAAAATGTAACAATTTGTATAAAACTATTTGGAAACTCTTTCAATTTAATATGCTTTAAATATGAATTAATGACTTTGTTGCGATAAACACAATCCGAGAGTTATAAAAATGTTTGTTGTTAATATCAACAACCTTACTGACCCACTTTCAACTTGCCAACAGTAAACTTATTTTATTTCTTCATTTATCATTTTATACCAACCACATCATATTTTCTTTTTCTTTTCAATTTCCTTAAAATATTGTGGTCAATATTTTACATCATTTGCAAAAAGGAAATTATGCTACTTCCAAGGAGGAAAATTGAAGTGGGCATAAATGAACTGGGTAAATCAACAACATTTTGCATGAAATTAACAATAAGAAAATAGAACGAGCACACACATGTTTATTTAACATGTTGAAGATTAATGTTTAAAAAAGTAAATAAATTTACAAATATTTTTTTTTTCATCTTTCATCAACATGTCTTAAACAAGTGATAGTTGGAAAGTTTGTCATTAAACCCTTTAACTAAAGCGTTAAGAAAATTGGGAAAGAATAAAAATTTTTTAAGATTAAAAGAAAAAATGAAAAAAAAAAATACAAAACTTAAAATGAAAGAGTATATATTTAAAAACAAAGTTTTTAAAAAAGATAGTTTTAAAAGAAAATTTGCTTTTTAAATAAATTTTTTTTTTTTAAATTATACATTTAAACAAAATTTCTTTTTAAGAAAGGGTACTTTTGTCATATAATATTCTTTAAAAAAGAATACTTTTTGGGCAAATGTACTCTATAATGAAATGTCAATATTTTAAGAAAACCAACTTAGTTAGAAAATATACCTTTTTAAAGAAAATATACTTTGTAAAGAAAATTTACTTTTTTAGGAAAATTTACTTTTTTTAAAAAATTTTCTTTTTCTTTTAAGAAAAATAATTTTCTTTTTAAGAAAAATAAATTTTTTTCAAAAAGATACTTTTTATATTGTGACTGCTTAAGAATCTATAATATTAATAGGCTAGGCGGTATCTTGTGACCGATGTTTTGTTCCACCGCGTTATCCCGATTTTGACCAAACGTATATTATTTGAAAGGTATTTCCTTTTAGCCGTTTTGCAGATTTACAGATTTTTAAATGTTTTCCTTTATTTTGAGAAAATTGCATATAAAATTGTTTTTTTGTTTTTTTTTTTTGTGTTGATTTATGAATTGGCTATAATTGATTAGCATACCTTCAGGATCTTTATTTAATGGAAAAATAAAATTTCCTAGAATTTTGTACACGAATTTCGAGGGCTGGCATCTGCTAGTATATATTAATTTAAGAGAGGTGCCATTTTAAGAATTATGCTTTTTCAGAAATAGAATTTTTTAAGAAAAGGGTTTTTTTTAAGAAAAGGTATTTTTTTAAGAAAAACCATTGTTTTCAAAAAAGTACTATAAGAAAAGTTATATTTTAAAGAATAATATTTTTTTTTTCCAAAATATACTTTATTAAGAAAATATACTTTTTTAAGAAAAGGTGCCTTTTTAAGAAAACACAGTTTTTTGAAAAAATATATTTATTTAAGAAAACGTTTTTTTGAAAAAGTAACTTTTAAGAAAAGAAAATTAACTTTTATTTAAAGACCATATGCTTTTTTATGAACAGCGGTACATTTTTAAGAACTAAATGGTTATTTTTTTAGAAAAATATTTATAAGAAAATGTAGCTAATTTTAAAGAAAAGGTAGTTTTCTAAGAAAATTTACTTTCACAGAAAAGAGTAAATTTTTAAGAACATAATTTTTTTCGAAAATTTACTTTTTTAAGAAAAAATAATTCTTTCAGAAAAGGTAAAATTTTGGAAAATATACTTTTTGAGACAGGGTATTTTTTTAAGAAAATCTACTTTTTAAAGAAGGCACTTTTTTAGTAAAAGGTACTCATCGAAGAGAATATATTTGCAAAAAAATTTACTTAATTTTCTTTAAAAAAAGTTCTTATTTTTAGAAAGCGTTTTTTTTTTTTTACCAAAAATTAACTTATTAAGAAAATGGCTCTTTTCAGAAAATGTGCTTTTTTAAGAAAATTTATTTATTAAGAAAAGCTACTTTTTAAGAAAAATTGACTTTTAAAGAAAATGTGCTTTGTTGAGAAAAGGTACTTCATTAAAAAAATTATGAAAAGGTACCTTTTTAAGAAAAGGTAAACTTTTAGGAAAATTTCCATTTCTTTTTAAAGAAAAGGAACTTTTTTAAGAAAAGTTACTTTTTAAGCTAAAGTACTTTTTAAAAAAGATACTCGTTTTAAAAATTTACTTTTTTAAGTAAAGGCACTTTTTTATAAAGAGGTACTTTTTTAGAAAAAAAAAAAAACTTTTTTAAGAAAAGGTACTTTTTTATGAAAAGGTACTTTCGAAAAAAAACACTTTTTTAAGAAAAGGTACTTTTTTATGAAAATGCATTTCTAAAGAAAATTTACTATTTTAAGGGAAAGTTCTTTTTGAAAGAAAATGCACTTTCTGAAGGAAAAGGGTAATTTTTGAAAGAAAAGGTACTTGTTTTCAAAAATTTTTATTTTTATGAAAATTCAAATTTTTTTTAATATACACATTTTTTGAATAAAACATACATTTTCTATAAAACATACTTTTTTAATAAAAGTTAAATTTTCAATTAAAGTTAATTTTTTAATAAAAGGTACTTTTTTAAGAAGAGGTGCTCTTTAGGAAAAGGTACTTTACAAAAAAGGATACTTTTTTAATAAACTTTTTTAAGAAAATTCACTTTGTTAAGAAGAGATTCTTTTTTAAGAAAACGTACTTGTTTATGAAAATTAATTTCTTAAGAAAAGGTACTTTTTGAAAGAATAGGTACTTTTTGAAAGAAAATGTACTTTTTGAAAGAATATGTACTTTTTGAAAGAAAATGTACTTTTTGAAAGAAAAGGTACTTTTTGAAAGAAAGGCTACTTTTTTAAGAAAATGTGCTTTTTTATGAGAATTAATTTCTTAAGAAAAGGTACTACAAGAAAAGGTTCTTCCTTAAAGAAAATGTACTTTTTTAAGAAAATGCGAATTTTTAAGAACAGGTTCTTTTTTTAAGAAAAAATCCTTTAAAAAAAAGTAAGATTTTTTAATAAAACGTACTTTTATAAGATAAGGCACTTTTTAAAGAAAATTAATTTTCTTATGAAAATTTATTTTTTGAATAAAAGATACTTTTTCAATAAAACATACTTTTTCAATAAAAGTTACATTTTCAATAAAAGTTAAATCTTTAATAAAAGATGCTTTTTTAAGAAAAGATACTCCTTAGGAAAAGGTACTTTATGAAAGAATATAATTTTTTAATAACGGTACTTTTTTAAGAAAATTTACTTATTTAAAAAAAGATACTTTTTTAAAAAAAGGTACTTGTTTATGAAAATTAATTTCTTAAGAAAAGGTACTATTTTAAGCAAAGGTACTTTTTGAGAGAAAATGTACTTTTTGAAAGAATATGTACTTTTTGAAAGAAAATGTACTTATTGAAAGAAAAGGTACTTTTTGAAAGAAAGGCTACTTTTTTAAGAAAATGTGCTTTTTTATGAGAATTAATTTCTTAAGAAAAGGTACTACAAGAAAAGGTTCTTCTTTAAAGAAAATTTACTTTTTTAAGAAAATGCGAATTTTTAAGAACAGGTCCTTTTTTAAGAAAAATCCCTTTAAAAAAAGTAAGATTTTTTAATAAAACGTACTTTTATAAGATAAGGCACTTTTTAAAGAAAATTAACTTTCTTATGAAAATTTATTTTTTGAATAAAAGATACTTTTTCAATAAAACATACTTTTTCAAGAAAAGTAATTTTTTAAGAAAAGGTACTACTTTAAGAAAAGGTTCTTTTTTAAAGAAAATGTACTTGTTTAAGAAACGATACTTTTTGAAACTGAAGGTACTTTTTGGAAGATTAGGTACTGTTTGAAAGATTAGGTACTGTTTGAAAGAAAGCTTACTTTTTTAAGAAAGGTAATTAAAGGTAATTTTTTATGAAAATGCATTTCTTAAGAAAAGGTACCATATTAAGAAAAGTTCTTTTTGAAAGTAAATGTTAATTTTTAAGAACAGGTTCTTTTTTAAGAAAAAAATACTTTATAAAAAAAATATGCTTTTTTAATAAAACGTAGTTTTTAAGAAAATCTACTTTTTCATGAAAATGTATTTTTTGAATAAAACATACTTTTTCAATAAACATACTTTTTTTAATAAAAGTTATAGTTTCAATAAAAAATTATTTTTTAATAAAAGATACTTTTAATAAAAGGTACTCTTTAGGAAAAGCCACTTTAAAAAAAAGGTACTTTTTTAATAAAAAAAACTTTTTTAATAAAAGGTACTTTTTTAATAAAAGGTACTTTTTTAATAAAAGGTACTTTTTTAATAAAAGGTACTTTTTTAATAAAAGGTACTTTTTTAATAAAAGGTACTTTTTTAATAAAAGGTACTTTTTTAATAAAAGGTACTTTTTTAATAAAA
This sequence comes from Cordilura impudica, assembly GCA_963682025.1. Lineage (NCBI taxonomy): Eukaryota > Metazoa > Arthropoda > Insecta > Diptera > Scathophagidae > Cordilura > Cordilura impudica. The sequence continues at coordinate 192,415,143 of OY821521.1, read as the reverse complement.
GGTACTTTTTTAATAAAAGGTACTTTTTTAATGAAAGGTACTTTTTTAATAAAAGGCACTTTATAAAAAAAGGTACTTTTTTAATAAAATGTACTTTTTTAATAAAAGGTACTTTTTTAATAAAAGGTACTTTTTTAATGAAAGGTACTTTTTTAATAAAAGGTACTTTTTTAATAAAAGGTACTTTTTTAATAAAAGGTACTTTTTGAAGAAAAAGTACTTTATAAGAAAAGGTACTTTTTTAAAAAATTTACTTTTTTTAAGAAGAAACAATTTTTTAAGAAAATTTAATTTTTTATCTAAAAGGTACTATTTTAACCTTCTTTTTAAAAAAATTGCTATTTTCATAAAAGTACTTTTTAAGGAGAGATAAACTTTTCAGACAAGGCACTTTGTTATTTAAAAGGTACTATTTTAACAAAAAGGTTATTTTTGAAAAAAAAAATTATATTTTCACAAAAGGTACTTTTAAGGAAAGATAAATTTTTAAGAAAAAAAAAAAACGTCTTTATGAAAGACACTTTAAAAAAAATACTTTAAAAAATTTGCATTTTTTAACGAAAAAGTCCTTTTTGAAGAAAATTTACTTGTTTAAAAAAGATACTTCTTTACCATAAGGTACTTTTAAAGAAAAGGTATTTTTTCAATAAAATTTATTTATTAAAAAATATACTTTGAAAAAAAGGAAACTTATTAAGGAAAGGTAAATTTATAAGAGACCGTACTTTTTTAAGAAAATTAACTTTTTTTAAAGAAATCTCGTTTTTTAAGAAAATGTACTTTTTAAAAAAGATAATTTGAAAAAAGAAAATTTTTTAAGGAAGGGTTAATTTATAAGAAACGCCACTTTTTTGAAGTTAATTTTCTTTGTAACATTTTAAGAAGTGATATTTTTTTAAGAAAAGGCATTTTGAAGAAAATGTAGTTTTTAGGGAAATTTACTATTTTAAACAAGATTCCATTTTATGCATTGTTAAATGTGACCAAACCAGCCGTTTTTTAAGATTTTAAAAAAAATATAAAAAAATAAAAATTAAAGAAAAAACACGTTTGTTATATTAAGAATCACTTATTTTAAGAAAATTTACTTTTTAAAGATTTCAAATTTCCTATCTCCAAGATATTAATACTTACGCGTATGTGTGATGATTTTATGCAATGCAATATTAATTATACGGCACTGCAGAGACACTCTCAGGCCAGTCTCTTGTTTATGACCTTTAATATTTATACCCTATACCACTATGTGGTTTGGGTATAATGACTTTGTGCTGCTGTTTGTAACAACCAAAAATATTTGACCTAGACCCATCTTTAATTATACCGATCGAATCAGAATCACTTTCTGAGTTGATTTAACAATGTCCGTCCGTCCGTCCGTCCGTCCGTCCGTCCGTCCGTCTGTGTGTCCATGTAAAGTTTGTAATCAAACTGCAGGTCGCAAATATGAATATATTTTGACGAAATTTGGTATATAAGCTTTTATCGGCCATGGGATGAACGCTATTGAAATCGGTGAGAATCGGTCCATGTTCAGACCTAGCCCCCATACAAATTACCCATATGAAATCGACATAAATTGCCATAAGATCCAAATTGTCATATAGATCTTACTCAAATTTGGGTTTGTATGCGTTCATTACATCCACTAATGAGTAGTCCAAAAATGATCCCTTTGACCCCATATAGAGGTGCTTCCCGATCTTCACTTAAATCTATTAAAAAACAAAAATATTGCACTGATTCTTCTCAAATTTTGTTTGTATATATTTTTGCAAAATACAAGAGACTTTACCAAACATGATCAGGATCGGTCCATTTTTGGACCTAGTCCCTTTATAGATATAGCATCCGATATGAACTTTTTCATATCTGCAGCCAAAAAAATTAATAAAAATCCCACTCAAATTTGGTTTTTGCTTATTTTCAATGTCCAGTTGGTTGGGCCTAAGAGATAGGGTTTCTAAAGGCATGGTATAGGGTATCGTATAGTCGGTCTAGACCGACTATAATTTTCTTACTTGTTTTTCCTTATCTTACAGCTAAAAGAATCGAGAATCATTCATTCTTCAACAGAATTGTAGGTGTAAGGCTTAAATAAATAATGTTTTGTTAATTTTTCCATGTAAAAACTAAAATAAAAAATACTGATGTTTGTTTGATTTACCAATCAAAATATCACTCATACGCATACATCTCTTCCACTCTACTAATAAATAATAATCATACGCCCCCTGAAAATGTGATGCTATTCAACAAATTTCTTTGAAATAGGAGAAAAAGTTAATATTTTTTAATACATCATTCGATTAACTTGCTGAAACTATTTGCTGAAAAATTAAATGAGAAATCATCAATGTTTCTTGAGCTACAGCTGAAAAACTAAACAAACAATAATTAACATAAGGGAAAAATATAAAGGACCGTTGGCGTTCACAGGCCAAACCTTTTTGTTGTTTTACTATACTAGCTTCGTAGTTTCATCATGACTTGTAATTTCTTACACGACCCCCCCCCTCCCCTCCTCCTCCCCATAATGCCTGTTGTACAGTGTAATTAGTCATCAATGGATTTTTGGACACATTATGGCTTCAACAAGAGTCATTAAAAGGATCAGCAATATTTTAGCTGAATCCATATTTTACAAGCGGAATGATAATCGGCTGTTACCATCAGTTTTACTTATAGGAAGGTCTTATTTCATGGCATTAAATTATGTACAACTTAGCTTTCAAATGAGCTAAGCCTTTTTTATAAAGGAGTAGTAATTCTCCATGACAAAAGGATTTAGTTAAAAGAAATTCATTTCTTTTCTGGGGAAAAAATTATATTTTTTCTAAAAAAATTTTATATATCTGTGGTCACAAGTGATAACGCCCTAAGTCGACTTAAGAATGATTTGAGTTATGTATGCTATCATATTCTATTAAAAACGCTTTATATTAACGTGAAATTCCCATCACTGTTTATTAAAAAGTTATTAATAAAAACATACTGACCTAAGTCGTATTGAAGCCTAATTACATTTATATTAAAAAGTTATTTTTCTCGAAAGCATGATCTTCAACTTAGGCGGTTAATGCTTGTGACCACAGATATATTCTTATTTCAGATTCAAAAAAGCTACAAATGATTTTAAAAGGAGACTAAAAACTATTTATTCTTACAAAACAATTCATGAAACCTGCATCCTTCCCCATTATTTCATTGCACTTATACAAAGAAACAACATACAGCCAGCCGAAATAATTGTTATAACAGCCTTAAGGATATTAAATGCAAATGAAATTTTAACTGCCCCAACAAAACACTGGTTTCATATTTAACATATTTAATAAAAACAAAGTAAAAAATTAGCTGCAAGAAATGTGTTACTAAAATATAAAGTTTGTACATAAAATCTATTAAGACGGGGAAAATGGATTTTTTTTTTAATTTTAAATCATTTTAACTTTCCTACCTCTTTAAATATAATTATTAAAGCATATGTGTCTTTTTATTTGTTTTTCTTTTTATTGTTATTGTAATTTATTTTTCTTTTTATAAAATAGAAAGAAATATGCGTGCCGAGAAGACATTTGCATGTGCCACACTTTACATGTTTGGAAAGCATAAAACATTATCAGTCGACTGACTATACGAGTTTAGAGAGAAAGTTGCAGACGTTCACTTTATCTTCACTTTATCTTTGGTATGTCTTCTTTAAACAATTGCTCATATGTAAACATATACAAACACACTCATAGACATACACATACATAGTTTTTATAGGTTGTCTCAGAGACATACAATTTCTAAGTAAAATATTTAAACACATGCTTAACCCTTTAATATCTAAAGCACACCTAAGGCTACCTGGTAAGACCGGTATATGATTTTTTTGCAAGTTTTTACTTACCACAGTACTTTTTGGACCTGAATCAGACCAGGTCACATGACAGTGGAGATCATATATAGTAAAACCATGTTTTGAGTTTTTCATTTATTGATCTTTTCTCGCTTTAAAAAGATTTCAAAGTTTTAAGGATATAAAAATTTCTAAAACTGTATTTAAACATTTATACCCATCAGTTTTTGTCAATATGGGTTTCAAATGGAAGAGGACAATCTCTATTTTTTTATCTTTTCTTCTTTTTAAAAGACTTAAAAGTTCTAGGGATAGAAAAATTTTTAAAATTATTTTAACATTTCCATCTATATGTCAATATGGGTATCAAATTAAAGAGGATGATCTCTGGATATGAAAACTATTTCTATTTCGATTTGTCGTGACGAAAAAATAAAAAAAAATAGTTCATATCCTTGCGAACTTCTAAGAAATTTCAGATCAGGTTCAGAACAATCGACTGAACAATGAAAAAATATTTAATATTATTTTTATTATAATTAAAAACCAAAAAGAACAATCCATGTAGAAAAATAAATTAAAACTAAAAAAAAACAAGTAAGAAAATTACGATACCCTATACCTACACCATGCGTTTAGAGACCCTATCTCTCAGGCCCAACCAACTGGATAAGAAAATAAGCATAAACCAAACTTGAGTGACATTGTTATTAATTTTTTTGGCTGCAGATATGAAAAAGTTCTTATCGGGAGCAATATTTATATGGGGACTTGATCGAAAAATGGACTGAAAAGATAAAAATATATATATATAAACCAAACCTAAGAAAAATCTGTTCAATATTTTCGTTTTTTGATAGATTTAAGTGAAGATCGGGAAGCAGCTCTATATGGGGCCTATGACGAAGATTTGTCCAATAGGAATTATTTTTGTACTACTGATTAGTGGATATAATAAACACATACAAACCCAATTTGACTGAAATCTATACGATAATTTGGATGTTATGGCAATTTATGTCGATTTCATAGGGGTTATTTGTATGGGGACTAGGTCTCAACATGGACCGAATTTCACCAATTTCAATAGCGTTCGTCCTATGGCCGATGAAAGCGTACATACCAAATTTCATCAAAATATATCCATATTTGCGAGCTGTAGTTTGATTACATGCTTTACATGGACACACAGACGGACGGGCGGATGACGGACGGACGGACGGACGGACATCGCTAAAATAACTCAGTAAGTTATTCTGAGTCGATCGGTATAATAAAAGATGGGTCTAGGTCAAATATTTTTGGTAGTTACAAACAGCAGCACAAAGTCATTATACCCAAACCACATAGTGGTATAGGGTGTAAAAATTCCCAAAAGACATGGTATGATTTTATATATTTTGAAGTCAGTTACATTGATGGATTACCCTCCTGAAATATTAAAACATTCTGATAAAAACTATGGAGTGGGGTAACTACTACTCGAAAAAGATCATCCACTTTCCACTCAAATGTATGAAAATATGATCTTCGTATATGTTTGATGGCTATTTACAAAAAATTTTTCAAGAACACTTGGAAAAAGCTCTTAGCATTTTAATCTGAATATATGTAGAGAACATATTCTCAAAATTTCAAAGCGTTTCGACAAAAACGTTGGCGTGTGGGAGCAAATACTCGAAAAAGATCGAAAATTTTGCAAAAAGTGTCAAAAAATAAAAAAAAAAATTTTTTTAATTTTTTCACTGTTTGTAATTGACTATATTCATAGAATACTCATACAAAATTTTAAACCATTCCGACCAAAATTGTGGCGTCGGTATAGCACTACTGGACTGATAATGGTTACTATCTATACAAATGTGTGAAAATATGCTCTTATTTGAAGTTTGATGATATTTTCCAGAAAATTTTCCACAATGATGTAACAAAAAATTATATTCTTTAGAGCTGTGCATATAAATAGAACACTTCCTTCAAGTTTCAAATCATTCCGCCAAAAATTGAAGCTTGGAGGAACTACTACTTGACAAAAACCGAAACTAAAAAAAATTTTTTTTAAAAAATAAAAATAAAAAACATTTTTTTTTTCAAAATAAAAATATTTTATTTTCACTGCCCGTAATTGACCTTATTCACAGATGACTCATATAAAAAATTAAGTCATTCCGAATAAAATTGTGCTCTGGGCGAACAACTACTCGAAAAAGATCAGCCACTTTCTATACAAAGGTGTGAAAATTTGCTACTACCTACCCCTTTTTAAAACAGCACTTTTTCATACAAAAGTAACGTTTCTTAATAAAGATAAAAAAATTATCTTTTCTTAAAAGAGTACTTGTTCCTAAAAAGTACCCTTTCCTAACAAATTCATGAAAAAATACCGTATTTTAAAAAAAGTACTTTTTTCTTAATATTTTTCAAATAGTACCTTTAAAAAAAACTAAATATAGTACATGTTCCTAAGGAAAATTACTTTTAACTTTAAACAATGTCTTTCTTCTAAGTACCTTTTCTTAAAAAGTAACTTTTCTTAATGGAGTATTTGCTTAAAGAAGTACCTTTCCTGAAAAAAGTATATTTTGTTTAAAATTATCTTTTTTTACTTGTTCATTTATATTTGCGAATTGTAGTTTGCTCACAAGGTCTACAAAAAGACATAAATAGAAGGATAAATAGACATAACTAAATCGAATCAGAAAATGATTATAAAGCAATAGGTATGTGTAAATAATGTTATTACTTTCATGGAGTGGTAAAGGGTTTAATTCAGGGCTGTGGAGTCGTCATAACAAGGACCAACTCCAACTCCATCCGCTGAAATTTTTAAGGTCCTACTCCGACTCTTGCTCCAAATATGACTCCGTCTCCAACTGCCACTCCTGCTCCAAATCTGACTCCGATAATAAATGTATATAGGCATATTTATGAAAACACTGATAATTATGATGTGGGTATTTGATGCAAGTGAAGCATTATAACATTTTATTTTTGAAATATTTTATTTATTTTTTATTAACTCTTTTTATAATAAACAAAAAATACTGTAAGATCGGAAACTTAAAATAACAAAAATTTCAAATGGCAAATCAAAAATAAAAAATAACTGTCCATTTGTCTTTAGAGTAGCCTCAATAATATCTAGCTTCATTGATGCTCTCAAATCGAATCTGATGATTCTAAGTGCAGAAAATATTTACTCTGCGGAAACTTGTATCAGTGGCAGAGCACCACTCTGGATAATCCCAGAATTGCATATTTTACTACTAAATTTGAAGAACGGTCAAAATTTCTCTACCTCCCTTAATGCCTGGTAAAAGTCTATTTTAAATTTAGCTAAGGCTGTTGGAATTGCTGTGTTTCCGCTACTTTCTAATTAAATATTTTTGAAAATCATCATGTGTGTGTATAAGTATACTTTTTTTAAATTATTATTTTAAAAAAAATACTTATATGTATGCTAATGCCTACTCATATGAAACCATAACTCCACTCTGACTTTCAGTTTTCGATGTAATTCTTTTTTTAAATAATAAATTAACTAAAACACCAGACCTCTAATATATAATTAGCAGATTCCAGCCCTCGAAATTCGAGTGCAAATTCTATGAAATTTTATTGTTTCATGAAATAAAGACCCTGAAGGTATGCTAATCAATTACAGCCAATTCACAAATCAACACAAAAAAACAAACTCATTTTTATTAGAAACACATTAACAAATTTAATAAACACACACATAGCATTGCATAACAATGTGGAACCAATTCAGGTTAGCAAAAGTTAGGTCGATTCTGAGAGTGAGGGGTAAATTAATTAATTAATTTATTTAATTTTTTTTACTTAAAACTTTTAATAACTAACATTTCAAAAATATATTTTTTTTCCATATTTTTATAATTTCTTTTTCAATGTTTCTTCAAAACCAACACTGAACAAAATTGGTACATAAAAAATGAGAAGTAAATTAATATTAAGCTGGAAAACGCAAGTTTTGTATTATGATTATTTTTTTTTCAAATGAAATTTATTGAAGAAACTGAGAAGCATATTATGGATCAAACAGAAAGCAAAAAGACTTAGTTTTGTGAAAAATATTTTCAAAAAGCATGAAAAAAATAATTCTTCCAACATTTTGCTTCATAAGCACCACAAAAATTTTCTAAATCAATTTTTGAAAAAATTTTAATTGTTGCACAGGTCTCTAGCAATAATTTGGCTTTTACAGATTGAAAAAATATCAATTAGTCGACGAGTTATAGCCAAAAACCATATAAACAATGTGCTGAAAATCGGCATTTGACTGCAAAGTCCGAAGGTCGATTAAAAAAAAAATTCGAACAAACATAAACAAACGCCGCGATACGGGTCTTCTAATTTAGCCTCTATTTACACCCCTCACTCACAAAATCGACCTAACTTTTGCTAACCTGAATTTGTTCCACAGTGTTATTATTCCATCAATATGACAATATAGGTATCAAACTAAAGAGGGTGATCTCTGGAAATGAAAACTATTCCTATTTTGATTTGTCGAGACGAAAAAATAAAAAAAAATAGTTCATATCCTTGCGAACTTCTAAGAAATTTTAAATCAGGTTCGCAACAATCGACTGAACAAGAAAAAATATTTTATTTTATTTTTACTATAATTAAAAACAGAAATGAACAATAAAGAGAACAAAAAGAAATAAAAACTAATCAAAAAATTGAAATGAGAACATGTTTTCAGAATAAAAAAAAATTATTTTTCTAGAACAAATAACTTAAATTAATAATATAAACAATCTGCGATACTAGTTGTTAGGTTAAACTGTGATTTTTTAAAATTGTAATTATTTATTAAATTTATTAAAATTTTGTGTTGTGATGTCCAGTTTTTTATACAAATTTAATACTTGACAATGTAATAAAATAAAATCAAATAAATAAAGTTCACACTCCAGAAGAAGTTGAAATACCGTCAACGAAACGTCGAGTGAAAAGGATGTAATAATTTGAATTTTTTTTTTTTTTATTATCATCTTAATATTTAATTGACCAGAATTAGCCCGAAAAAATATAAAAAAAAAATCTCACAAATAATATTGGTCACAAAATAAATCTTAATAAATTTCTTTAATTTTTTTCAACTCGTCCGATTTTGTAGAAAAATCTTTTTTAATCAACAACATATATTTTGTTTTGAGCCAAATATATTAGAAATTCTCAAGGATATGAAAGGATAAAATTTTTAAAGGACCTTAAGTACAATTTTTTTTCCTGCCAAATTAAAATAAAAAAAAATGGTTTTCATTTCTGGATATTATACGCTTTTATTTGGTATCCACATTGACTTAAATTGATTGATAGAAATATTTTAAAAAAAATTTAGAAATTTTTAAATCCCTAAATCGCTAAATCAGCTGAAATGGAGAAAAGACCAGCAAACGTAAAACTGAGAACGCAGTTTTACTATATCTGATCTCTACTTTCATGTGTATATTATCTTGTTCAAGACCAATAACAACAACGTGAAATTAAAACAGTAATTTTCTTAAAAAAGTACCTTTTCTCAAATTAATACGTTTTCTTAAAAAAATAAATTTTCCCATATAAGTAAATTTTTCTTATAAAATTTCTTTTTGTTAAAAAGTACTTTCCTTAAAAAAGCACCTTTTCGTAGAGAAGTACATTTTCTCAAAAAAAGATCGATTTCTTAAAATAATACCTTTTTTAGAAAAAATACTTTTCTTAAAAAAGTATATTTTTTCTAAAAAAAGTAACCTTTCTGAAAAAAGTAGCTTTGGTTATATAAGTACCTTTTCTTAAATAAGTACCTTTCCTTAAAAAAAATTTTCCATTTCTTAAAATAGTACCTTTTGTAAAAAGTGTCACTTTCTAAAAAAGTAAATTTTCGTAAAAAAGTACCATTTCTCAAAAAAGTGCGTCTTCTAAAATAGTTTTTTTTAATAAAAAAAAATACCTTTTCTTGAATCAGTACGTTTTCTTAAAAAGTACATTTTCTTAATAAAAGTACTTTTCTTAAAAATACATTTTCTTAAAAAAGTACTTATTCTTAAAAAGTACCCAGTCTTAAACAACATCTTCTTCAAAAATCAAATTTTTCTTAAAATAGTGCCCTTCCTTAAAAAAAAAAGTAAAGGAGCATCTCTTCTTAACAAAGCACTTTTCCATAAAAAGTACCTTATCTTTAATTAGTGCTATATTTTAAGAAAGTACCGTTTCTTAAAAAATTAACTATTCTAAAAAAGCACTTCTTGTTTTAATAAAAAGTACTTTTTCTTATAAGAGTATTTTCTTGAAAAAGTACAATTTCTTAAAAAAAACACCTTTTCTAAATAAGTACCTTTTGTAAAACAGTTTTTTTTTTTTATAAAAAATACTTCTTAATATAGTACCTTTTCTTAAAAAAGTACTTGTTCTTAAAAATACCGTTTCTTAAAAATGTACATACTTTTAAAGAATATATTTTCTTAATAAAATAAATTATTTTAAATTTTTTAAGAAAGTAGATACTTACTGTTAAACAGTACATTTTCTTAATAATGTAAATTATCTTAAAAGAGTACCGTTTCATAAAAAGTACATTTTTTTAAATAGTAACTTCTCTTAAAAAAGGAATATTTTTCAAAAAAGTACCTCCTTTTAAAATAGCTCTTTTTCATAGAAAAGTAGCGTTTATTAACAGATGTAATTTGTTCTTTCAAAAAAATACCTACTCCACTACAAAGACCGCGGCTCCGACACCGACTCAACAGCCATGATTTAAGGTTAAACAATTTGTATATGGAAGGCATAAACACAACTCAATGTTGTTGTCTGCATAAACATTTTCTAATATTTGAATTTATATTTATATGTATGTATACATATATGTCTACGTAAGTATATGTATGTGACACTAACTTGCATGCATACGAGTACATAGTTTCATGTTTAAGTGTTTTAAGATAAAGTATAAGAAATATAAGGATGGCATTAATTTCTAGAGGACGACTAAATCAAGGAAACTTTGAAAATTATAATAGTAAAGTTGTAAAAAAAAATGGCAATTATGTAATTAAAAACAAGTAAGTAATTATAGTCGGTCTAGACCGACTATACGATACCCTATACCATGGTTTAGAGACCTCTCTTCGGTCCAATTAATTCAATGTAGAAAATAAGCATTAAACAAATTTAATGGCAATATTATTAATTTTTTTGGCTGCAGATCGAAACATCGACCGATCCTGACCATATTTGGTAGTCATTTTGAAAAAATATATACAAACCAAATTTGAGAAAAATCTGTGCAATATTTTTGTTTTTTTGATAGATTTAAGTGAAGATCGGGCACAGTCGCATACTTACATTCGTGGTATATAGACGTTCTCTGAGTGATAAACAAAACTAGTATAAAAGATAAACAAAAAATAATATAAACTGTACATTGTACAAACAAAAACTATAGAAAAAACAAAATAATAAAAAAAAAAACGTGCAAATGAACGCATCAAAACGAAAAAAATTTTGGGGAAGAGCCCCAAAAAATAAACTAACTACTAACAGCAACAGGTTTCAAGATTTGGCAGACTTGGAAGATGAAGACAACGATGACACCTACAGCGAAGGCGAACTGCAACAAAAAGATTTTAAAGTTGTGATTCCGCCAATTGTTGTTGATGCTGTGCATGGCTTTTCGACTGTATATCAGAAACTGGGAGCAACATACCAGTTCAAAAGAATGTCAATTGGTACCAAAATAATGTCACCAACATTGTCTGATTTTAATGCAGCCAAAACTACGCTCACAAATGAGAAGTTTTTGTATTACTCACATGATATAAAATATAGAAAGTTATTCAAGTTAATTCTTTTTGGTTTGCCACAAACCGACGTTAAAGCTATATTTGAGGAGCTCAAAGAATCATTTAATGTTGTTGCGGTAAGTGTGAAGGAAATAAAAACATCGAGATCATCAGTTGATGATGCATTATACATATTAGAGTTTGACAGAAGTCAACATTCCAAGTGTGATGTACTGAAAATCAGATATTTACGTGGCATTGTGATTCATTGGAGAAATCCAAAAAAAATTGACAGAAGGCCAACTTTTTGCACTAAATGTGCAATGTATGGACATGGCACAAAAAATTGTCATCGAAATAATATTTGTATTGCTTGTGGTGGAGATCATGACTACTCGGCTTGCCATGTCAACAAAACAGATGGTACTGTTACTTATATATGTTTTAACTGTGCAGACCCTCGCTGTCCAAGTCGCAAAGACTACATAATGATGCGACAGAACTTGAACAACAGCAGACAAACCCGAGCTAATACTAAGGTTCACAATTATATTCGCCAAGTGCCGGGTAATTCTAATACTAACCCTGACATACAAAGTTCAGGACCATTAACATCGAGAATAAGTTATTCAGATGTTTTAAAACGCACCAATCAAAAAAGCAATATAGCAGATGAGCTTTTTACAGTAGATGAGTTATTCAATATAATTATTAACGCAACAGCTGACCTTCGTAAATGCAGTACTAAAGTTGAACAACTTAATGTTACTTACTTAAATATGCGATATAAAACAAATATACGAAAATGTCTCAAAGTAATGCATTGGAATTGTCAGGGAATTTCGAAATTATCTGAATCTGTACAACTACATCTTTTTATAAGAGAACACTCTATTGACATCTTAATGTTAAACGAAACTCAACTTAAACCTGAACACAACTTTACATTACCAGGCTATAAACTGTACAGGAATGATAGGATCACTAAGGGAGGAGGTGTTGCAATTGCTATACGATCATCTATAAAACATAAGCTACAGAATTCTTATCCAACAAAGCCGTTTGAAAATATATGTTTGTCAATAACATTAAACAACAGTGAAGTAATGTTTGTTGCAGCATACTGTCCGAAATACACCGTTGATTTTTTAAGCGATCTAAGGCTACTCACATCACAGCCTGGAGACTTTTTTATCTTAGGGGATTTTAATGCTCATCACCCCAGTTGGAACTGTGCAGAAACCAATACAGCGGGGCGAATGCTATTCAACCATCAATTATCTTCTAATTATTATATATATTTTCCATTAAACTCAACTAGGTTTCCACAGAATATTGTACATAGAAGACCATCAACAATAGATCTATTGCTTACAAATTCATCATTTTCTTTTACTAACCTTACTAACATTTGAACTCAAAACAAATTTGTCTCCTACAATTCATTCAAATTTGACATTGTCAAACGTCGACAATATTATTCATGAATTTTCGGACATTTTGATGGAAGTTTTTATAGAAACCATATCACATAAACCTAGGAAGAATTATTATAGACGAATTTCTATATTGTGTAAGCAATTAATATCCACGAGAAACAAATTTAGAAGACAGTTTCAAAGATGTTCTGATCCAAACGTTAGAATTACAATTGGCGCGATAATTCGGGAGTTGAACAAACTAATATCATTTCATATTAGTAATGATTGAAATGAACAATGGGCTAAGATGCTTTCAAAGTTACCTGTAGGGCACAAAAAATTTTGGAAGCCATCAAAATACATAAAAGGTAAGAATAAGGCCTTTGGAGCTCTAGAAGTTAATAATTGTATGATTACAAATAATACAGCAAAAGCAAATGCTATTGCTGATCATTTTTCTAACGCTCACCTCACAACTGTTCTTATGAATGGGCCAATGGACTAGAAAGTAAACTCTTTTCTTAAAACACTGGAACAAAACACGATTGAAGTTGTTGATACTTTAACAAATATAAATGAGTTGAAGTTCTATATTAAACGGCTTAGAAATAATAAGGCTCCCGGGATTGATGGAATTCATAATATAAAGCTAAAAAAAACTTCCCAATTCAGCACTAATCGTTTTAGTAAAAATCTTTAATTTTTGTATCCAAAATTCTTATTTTCCACAATATTTTAAAAAGGCCAAAATTATCCCCATTATTAAAACTGGAAAAAACCCAAAATATCCAAGTAGTTACCGTGCCATTAGTTTGTTGAGTTGCCTAGATAAAGTATTTGAAAAAATAGTTTTTGAGCGAATAAGAACTATAGCCGACGAAAAAGAACTTATTCATAAATGTCAATATGGTTTTAGAGCACAACATTCTACAACGCATTAGGTCCAAAGAGTAATGAACATGATTAAACATAATAAAAGTAATAGACATTCAAGAGGGGTACTATTCTTGGATATTGAAAAGGCTTTCGACTCGATCTGGTATGCAGGTCTTATTTATAAACTCCATCAAGTGCAACTACCTTTATATCTAGTTAAACTTATTAAGAATTTTCTTAAAGATAGAATCTTCGTAGTGGAAATTGAAGGATGTCAGTCCAATGAAAAGCCGATCCCTGCTGGTTTACCACAGGGATCTGTGCTATCACCACTCCTATATTCATTATATATTTCTGATTTCAAACCTCTCAAGGGAAACGACGTAGCTTTCTATGCAGATGACAGCGCATTTGTTAGCTACGGAAAAATTTCTAACGCAATTGTTAAACGTATGCAAAGATGTCTGAATTCAGCGAGCAAATACTTCAATAAATGGAAAATTAAGATAAATGAAGATAAATCTGAAGCAATAATCTTTCCTTTTAATAGATCTCCTAAGAGACTTCCATCTCGACCATTCTCAGTACAAGGCAAACTGATTAATTTTTCAGATTCTATAAAATACCTAGGGGTCCCACTTGATCGTAAACTAGCATTTAAAAAACATTTAGAAACAAGCTGTTCGAAGGCAATCAAATGTGGTAGATCACTCTTCCCGCTTCTAAATAAAAAAGTAAACTAAACATAAAGAATAAACTTCTTTTATATAAAATGTGTATTAGACCAATACTTACATATGCATGCCCAGTATGGAAAGATTGTGCAAAAACTCATAAAAGATGATTACTAATTATCCAGAATAAGAACCTGAAAATCATATATAATCTCCCTTGAGATTTCCGACCAAAGACTTACATATAATTTATAAACAAAAAACTATTAATTCCCTAATTGAAGAAATGACTCTTACATTTAAGCAAAAGTGTAGAAGCTCAAATCATGAACATCTGAGGAGTTTAATCTGACGACTACTAACAAATCTATTAAATATAGATGACTTTAGTGGTTGTGTTATAACCTCCTTCTCCCATTTTTCAATTTTTAATTTCCTTTTTTTTCTCTTTTCTTTTTGTGATCTAGGATGTAGGTTTTTTACTATCTGTTTCCTATAAATTTCTGTTGAGTTTACATATATGTGATAAATCAATCTTTTTAATTTTTGTAAATAGTTGTTGTAATATCTTTAGATAAAGTCTCACAATTAGTTAAGTTCTTTTATAAATATTTGTAAAATAATGATAGTTAATAAAAAAATAATAATAATAATAATAATAAAGTGAAGATCGGGAAGCAGCTCTATATGGGGCCTATGACTAAGAATTGTCATATTTGGATTATTTTTGGACTACTGATTAACGGATATAATAATCACAAACAAATCCAATTTAACTGAAATCTATATGATAATTCGGATCTTATGGCAATTAGTTTTATTTTTCCAAAAGACTTAATATCAAATTTAAGCATCTGAATCGTATCGAATTTAAATTTTTGCTACTCTCTGTAAGAACGACAAAAAATAGCGAACTTTCACATCTCACTGTAGAATACAAATTGACCAGCTGATTATGGGGAAAACGTTAAGATGCTGTAGTAGACCAAAATTATTCCACAATAATTTTATAAATATTTTTCTCATAATGAGGAAAGTTTAGGGCCAAATTTTTAAAAATAAACTCGTTTTTTTTAAACAAATACACTAGGATCGCTACTTAAAAACACTTCGAGGAAGCTGAAGATCCCTTAATAAATTTAAAAATTTATTTAATTTTTTCCGTATTCATCTGTTTTTGAGGAGTATTTTACAGCAATATTACAGCTTTAAATAATTTGCCGCTTAATGCTCTTTTGAACTCAATGTTCGACTATGCGAAATGTGATGACTAAAAGAAGGACCTACCTAATCTTTTTCAAAATGGATTATGCCTATTTGGTATTATTAAACCTTACCTAAAATATTTTAGTTTCATTTACGTTGTATGTCTTCTTTGGAACAAGAAAAAGTAGCAGAAATACTCAAACTACCGAGATGAAGGTTCCCATCTGCTGCAGATCAAAATCACTGCACACAAAATATTTTCCAGCCAACTGTAAATGCAAACATTTCGTGTGTTTGCAGTCTGATGCTAATTTCTGTCTTTATTATTCTAAAACTCTATAGTCGCTTGTAAGTAAAGCAAATTGCTTCATTGAATCAATTTGTCAGTGACTTTCCTTTATTCACATGAACATTTTAAAGTTCATACATGATTTTGCATACAATATTAACCTTTAAGTCATCCTACAAAAAAAAAAAAAATACGAATCTTACTCTATCAATACCCAATCGAAATTTAGAGTATATTTTAATTTAAAAGATAACCCGACAGTTAAATTTATATTTAAGCCTTTAGTCTTATACTTGAATCAGCTTTGTCGTTTATTTTTGTTTTCTTTTTGACGTGTAAACATCTATGCGCTCAGGGGGGGGGGGGGGGGGGTAAAAATCTATTTCACAATACAATGACAAAAACAGAGTAAGGGAAAATCGGTGTGAGGTATATGCAAGGGTATTAGTTTTAAGATTATGATTTAAATTTATTTAGCTGATTTAACAACCAACAGAAAGTGCCATGAATGTATATAACAACCTTAGCAGTTGCTTGCTATACATAGATGGCGTTTACTGTTTGATTTTAATTGATGTATAAATAGATTTTTGATTGATTAAATGAGGAGAAAAGGGGTTTAAATCACTCCCTGACTGTGCGTGACTATCTCAAAATTAATACTTGGCCACAACAAGTCTATGTACAAAGTTTCAGATCGATGGGATGAGCGGAGGTGAAGTTCAATCTCTCCGTGACTGTGATAGTCACGCGTTACTGTACGTGACTATGTCAAAGTTATTTTTATTCACGTCAAGTCTATCGACCAAGTTTCAGATCGATCGAATAAGGGAAAATGGGTTTTTAAATCACTCCGTGACTGTGCGTGACTATGCGTGACTGTGCGTGACTACCCCAAAATTAATCTATATTCACAACAAGACTATGGACCAAGTTTCAGATCAATTGGATGAGAGGCAATGGGGTTGCCCCATGGCAGACAGACAGAAAGAGAGTTTGAGTTAAGAGAAAGAGTTTAAAAATACGCTACATTTGGCATTTTTTGAGAACTGCTTAATAAAAAATAAGTTTATAAATACCTTATATTAAGATATTCTATTATCTTAAGAACACATTAAAGTTGATGTAATAAATTTTGTATATAATTTAGAAAATTTGAGTCTGAATTTCTTAATAAAAGTGGTCTGCATCTCATTAGATCATGGGGATTTTTTGATAAATTGGCTGGTTTGTTCACCAATTTAATTTTTTTTTAATTTTATTTGAAATATAATTTACTGCAAATTACGATTTATTAATTAGTTACTTATCAAAATAGTTAGAAAAACTTATAAAAAGTAATCGTTTCTACATTTCCAAAAACATTTTCCAATTTGGCTCAAATTTTTAGAACTAATTATTTAGATTCAGGGTATTAAGATATCCATCTGGATGCCTTGAAATTAAAAAAAAAAAAATTGGGCCATCCTAATGTATATACTAGAAAATGCACTTAATTTAATGTTTCTTTTGCTTAATATCCGTAACGTTTATTTTTTTTTTTTTTTTTGTTCACCTATGAAATTTTAATAAATGATGCCAATGATGTTAAATTTTCAATTTTCATTTAAAAAAACCGAAAATCGGATATAATGGCATTTTAACCATTTTCGCGGTTATGGCTGGATACCATCGGACCACTTAAATAACTTCAGACAATACATTTGTTAAAAACTTACCCATGTTGTACTTGTGTTTACTTTAATTTCTGCTACTTTAAGCCTTATTACTAAAGTCAGATTACTTGTTGACTTTAAAACTATTTCCCAAACTCATTGCAAAGGTTATGGTATTTTTTTTTTGAAATATCTACTTGAATTTTCTTGTCTATTTTAAATTTTCCTAGTTGGTAGCTTTATTTTTCTTTTTTTTTAATAATCAAAAATTCTTAAACTTTTTTTCTTTGTTTTAAATTTTATGCAGAAAAATCTGTTTTTTGTTTTGTAATCTGTCCACGTTTTCCCTGCCTTTTCATTGTCCGAATTAAGTATGAACCTTTTAAACAGTTTCTGGTTTCAATTTGTCATGCTTACCATAAATTTAACTTTCATTAAAATTTGTGTACAACCAATTATTTATTCAAATACAGTTTTCTGTGTTTTTTTTTTTTTTTTTGTCTTTCAAATAATAATTATAGAGAAAGTATTTAAATTTTTGTCGGCAATTTTAATTTTTTCGCATTAAAGTATGTTCTGGAGTGGAAAGAAAACTAAAAACCAAATAAAGGGTGACCCAATAAGAGCGCACGATTCAATTTAGTAACAAATTAAGGCGTTAAATTCAGTTATGCCAAATCTCTGATACCTACCAGCTGGGTTTTACATTTGCTTTAATATGTGGGCTTATTGCAATATCTATAACAAATGTAAACAAAATATTTAATACTAAATTATTAGAACAAACACTCTGAATTTTCAGCATTTCTGTTTTAGATGTTTTTCCATATTTTAGATCATATCTTGGTAGAATAAGCCCATTTTAAATACCAACCTGTTCGAGATAATGACAAACAATATTAATTTCAATAGAGAGACGGACAGACGGACGGACATCGTTATACATCACAATTTTTTATTCAATTTTTTACATGGATATGCAAATAAAAATTATTTATTTCAGCCTCAGATATAATTTTGCTGAATAATGAAATAAGTAGTAATCAATGGTTCTTGAATTATAGTTGAAAAACTAAGCAAAAAACAGCAAGATGTGGAAGAAATATAAAAGTTCACAAAAATAAATTTTTAGCCTGAGAATGTCAAACACTTTAGAAGTTTTACTATACTGGCCTAGTACTTTCATCCTGACTTTGAATTTCTCACCCCCTCCCTCCCCCAGAATGGCTGTTGCATAAATTTATATTGTGATAATAATTACTAGCAGATTCCAGCGCTCGAAATTCGAGTGCAAATTATAGGAAATTTTATTTTTTCATTATATAAAGACCCTAAAAGTATGCTAATCAATTTTAGCCAATTCACAAATCAACACAAAAAACAAACTCATTTTTATTACAAACACATTAACAAATTCAATAAACACACACATAGCATTGTATAATTTTATGTATGTGTTAGTAGCAACTTTAGATGCAATTTACTCAAAATAAAGGAAAAAATTTAAAAATCTGTAAATCTGCAAATCGGCTAAAAAGAAATACATTTCAAATAATATACATTTGGTCAATATCGAGATAAAACGGTAGAACAAAACATAGGTCACAAGAAATCGCCTAGCCTATAAATGTTATAGGTGTTATAATTGTCTATATTGCTTCTGTATAAAATTATTCTACGTAGGGTGTCCGAGAGATTCGCACTTTTTATTACATTTTATTACAATTTTGACTTTGTTCGTTTGAAATTTTAATGGTCCATCATATACCCTCAAAACTATGTACTAACAAAATGTTTGCCTTCTATCAAAGACGAAAATATTAATTCAGCTCGAATACCTGAAACACCTATTTTAAGAGCTAAAGATTTATACTGAAGCTATAAATTGGCTTTTCCAATACTTATATGAAAGGCTTAAAGCAGTTCTAATTGTATCCAATACTACCCTGTGGTCAGGGTATAGTGAGTTTGTGTAACTACCAAAAATATCTGACGTGGGCCAAACTTTTAGTATACCGATTATATATGTGTGTATCCATGTAAATCTTGTAATCACACACACTACAGGTCTGAAATATGAATATATTTTGATGAAATTTAGTAGAAGATTGATCATAGATATTCAGACCAATGAGATGGATCTAGTTCAAATTTTGTTTGTGTCTGTTTATTACACCCATTAATCAATAGTGCTAAAATATTCTCTACACTTAAATCTAAAAAAAAAATATCCCATATATTTGTTCAAATTGGTTTTATTTATGTTTTTTAAGAAATATAAGTCTTTTCTAAATAGGGTTATGATCGGTCCATTTTTCGATCTAATCGCTATATAAAAATACCAACCGAATTGAAATTTTCCATGTTAGCTGATCACAATTTCATAAAACTATCATTTCAACTTGGTTTAAGGGTATTTTCTTTGTCCAATTATGACCTAAGCTAAATTGCAACGAAGACCCTTTCTCGAAACCCCTGGGTATCGCCCATGTTTTTCTGTTTGACTTCTAGAAAAAAATTTTAATTTGGGATCTGATCTAAAGACGCACGTCCTTAAGACTGTTTTTTTTTTTATTGAAAACTTCTAAAAATCTGATATACTGTGATATTGTCGGAATCTTAAATTTTTATACTATGAAGAATTTTTACAAGAAATAATTTGTGAATCCTAAATCATTTTTCTATAAAAACAACTTCAGATTGTTAGATGCCTTTTCTATAGAAAAATGTGCAGTAACTGACTGTTCTATAGCAAAATGTTTAGACTGTTTACAAAAAAAATTTTTTTTCTGTTCATTAACTGTGTTTTTTCTGATAGAAAAGTTTTCGGAATCATACAGTTTCTCTATAGAGAAAATGTTCAGAATCTGTTTAGTTTTTTATAGAAAGATTTTCGGAAACTCTCTGTTTTGCAATAGAAAAATTTTCATTATCAAAACATTTTTCTGTAGACATTATTATCTGATTTTTTTCCATCAATATGTTTTGTGTAGAAAAATTTTCGTAGTCTGACTATTTATACCCTATACCACTATGTGGTTTGGGTATAATGACTTTGTGCTGCTGTTTGTAACTACCAAAAATATTTGACCTAGACCCAAACTTTTTTATACCGATCGAATCAGAATCACTATCTGATTCGATTAAAAGATGTCCGCGTGTGTCCGTCCGTCCGTCTGTCTGTGTGTCCATGTAAACCTTGTAATCAAACTGCAGGTCGTAAATATGAGTATATTTTGATTAAATTTGGTACATGAGCTCTTGTCGGTCACAGGATAAATGCTGTTGAAATTGGTGAAAATCGGTCCATGTTCAGACCTAGCCCCCATACAAATGACCCCTATGAATTCGACATAAATTGCCATAAGATCCAAATTATCATATAGATCTTACTCAAATTTGGTTTGTGTGCGTTTATTACATCCATTAATGAGTAGTCCAAAGATTATCCCTATGGGACAACCCTTACTCATAGGCCCCATGTAGAGCTGCTTCCCGATCTGTACTTAAATCTATCAAAAAACAAAAATATTGCACTGATTATTTTCAAATTTTGTTTGTATATATTTTTGCAAAATACAAGAGACCTTACCAAAGATGATCAGGATCGGTCCAATTTAAGGCCTAGTGCCCATATAGATATAGCATCCGATATGAACTTTTTGATATCTGCAGCCAAAAAAATTAATAAAAATCCGACTCAAATTTGGTTTATCTTATTTTCTTTGTCCAGTTAGTTTGTCCTACGAGATAGGGTCTCTAAACGCATGGTATAGGGTATCGTATAGTCGGTCTAGACCGACTATAATTTTCTTACTTGTTTTCTATAGGGAATGTTCATTATCAAACCGTTTTCATTATTAACCAATTTTGAATAGAAAACTGTTCAGAATACGACTGTTTTCTGCAGGACAATGTTCATTACCTAAGTCAGTTTTCCTATAGAAAAATTTTCAGAATCTGATTGCTTTTTTATTATAGAATAATGTTCAGAATCTGACTGTTTTTCTATAGGACAATATTCATTATCTGAACTTTTCCCAGAAAATATATTTTAAAATATTTTGTATAGAAAAATGTTCATTATCAAATTATTTTTCTCTAGAAAATGTTCATTGTCAAACTATTTTTCTATACAAAACTTTTCAGAATCTAACTATTTATTTATTTTTCTGTTAGTCTATACAAAAACAATAAGATTCCGAATATTTTTTTATATAAAAAAAAAATCAGATTTTACCATTTTTTATAGAAAAACGTCAGATACTCAAAATTTTTCTATAGAAAAATGTTCATTATCAAACAATTTTTTTAGAAAAATATTGAAAAATATGGAGTATTTTTCTATAAAAAAAATAGTTTGATAATGCAAAATATGGAGTATCTGATATTTTTTTATAAAAAAATTTTAAAATTTAACTGTTTTTGAAAAGAAAAGTGTTAAAAATCTGGCTGTTTTTCTATAGAAAAATGTTCTGAATCTGATTGTTTTATCTATAGAGAAACGTTCAAAATCTGACTGTTCTTCTGTAAGGAAATGTTCAACTCCAGATTGTTTTTTATTGAATAATGTTAAAATTCTGAATGATTTACTATAGAAAAATGTCCGGAATCGGATTGCTTTTCATACAGAAAAATTTCCATACTCTGTCTGTTTTTCTATAGAAAAATCTTCAACTTTTGTCTGTTCTTCCATAGAAGAATTTTCAGATTCTGACTATTTCTTTATAGAAAAACAATCATATCCTGAACATTTTTCTTGTTTCTATAGAGGAAAATGATCAAATTCTCAGTATTTTTTTTTATAGAATAATGTTTAGAAATTTAGGGAATTTAGAGAATTTCTACAAAAAAATTTTTAGTAACTGACCTTTTTTTCTATAAAAAAATTTCCAGAATCAGACTGTAGTTCTGTAGAAAAATCTTCAACTTTTGAGTGTTTTTTTTATAACATAATGTGCAGAATCCGACGTTTTCTCTATAGAGAAATTTTGAGAAACTGACTGTTTTTCTAGAAGAAGAATGTTTAAAGTCTGCCTGTTTGTCTATAGAAATATTTATAGAACCTGACTGTTTTTCTACAATAAAGTTTTCGGAATCTAATTAATTTCTTATAGAGAAATGTTCAGAATATTACTGTTCTTCTATTGAAAAATCTTCTAAGTCTGTTTTTATATAAAAAAATGTACAGAATCTAAGTCTATTTTTCTATAGAAAAATATTCAAAATCAGACCCTTTTACTATAGAAAAATGTTCTATAGAAAACTTTCATTGCCTGATTCTGTTTTTCTATAAAAAAATTATCGGAATCTGAGTGTGTTTCTCTAAAGAAGAATTATCAGAATCTATAATCAATCTAATGTTCAGAATCTGAGTCTGTTTTTCTATAGAAAACATTCAGAATCCAATTATTTTTCTAGAGCAAAATTGTTAGAATTTGACTGATTTTCTATAGAAAAATGTTCAGAATCTGATTGTTTTTTATAGAAGAATATCAAAATCTGGCTTTTTTTTTCTATAGAAAATTGTTCAGAATCCTACTGTTGTACTATAGAAAAATAATCCATAGAAAATTTTTCATTACCTGATTATTTTTTTTTAAAGAAAAATGTTCAGCATCTGAGTGTGAGTTTCTGTAGAAAATAATCAGAATCTATAATTGATCTAATTTTCAAAGTCTGTGCCTGATTTCCTATAGAAATATTTTCAGAATATTGGTGTCATTTTCTACAGAAAATTTTCAGAATCTATCTATTCTTCTATAGAAGAATGTTCCATGGAAAAAATATTCAGAATCTGAGTGTGATTTTCTATAGAAAAATTATAAGAAACTATAATCCATCTAATATTCAGAATTTTAGTCAGTTTTCTGTAGAAAAAGTTCAGAACTTAATCTGTTTTTCTATACAAATTTGTTTAAATCTATCTATTATTCTATAGAAAAATGTTTAGAATCTGACTGTCTTCTAATAGAAAAATGTTCGTTATTTGAATCTGTTTTTATACCCTCCACTCCAGTGTGCAGATGGTATATATAAGTTTGTTATTCCGTTTGTAATAATTAGAAAAAAAAATTTTGACCCCATAAAATATATATATTTGTGATCCTTATAACAACCGGAGTTGATATAGCGATGTCCGTCTGTCCGTCTGTGGAAATCACGATGACGGCATCAAGCGCGCAGTTAGGGTGCTCGTTGATATAAAAAATGATTCATTGACATCCTGAAAAGTTTGTTATTTAAAATCGTCCAAATCGGTCGATTAGGGCCCGAGATTTCAATGAAGAACTAAAAAGTCTTGAAAAAATATAATTTTCTATGTTGTTCTTGTCACGATCACGCCCTCAATAGTGCAGCTATAGTGATCATTTTTAGTGGGAGTGATTCACTAAATTGATGGGAAGATCACTGTTTCAAAAATCATTAAAATCGGTGGAACAGGTCCAGGGAAATCTCTGTACAAATAAAAAAAAAATTAGAAATATGATGTTTCTATATTGTACTTGTTGTTATTCTAAATGTTGTGTTGTTGTCGTAGCTGGACTTGTTGTTTCTGCGGTCGTTGTGGTAATAATATTATAAAAACTAACCCTTTGTACATTTTTTTATTAACTCTGGTAGAAAATTTTAAAAGTTTCCATTGTTTTGGCATCACTAAAAAAATTTGTTAGATCATTTCTGTTATCACTACGAGCCTCCCTGCAAAATTTCAGATCGAATGGGTCACGGGAAAAGGGTTAAAATCGATCACAAATTTTTTCGACAATCAGAGACTACGAGTTAATATATGTAAAGGGAGTAAAAATTCACCAGCATCTAAAGCAAATAATGCTAAAATACCTAGTTGTTAATAAAAAAAAACAATGTAAATGTAGCAAAAAAAATTTTATGTATAAATTTATTTAAAGAGAAAAACACAAAAATAACGTTTGATGTTGTATTTTTTGTGTGTAATATTTACATATACATACATGAACATATTAAATAATACAAATAATATACATATATTATACATATATATGTATGTATATCCATAACAACTGCATGTTAGAAATAAATCTGTATATTATTTTATTTACATAAAATTCTGCAATATTTTGTTGTGGGGAAAATACATTTCTTTTGCATTATCAGAGTGTCACTTCATTTCGCTCAGCGTGGCTATGCTACAGTAGATGGCGCCACAATTTTTGTTTGCAATAGCTTTGCAATAGTTATTTCTATTTTAACATGAATGTTAATATTTTCAACTGGATATCATACAGAACAATGTTAAGAGTATACACGGGCTGGTCTTTTATTTCATACGTATTTTCATTATTCTTTTACAAATATGAACATAAGTTTGGCATATTAACTTTTTGTTGTCTTTACAAAATAGAGTTACCGAGTTCATCAATGAGTTTTTTGCTTTCAAAACAATTCTACATAGTTATATAGAATTATTATTCTGCTTTACCTACAAAATATCTGATTGCGATTACATCTAATTTTTAAAAATTGTTTATAATTACTAAAGCATTATTATTCACATAAATACAAAATTGCACTTTTTAAATTTTCCATTCAAATTTAAGAAAATATCAATTCTAAAAACTAGAATTAAAAATTTTCAATTATAAATTACAATTAATTGAATTTCAGAAAATCATATCAAAACGTCGGAAATTATAATTTTAAATTTAGAAGACATCGATTGCATCTTTAATAATATAAATTTTATTCGTTAAACACAAATTGAAATTCCAAAAAAAAAAAAAACACCAAATACCTATGTTTACATTTAAATAATTTTTACATTTAAAAAAAATATTGATATTCAGGAGAAATTAATAGCTTTTCAGTACCGTGATTCAGTAACTTCTTTTAACGAAAGTCGTATCGTTAAAAAAGGAAAATTGCAAAATTATCAGGAAAATTTTTAAACGACATTCGCTATTGTTAAAGTCAGCTGTTGTTGTTATCTAAACGACAACCATTTTTGTGTTGTTTATTCAATCGATAAAAACTTAAATTTTTAGGTTGAAATGTCGTCATACATAAATAAAAATCATAAAATAGTGAAAATAATTTGCTTTTATTAAAAAAAACTTTTTTATATAAATAAAAAAATTAAATAGCATATTCAATTCATTATTTCATTTTCAAATAAATACACAGAAATATTAGTAAAAACTAAAGATATTAACATCAACATAAAATCAGCCTGTCAAACACGAAGTAATTTGTTTTTTTCTATTCTTTGTGTTTTCGCTTATTTTAACAGAGATGCCACTCGTTTACAATTTAAAAAAATGGAAAAATAGCTTTGTCGACTGTCGTTAAGATGTATGTTCTTAGTGAATCACTTAATCCTTAATGCAAACAACAATAGCTGTCGATATATTTTGCGATTGTCGGATCGTTGAAATTTACAGAATCACACTACAGAAAACATTAATTTAAATTCAATGAATTTTAGAAAACGTCAAATGATATTTTAGAATTGCGAACATAAAAGCTGTTACATAAATAAACGCAATTTGATGAGAATGTTATTTATATAGAAATTTTCACAATTTTCACAAAAATAAAGATAACAAATTATTTTATTTAAAATGTTTGGGACATTTGGTTTTTTGCGTTTGGCATCCCTAATTTGAATGTTTATTATTATAAATTTATTCTCTATGTTTTCCACATATGGCAGTATTTTAATAAAAAAGTTGAGAGAGCTTTTTTTCGGTTATTATTTTGTTACTCCATCCGACCTACATGATCGCTATGAAAAAATATTTCGCCATTTAAAAGAAACTATACAGCCATCTCCAATTAGCATGATTTAATGCACATAGCCACCATACACAACCATTACCTTTGCAATGGAGGTTAGGGCGAGCTATTTAATTAGCAAAAACTAAATTAAAAGAGAAGTTATGTCATATAACCGGAAACGCATGCATATAGGTATATAACCTAAATGCATGCCGATCAGCAACCACGATGACCAAAAAGCAAACACCGAAATAAATCCGAAATAATAGAAAAGACGAAAACCAACCCAAAGAATTTGTTGAAATAATTTGGTATTAAGTTTAACAAATTGTTTACTTTTTCATTTACATTTATTATCAAGACTCAAACCGAGGTGGAGGGTATCAAAGATTCGGCACAGCCGAATTTAACACTCCTACTTGTTAAAATCTGGCGTTGTTACGTTGTGATTTTTATTTAAGAAGTTAAAACTGTAATGTTATGATTCGAGAATTCAAACAAATGTTCTCAGAGTTTTTATGTCCTCATTACTTCTTTGATGTATCACCAATTTAACAAACTTTCTAATCAGGCAAACAAATAATAAGCAAAGAATTGTTTTGATAAAAATAAAAAATATTTTTATATTATTTCTTATTACATATTTCTTATTTTTTTTATTTTAAAGACTATTTTCATACATAAAAATTCACAAAAAATATGAGAAAATATATTTTGAAATAGAAGACGATTATTCTGTTGACTATTTTCATTTGACAATAAGGCAAAACATAGACTCGAACCATGTAAAAAATATGCAAAAATAATAGCGAGCAACGAATTACAAATTTGACTGTTTTCAATTTGTGTACAGAAGAATTACCCGTCTAACAGAATCGGTTCATTGAGTTTTAGATTTTTTAAATTACTTTTAATAGAAAATAAAGATTTTTAAATTGTTTAAATAGTAATATTATTTAAATTCTAACATTCATCAATTTTTTAATTTTATATTTTTTTATGTTAATTAAATATATTCTTCTTCGAAAAGTATTTATTTTAATAATAATACCTTTTTCAAACCATTTCCATTTATAGAATAATTATTAATTTTTTCTGCTTTAATTTTGTTTTCTCATTTTGTATTAATTTTACAAAAATATTTTACATGGGAATGTGTACTCTTTTAACAGCATTAAAAAATTCAAAAATATGGAATATATTATTTTCTCAATGTGAACCGCAGCTAATAGAAATGAGATTTAAAAAAAATCTCTTTTTGACTCCTTTAATATATGCGTATAATTTATTTCTCGGTAATATTCGTTCCATTTTTAAGCTTAACAAAAACAAAAGAATAATTTTGTTATTGTTTCCTTTGAAATGTATATATTAAGCATAATATTTGCTTAGCATAAAATCAACGAACCGTATTAGTTAAACAAATTGTGCACCCGCGAAAGAAAGAAAAAAATTTAAAAAACAGAAGAAAAAAATATTGCAAATTATAAAAAGGGTTTAAAAAGTGAATAATGTTTAAGGAAGGTAGTTAAAATGTTATAAATATACAAAACAAAAAATTGAGAAATTTAATTAAAATCTTAGAAGAATTTTTTAATTAAAAATGGTTTTTCATAAGAAATGAAAATTATATATAACCAAGAGGTATTAGTAATATTGAATTAAAATTGCTCATACCTTTAGTCTAATATAATGTATAAGAAATTTAATAATAAAAAACCAAATTCTAATTGTCTTCATAGATTAAGAAAGCATTATTTTAAGCTTACTAAACCATGATATTTCTCTTATTGCGTATAGTTAATTTTTCTAATATTTCAAAAGTATTCTTGGAAAATGACTTTATAACCACAAATTTAAAATTCGCATATAATACAATATGTAATTTCATAAAATTATAACTCATACGTCTCAGTAACAATATTACAACTAGCCCGAATATATATTTTTTTTTTATAAAGTACCTTTTTTTGAAAAAGTTTATTTCCTTAAAAAGTAAATTTTCATGAAAAAAGTACATTTTCTTTCAAAAAGTACCTTTTCTTCAAAATATATCTCTTCTTAAAAAAGTACATATTTTAAAAAAAGTACCAATTTTTAAAAAAGTATCTTTTCTTAAAAAATTACCTTGTTTAAAAAAGTACCTTTTCTTAAAAGAGCACCATTTCTTCAAAAAGTAACTTTTCTAAAAAAAATTTATATATAAAAAAATGCCTCTTTAAAAAAAATAACTTATTATAAATAGTAACTTGTCCCAAAAAGTACCTATTTCTAAAAAGTAACTATTTAAAAAAAATTATTTTCTGTAAAAGTGCCTAATCTAAAAAAACACATTTTCTTGAAAAAGTACATTTTCTTTAAAAAATAACTTTTCTCAAAATAGTGCCTTTTCTTAAAATAAGCACCTTTTCTTAAAACAAAATATAGTTTCTTAAAAAGCACCTTTTTTTTAAAAAAGCCCATTTCTTAATAACATTATCTTTTCCTAAAAAGTACCTTTTTCTTCAAAAGTACCATTTTCTTAACAAAAGTACCTTTTCCGAAAAAATACCTTTTCTTAAAAAGTACCTTTTTCTTAATAAAAGTGTATTTTGCAAAAAAAAAAAAAAAGTACATTTTCCTAAAAAATTTACCTTTTCTTAAGAGAGTAACGTTTCTTTAAAAAAAAACATTTTTAATAAATACCTTTTCTTAAAAAGCACCTTTCTCTTTCTCCTAAAAAGTACCTTTTCTTTAAAAAATAACTTTTCTCAAAATGTGCCTTTTCTTAAAATAAGCACATTTTCTTTAAAAAAAAGCATCTTTCCTTAAAAAGTACCTTTTTTTTAAAAAGTACCATTTTTTAGTAAATACATTTTCTTAAAAAGCACCTTTCTCTTAATAAAGTTACCTTTTCCTAAAAAAGTAAATTTTCTTCAAAAGTACCTTTTTCTTAAGAAAAGTACATTTTCCTAAAAAAGTTCATTTTCTTAAAAAGTACCTTTTTCTTAATAAAAGTGTCTTTTCCTAAAAAAGTAGTTTTTGTTAAAAAGTAACTTTTCTTTAAAACCCCTTTTCTTAAAACCTAAATTTGCTTAAAAAGTACCTTTTTAAAAAAGCATCATTTCTTCGAACAATATTTTTTCTTTAAAAAAGTACCTTTTTGAAACAGTACCTTAATTTAAAAAAAAGCTGTTTTTTATAAAAAAAATGCCTCTTCTTAAAAAGCACCATTTTCTTAATAACAGTAAATTTTCAAAAAAAAAATTACCTTCTCTTAAAAAGGTACTTTCTGTTAAGAAATAACTTTTCTTTAAAAACATTTAAAATTTAAATTTGCTTAAAAGGTACTTTTTTGAAACAAGCGTCATTTCTTGAAACAGTAAATTTTCTTAAAAAAAAGTACCTTTTTGAAAAAGTACCTTAATATAAAAAAATGCCTTTTCTTAAAAAATGCAATTTCCTAAAAAAGTACATTTTCCTTAAAATTACCTTCTCTTAAAAAAGTACTTTTTGTTAAAAAAGTAACTTTTCTTTAAAATACCTTTTAAAATTTAAAATTTAAAATTTAAAAGTACCTTTTTTTAAAAGCATCGTTACTTCAAACAGTATTTATACCCTATACCACTATGTGGTTTGGGTATAATGACTTTGTGCTGCTGTTTGTAACAACCAAAAATATTTGACCTAGACCCATCTTTAATTATACCGATCGAATCAGAATCACTATCTGATTCGATTTAACGATGTCCGTCCGTCCGTCCGTCCGTCCGTCTGTGTGTCCATGTAAAGCTTGTAATCAAACTGCAGGTCGCAAATATGAATATGTTTTGATGAAATTTGGTATATAAGCTTTTATCGGCTATGGGATGAACGCTATTGAAATTGGTGAGAATCGGTCCATGTTCAGACCTAGCCCCCATACAAATTACCCATATGAAATCGACATAAATTGCCATAAGATCCAATTTGTCATATAGATCTTACCCAAATTGGGTTTGTATGCGTTCATTACATCCATTAATGAGTAGTCCAAAAATGATCCCTTTGATCCCTTATAGAGCTGCTTCCCGATCTTCACTTAAATCTATTAAAAACAAAAATATTGCACTGATTCTTCTCAAATTTTGTTTGTATATATTTTTGCAAAATACAAGAGACTTTACCAAACATGATCAGGATCGGTCCATTTTTGGACCTAGACCCCATATAGATATAGCATCCGATATGAACTTTTTCATATCTGCAGCCAAAAAAATTAATAAAAATCCCACTCAAATTTGGTTTTTGCTTATTTTCTATGTCCAGTTAGTTGGGCCTAAGAGATAGGGTCTCTAAACGCATGGTATAGGGTATCGTATAGTCGGTCTAGACCGACTATAATTTTCTTACTTGTTTTCTCTTTTTTTCTTTAAAAAAGTACCTTTTTGAAAGAGTATCTTAATTTTAAAAAGTGCCTTTTCCTAAAAAAAATGCCATTTCCTAAAAACTTACCTTTTCCTCAAAAGTACCTTCTCTTAAAAAGGTACTATTGGTTAAAAAAAAGTAACTTTTCTAAAAAAAAAACCTTTTCTTAAAATGTAAATTTGCTTAATAAGTACATTTTCTTAAAAAAACTCAATTTCTTCAAACAGTACATTTTCTTTTAAAAAATACCTTTTTTAAAGTACATATCTTTATATAAAATAATGCCTTTATATAGTAATAATGCTCTTTTTAAAAATAACTTTTTCAAAAGTATATTTTCTTATAAAAGTACGTTTACTTAAAAAAGTTTTTTTTCCTAAAAAATTACGCTTTCTTAAAAAGTACCTATTTTTAAAAAAGTAAATTTTCTTAAAAAAGTACCTTTTCTAAAAAAGGAAATTCTTTTTTAAAGTAGCTTTTTTTTAAAAGTAAATTTGCTTAAAAAAAATACCTTTTAATCAAAAAAAAATCTTAACTTTTTAAAAAAGTACCTTTTTAAATAAGTTTATTTTCGGAAAAAATTGCTATCTATAAAATGTGCACTTCCTTCGAAAAGTACCTTTTCTTGAAAAACCATCTTTTCTTAAAAAAGTATCTTTTCTTAAAAAAGTATATTTTCTTAAAAAAGTACTTTTTCTTAAAAAAAATAAATTTTCTTAAAAAATAAATATTCTTAAAAGAGTAACTTTTCGTAAAAAAAAACTATCTCTTAAATTATACAATTTTAAAAAAAATATTTTTTTCTTTAAAAATTATTTTTCTTGGAAAAAGTACCTTTTTATAAAAAATACCTTTTAATCAAAAAAAATCTTAACTTTTTATAAAAGTGCCGTTTTAAATAAGTTTATTCTCCGAAAAAAGTGCCTTCTATAAAAAAGGAGTGCCTTCGAAAAGTACATCTTCTTTTCATAAAAAAATACCTCTTAAAAAATAGGGTTTAAAAAAAAATATTTTTTTCTTTTTAGATAAAAATAATTAAGCTTGAGGCCATTGTTGTTCTTATACTTCAATTGTTTATTTCATCCAATATTTCGCTATCAATTAGATAGCATCTTCTGGAATCTACGAGTAACAATAATTAACTTAATACATGTACGTCATAACGTTTACACATTCAATATTGCACACTGAATGTGTAAACGTTATGACGTACATGTATTAAGTTAATTATTGTTACTCGTAGATTCCAGAAGATGCTATCTAATTGATAGCGAAATATTGGATGAAATAAACAATTGAAGTATAAGAACAACAATGGCCTCAAGCTTAATTATTTTTATCTAAAAATTACAACAAAAAGGTCGAAATAACAATCAAGTTTATAAATATTTTTTTCTTTAAAAAGCTTTTCTTAAACAAAGACACCGAATTTTTAATATTTCTTAGAGGTGTCTTCATATCTTTGATCACATCTTAGCAGTGATACCCGTTTTAACCAATTTTCACTAGCAATCTGCTCGAAAGAATGACAAACAATATTATCATAACTTTACCCGGGTATATGGATCATTTTGTGAATGAACGTGATGTCACCAGACAGACGGACATCGCTATATCTACAGGAGTTGTTATAAGGATCAAGAATATATACATATACTTTATGGAGTTGCAAATTCATTTTTCGATGTTGTGGAGGATATAAAATATTTTCACCAAAGATATTTTATGTAAAATTTTCTTAAATTGTTAACAATTATTCCTGAAGAAATTAAATAAATTTTTTTTTGTAGAAATTAAAAGAAAAAAATTATTTCCTCATTCCAAAATTTTTATTAAATAATTATTTAATTAATAAATTATTTTTTTTTTCATATTTGTTTTCATTAAAAAATTATTATTGGTTTATCCAAAAAAAATATTTTTTTAATAAAAAATTATATTATTTTTTTTAATTAAAACGATGTTTATAAAAATATATATAAAAATATAAAAATATATTTTTATAAAAAAAGATATTATTTAAAAAAAAAATTCTAAAATTTAAGATTCCGTTTAAAATCTTAAGGAATTGTAACAAAATTAAATATTTTTTTAGTAGATATTTAAACAAAAAATTTAAATTTTTATATTGGAGGAGGTGTAATAGTATAACTCTTTGCTTTGATTCTCATTGTATTGGTTTCACAGCAAAGGTATATGTATTAACTTTTTAACAAACAAATTATCCACTGCTTCTAGTTACTGATGAGGGTTGGTGACTCTTCCCGAAACAGCTGTATAAACTGTCACGCAGAATATAAATCAATTTTTGAACCAATTGTGCCATGCGTTTTTACTTTATTTAAAGTAAAAATATTCGGTCTTGAGCCTGATTTAATTTCTAACTCAATTTTTATTTCTATTTATTTTATTATTCATATTTTTTCCATCTAAAAATTTTTATTTGTGAGAATCAAATACATATATTACAAAAATAATTTTTACAATTTAAATTAATAAAATATATTTTTTTTTAAATTTTAATTTTTTGTAAAAATATATATTTTTGCATTAAAAAGAGTACTAAAATATTTAAAATACTAAAAATTGAATATTTCGTGTAAAATGTTCTTTATTAATTTTAAGTTTGAATTGACAAAATAAATGTTTACATTTTTAAATTTTTATTTAAAGAATTTACTCATTTTTTCATTTGAAAATTTGTATTCCATAAAAATCTAAAACATTATAAAAATTGTTAAAGGTTTATTAATAACTTATATTACAAAACTATCCTGGTATGATTACAAAGAATTATATTAATTTCCAATATCCTTCTCTTTAATTTGCCACCCTTAAGATCATCGTAGAATGAGTGGAAGTATTTAAATACATTTTTTGAAAACAAATAATTCTTTGAAACGTGGAAGTCCTTTACAAATAAAGCAATAATTAAAAAACAGGTAAGAGCTGTGCTAGTCCAATTGCTTTTCAGTTTCAGGCCTATATCATCTGGTTTATATGTAACAATTTATTTTTGTTTTTTATCGGATGGTGTTATATGTATGTGTGTTAATTGAAATGGTTTAAAATTTAATGAAACTTTTTTTATTAAAGCTACATTAAAATTTGCACAAAAAAATTAAAAAAATAAGTTACATGATTTTGAATAATACATTTAATATTAATAGAAATTATAATGTGTAATTTTTTAATTAAAGTATTAATTAGTTTGTACAAATTTAAAAAAAAATTTAAATAAAATACACAATTCTTAAATAATAAAATTAATATGACAAATTGTATAATATAGAATATCATAATATTATAAAATCTATAGTTAAAATTAGCTTAATATAAATTAGATTTCATGAAAATAGTTATATAATTAACAAAATTTAATTAATAAAAAAACGAAAAGCTTTAGAAGTTCCAACCGAATTTTTCGACACCAGAACTTACATATTTTTTTTTTTTGTTTTTTCTCTTCGTATCTCATATATAGAATTTTATTTTTATTTATTTATATTAATTATAATACAAAGTAAATTTGTATTCTAATTTGGGACCAAAGATAAGCCGGGTGACAGAGACCATTTGGATGGTTTCTGCAGCGACAGACCAAAGCCTCTGGTGGGAATTGAATCCAAGACCCCCGCATGATAAGCGAGAACGCTACCTACTCCCCTACCGGGGCGCTTAAAGAATACAGAATTTATAATTTATGCTTTACTAAATATTTTTGCTGCATTTTTCGATGCATTACAAATGGAATGACAAACTGATACATACCCTCAGCATAGTGGCATAGAGGGTATAAAAAGTACCTTTTATTAAAATGTACTAATTTCTTAAATCAAAGTACATTTTCTTAAAAAAGTAAAAAGGTACCTTTTTTTAAAAAAGTTAAATTTCTTAAAAAGTATCTTTTCTTGAAAGACTACCTTTTCTTAAAATATTATCTTTTTAAAATATTATCTTTAAAAAAAAAAGTGTCTTGCAAAGTACATTTTTACTAAAGTTAATTTTCTATGCATTTTAAATTATGCAATTTAAAAAAGCATTTTCTTTTAATTGCCGCTTTACCATTTCCAAAATATAAAGGTTTTCAAAAAAAGTACCTTTTAAAGAAAGTACCAGTTAAAAAAATAAAAAATAAAAAATTACCTTTCTAAAAAAATACGTTTTTAAGAAAACACTCTAAAAAAGTTTCTAATTTAGAAAAGTACCTTTTTTAAAATTATGAATTCAAAAAAACACAAATATTTTTTTTAGAAGTAGTTTTACTTTAAAAAGTACTTTTTTCAGAAAGTACCTTCTTTTGACCAGTATTTCTGATAATTTGTTGATATCGAATGTATTTAAAAGTCTATAAATAAGATGGTAATAAAAATTAGTACACTTTTCAAAGTATATGCCATAATCAGCTACGAATAAAATAAACGTAAGACAAACATTAGATAACACGTACAACAATATTAAAACAATATTGTGGAAACAAATTAGTTAAAAACAGAAATTACTTTCTAATTTCCATTATCTATCGCACACAAAAACCCAGCCCTTCAATTCCAAATTTCATTATAATAATGATATCAATCAAGATGATTAGAAACAAATTCCAAACAAAATCTTTTTTGTATTTGAAATTCGACAAAAGAAAAAAACAAATTTTAAAATTCTTATAAAAAGCAAACAAGAAAAGTTAATTGATTTTTAGTTATTTCTATACCTTTCAAAAAGAAAAAGTCAATTTTGTTAGATCAAACTTCTGTTAGTGTTTTTGCGTTATAATATATACAATTTTTTGTTGTTTTATTGTTTAATTAAATTCGTATTTCATGCTGTAAAAAAAACAAAAGAAATGGAAGGGAGCAGATTGAAATCGTATGGTTTAGAAGTATAATCATTATCAAAACACATTTATAAAGAACAGATGAATGGATGTTTGTATTTGTAGATATTTCATGTAATATTAAGTTAATGTGTAAAAAACCATGATGATTTTTTTTCAACCATGTAAATAAATAAACAAATAAACATAGAGATTTTGATATGTTCGTTAGGGTGTCTCGGTTTTAAATTATTTTAGAAAAAACCATAAACCATAGGATGATTAATTAGTTCATCAAGCAAACATGAGCAGAGACAAAACAAGTGTACCTGGGTTAATGAGGGGTTATGGATCTGAATCAGTGGCTCCTTCTTCTCTGCTACTTATTTCTTTCTTTTTTTGATTTTTTAAAATTGAAGTTTAGAAATTTTTAATGCAGTTCATATTTTTTTTTTAACTAAACCATTTCTTTCCCCAAAAAAATTGATTTTTAGTATAAAATATAAAATATATGCAAATATAAAATATAAAATTTTACTTAAGATCTTCATAATTTTAACGATTGAGTTAGCACTGATAAAGCTCATGATTAAATGTTTTTAGTTTTTATTTGTATTTTATTTTTTTTTTTCTTAAAAAAATAATTAGTAATTAAAAAAGTTATTTTTTCCAAAAAAAAATAATTTTTTCTAATTATTAAAATTTTGGTAACTTATGCGATACTTTTTTTATTCTAGGGGTTGAAATATAATAAATGTGTTGTATTTGTGAAATTATCTATGAAAATAATTTTTGAAAACACTGGATTCAGTATTAGAATTAGACGTACACTAATTAACGTGTTTTTGAACAAGAAAATAATTTTTAAAAAAATCAAAAGGGAAGCCTTGGACAAAACTGTCAGCGCTAATCTCAAAAACTGACCAGATTATTATAAACTAAGAAAACTTCCAAAAAGTCCCAAAAATTTTAATTTTTTAAGGCCCAAAAAATTATAAAAAAATTTCTCATTTTTAACAAAAAATGTCGATATTTTTTTTCTTTTTTTTTTCTTAAAAGAAAAAATATATATTCCTTTTAAATATTTTTTTTTTAAATATTTAAAAAAAAATAATATTTTTGAAAAAAATATTTTGTAAAAAAAATTTCTTTAAAAAAATTCTTGGGAAAACTGTCAGCATTAATCGCAAAAACTGAACAGATTTATTATATATCAACCCCCCAAAATTAAGAAAACTCTGAAAAAGTTCCCAAAATTTGAATTTTTTGGTAAAAAAAAAATTATAAAAAAATTTCTAATTTTTACCAAAAAATTTCGATTTATTTATTCAAATATTTTTTTTTTCAAAAAATTTTTTTATATAATCTTTTAAAGAATATTTTTTTAAATATTTAAAAAAAATAGTATTTCTGAAGAAAATATTTAGTGCTAGCGTTAATCTCAAAAACTCAGCAGATTTTATCAACCCCTCAAAACTAAGAAAACTCTTAAAAAATTCGCAAAATTTTATTTTTTTTAGGTAAAATAAATTATAAAATAATAATGTTGATAGTTTTATTGTTGACCTGTTGTGTTGTAATATGGTTTTTGGTTTGTTAGGCTCAAGGTCATGTGGTTTTAATAATAAAAAAAATCAAATTCTTTGCTTTTTGGTTTTTTTTAATTATTATTATTATTTTTGATATTTCGAACAGCATCGCTGTTCATCTTCAGAAATATTGCGTTTTCAGTTTTTATTATCGCAGAGTTGAAAGCGTCTATCTCTGTTCTCATTATATATTCAACTGAATTGAATATATATGCATATAGAACTAGGCTTAAAAAAAAAAAAAAAAAAAAATAGAAAAGCAAAAAAAAAAAAGTGGAAAGAGGAAAAGTTGACGAGAAAGGGGCTTCTTTTGTTCTGTTCATTTTATACTAAATTTTTGAAAGAAAAATATAGTTTAATATATATAGAAATTACGACAAAATTTTAACGGCTAAATTTTATACCCAACAATAATGTGTCAGACATCTAGACACCCTAATGTTTCTAAATATACGAGTCCTTTTTTGTTTGTAATGTTGGTAGTTGTTATTGCTATTTTTTATATTCTATACATGCATACTCATATATGGTTAAGAATTAGTCAAACGTAAAAATCACTTTAAATTAAATTGAAATTTCTGTTTGCAACATTATCATAATGGTTAATGGTTTTCCTGTGGTTTTCACAAATATTGTGTTTTAATACACTCTGTGGGTTATATGACTTTTTATTGATGTTTGTTTGAAACTAAAATACTTGAGCACAACTTGTCTTTTATTACATATCGCTAGAATTAGAAACACTTTCTCAGTCGATTAAAAAATGTCCGTCCGTCCGTGTAAGATATATATTTCATATGTGGTCTGCTTTTATACAAAAATATATATACTTACAAATGAGATGAAAAATCTCTGAAATTACAGAACAAATGGAGAAAACTGCGTTTACAGTTTTTGGTGTGTAAACATCTGTTACGCGCAGGAGGGCAAAAATCTATTTCACCATACAATCACAAAAAAAGCGTAACATTAAGACGTAAGATAAAATAGTGTGACTTATGATTGTATTGGTGAAAAAATTATGAATATGTATTAAACTTTTTGAAAATGAAAAATTAAAAATAAAAATTTTAAAATAAAAAATGAAAAATAAAAAATGTAAATTAAAAAATGAAACACAAAAGTGGAAAACAAAAAATTGAAAAATAAAAAATTAAAAGTAAAAAATTAAAAATAAAAATTGGAAAAAATAAAATTGGAAAATGAAAAAAGAAATTTGAAAAATAAAAAAAGAAAAATAAATAATGAAAAATAAAAATTAAAATTGAAAATTAAAAATTAAAATTAAAAATAAAAATAAATATTAAAAATTAAAAATTAAAAATTAAAAATTAAAAATTAAAAATTAAAAATAAAAAATTAAAATTAAAAATTAAAAATTAAATATTAAAAATTAAAAATAATAAATTAAAATTAAAAATTAAAATTAAAAATTAAAAAATAAAAATTAAAAATTAAAAATTAAAAATTAAAAATTAAAAATTAAAAATTAAAAATTAAAAATTAAAAATTAAAAATTAAAAAAAATTAAAAATTAAATAAAAATTAAAAATTAAAAATTAAAAATTAAAAATAAAAAATTAAAAAGTCAAAATTAAAAATTAAAAATTAAAAATTAAAACTTAAAAATTAAAAATTAAAAATTAAAAATTAAAAAATTAAAAATTAAAAATAAAAATAAAAATAAAAATTAAAAATTAAAAATTAAAAATTAAAAATTAATAATTAAAAATTAAAAATTAAAAATAAAAATTAAAAATTAAAATTAAAAATTAAAAATTAAAAATTAAAAATTAAAAATTAAAAATTAAAAAATTAAAAATTAAAAAATTAAAAATTAAAAAATAAAAAATTAAAAATTAAAAATTAAAAATTAAAAATTAATAATTAAAAATTAAAAATTAAAATTAAAAATTAAAAATTAAAAATTAAAAACTTAAAAATTAAAAATTAAAAATTAAAAATTAAAAATTAAAATTAAAATTAAAAATTAAAAATTAAAAATTAAAAATTAAAAAATTAAAAATTAAAAATTAAAAATTAAAAATTAAAAATTAAAAATTAAAAATTAAAAATTAAAAATTAAAAATTAAAATTAAAAATTAAAAATTAAAAATTAAAAATTAAAAATTAAAAATTAAAAATTAAAAATTAAAAAATTAAAAATTAAAATTAAAAATTAAAAATTAATAATTAAAAATTAAAAATTAAAAATTAAAAATAAAAATTAAAAATTAAAAATTAATAATTAAAAATTAAAAATTAAAAATTAAAAATTAAAAATTAAAAATTAAAAATTTAAAATAAAAATTAAAAATTAAAAATTAAAATTAAAAATTAAAAATTAAAAATTAAAAATTAAAAATTAAAATTAAAAATTAAAATTAAAAATTAAAAATTAAAATTAAAAATTAAAAATTAAAAATTAAAAATTAAAAATTAAAAATTAAAATTAAAAATTAAAAATTAAAAATTAAAAAATTAAAAATTAAAATTAAAAATTAAAAATTAAAAATTAAAATTAAAAATTAAAATTAAAAATTAATAATTAAAAATTAAAAATTAAAAATTAAAAATTAAAATTAAAAATTAAAAATTAAAAAATTAAAAATTAAAAATTAAAAATTAAAAATTAAAAATAAAAATTAAAAATTAAAAATTAAAAATTAAAAATTAAAATTAAAAATTAAAAATAAAAATTAAAAATTAAAAATTAAAAATTAAAAATTAAAAAATTAAAAATTAAAAATTAAAAATTAAAAATTAAAATTAAAAATTAAAAATTTAAAAATTAAAAATTAAAAATTAAAAATTAAAAATTAAAAATTAAAAATTAAAAATTAAAAATTAAAATAAAATTAAAAGTAAAAGTAAAAATTAAAATTAAAAATTAAAAATTAAAAATTAAAAATTAAAAATTAAAAATTAAAAATTAAAAATTAAAAATAAAAATTAAAAATTAAAAAATTAAAAATAAAAATTAAAAATTAAAAATAAAAATTAAAAATTAAAAATTAAAATTTAAAAATTAAAAATGAAAAATAAAAATTAAAAATTAAAATTAAAAATTAAAAAATTAAAAATTAAAAATTAAAAATTAAAAATTAAAAATTAAAAAATTAAAAAAATTAAAAATTAAAAATTAAAAATTAAAAATTAAAAATTAAAAATTAAAATTAAAAATTAAAAATTAAAATTAAAAAATAAAAATTAAAATTAAAAATTAAAAATTAAAAATTAAAAATAAAAAATTAAAACCGAAAAATGAAAAACGAAAAATTAAAAATTAACCAGTTGAAATAATAATAATAAATATTTTTATATTAGCAGAGCCCCTACAGTTGATTGCTATATGTGATACATAGATGAAGCTTTCTGTTTGATTTTAAAAAAGTGACATACATGCATACATGATCGGACTCACATAATTTTTTTATTTAGGGATCTTATTTTCTTTTTATGGGACTTAAATCATACAAAAACTAAAGCAGGTTTGTGCGTGTTTTCATTTCGTTAAAAATGTCCTGAATTTCGGTTTATGTGATCCATAAAATTCTGGTTTCTTAACCCAAAATTTTTTGCCAGAAAATATGAAAGTGGCCTATTAAATACTAACACAAACCCTGTATAACGTTAATAAGGGACAGTTTTCTTATTCTTCTACTGTAGAAGAAAATCCTTGCCAAGGTATCCCGTAGTCTACCTAGACCAGCAAAATTTAGCCACTTATTTCTAATTCATTTTGACATTAAAAGTGAATTTGCTTTAGAAAACTTGATTTGTAATTTTATTATTTTCTTTTTTTTTTTGACGTAAATGGAAAATCTGTCAATGATGGAATTTTTAATAAGATTTCACTTTAATTACCTTTACACTTTTTAATTAAACATTTTAGAAAAGAAAAATTTCTAAAAAGGCAAAACTTTTCAATTATTATATTATTAACTATTTAACATGTATAAAACTTCATAATCGAACCTTTCAATCTATCAAGTCTGCTGTTCATAACTTTATCAGAAATATTTCAAACATCTTAACAAACTAATTTTATCCATATTGCCAGTTAACATGAAGTTAACATGCCCATAAAATTCAATTATTTAAAGACTTGTTCCTATCAGAAGCACATATAAATGTTATAAAAAAAAACAGGGGTGGTCATAGAAAAGGGGCTAGATGGGGGAAAATTTAAAAATCGTAAACAATAAAATTAAAAATACTTTAAATAGTATTATTTATTTTTATTATATTTTAGTTTGACTAGTTTGTTATTTTAATGATGCTTTACTAATCTACTGATATTGAGCTTACTACTCGATTAGTTCCATGCAAATAAAACAAATTTATTTCATGCTTTACCCCAACGTTTCGTCAATTGATTGTTGACATCTTCAGGGGTGATTATTTAATTATGTGTATAAACAAATAATATAAATAAATAAAAATAATTAAAAATAATAAAAAATCACAGAAAATGGTTAATATAATTATTATAAAAAACGGGACTTCACGAACTTATAATTAATATCACAGCACTTGCTTAGTTTAAATATCACAGAGTACATTAATTATTTTTTACCCTCAGGGTATAACGACTTTGTGCTGATGTTTGTAACTAACAAAAATATTTGACCTTGACCTTTCAAAATCACTTTTTGTGTCCAGTTAGCAATGTTCGTCCATCCGTCAGTCCATCTCTCCGTCCGTCTGTCCATCCATCTGTATATTATAAGTGCTACGCCCTCGGGTATGACTCCTCCCATATTAATTTCTACTACTCACTTCAATAAATTATTAAGCCAAACAAAGTCTTAAAGTTCTTCTACCATAGTCTACCGATATATGATAAAACATATTTACCTGCTATAGGAAGGGCCACACCCACTTGTTTGATAATGTCCATTTTTATGCAAACTAATCGCATCAATTACTTATGAATCGACACACAGTTTAAAACCCATAGCTTTCTTACTACTCAATACATATGACTTTCTGTGGGAGTTGCCATGCCCACTAGCTCGATGCCGCCCATTTTTTAAAATGCCTAGTCCCACAAAATTTTAATCAACTTACATAAAGTCTAACAACTCTTGCTAGCATAATATTCTAAACATAGTAAGATAAACTAGCAGAGCCCAGCCCACGAAAATTCGAGTGCAATTTAAGGAAAATTTGTTTTGTCATTCAATTATAAATATTTGTTGAACACACAGAAGAAATATAACTAGGTTCGCTAATAAATAATTTTATAAAAACCTAAAGGTATGCTAATCAATTTTAGCCAATTTATAATTTAAATTTAATAAACACACACACATAGCATTGTTTAGTTTTTTATTTGAAGCTTTAAAATATGTGTTTTATGTATATGTTAAGAGCAACTTTAAATGCAATTTACTACAAAAAATGTTCCAGACGGTGCAATTGTGTAAATATATGGACAGCTAAAAAGAACTACCTTTCAAATGGGGTATGTTTGGGCAAAATCGGTTGTTTAGTAAAATTTTTATACCGGTCACAAGAAATCGCCTTGCCTATTAATATTAAAGATAAATACTTGTACTTTTATTAAAACTAATGACAAAGTTTCATTCCTCTGGCTTTTACATTACTCCAAACATTTG
Organism: Cordilura impudica; assembly: GCA_963682025.1. Lineage (NCBI taxonomy): Eukaryota > Metazoa > Arthropoda > Insecta > Diptera > Scathophagidae > Cordilura > Cordilura impudica. The sequence goes on along the minus strand of OY821521.1, from coordinate 192,372,213 downwards.
ATATTAAAATTACTCTTTCAATGGGAGGTGCCATGCCCACATTATATATTAACAACAAAACTATAGCCTTTCTCTAAATTATGGGGAAATAATATTTGAAATCGGATTAGTGCATAAAAAAAATGTTACCTCTTTATAGTATTAGTTTAGATTGAGTCAAAAAAATATTTAACCAAAAAAAATTCAGAGCTGGCAGAAATCTTTCAAAATAATTCAACATTACATTTTTAAGATTTGATTTTTTTTTTTTTTGCATTTTAAAGCCTTTTCGATTTACAAGCCTCTCAATTCCTACGGCCTTATTTTGTCTAGAAATAACTTTAAAACTGCTTGTTTACTTTGCTACTTCTTCTAAGCTGAAATATGTTGCAAAAGATTTTTGTACTCATAAGCATGATGATATGAGTATATTGATAGAAATCAGTACCAAGTAACTAATGAAAAAGTTTTCCTCATAAAAATACACAAATAGAAAATTTTCCATTATAAACTAAAAAAAAAGTCAAAGTTTATTATGGGATTTTTTTTTTTTTTGTGATCAGCAAAAAAGAAAATTGTCTGATAAGTTGAAAAATTTTAAACAACTTATGAACATGATAGAAAATAAAGTTAATTTTTGCAAAAGTTGTCAAGTAAATACAGAAAAAGTTATCCCAAATTTTTCATCAGACATTGGTTTTTCTAGTGTTAAATTAAAATTTGATTATTTTCTTTGTATTTTCTTTCTAAATTTTCAATTTAATTCAGTTTTTCTTCAATGCCATCAATGTTCAGAATTTAATGTTAAAACAAGACATTTCACCTCTGTGTTCTTATGTAACAAATATTATAATATTATTTAGCAACACGAGTCTTGCATTATAGCAGAAGGCAAAAGGTTTTCTTTTTGTTAGTGGAGAACTTCGGTTGTTCATTGTGCTTCTTATGCAGCTGTTTCCTACAAAAGAATTTTCATATTTCAATGCATACACCCAGCAATTTATTGCCACACAATGAAGCAGCAAAAGTTTATACTGCTAACTATTTACTAGACACCGACAAACAAACAATAACAATGATAATACAGTGGGAGAAAAAAGTATTGATATGTTTTATTTAGAAAAGGTAAGCAAGTGTTGAATGTGGCTGTATCCAAACTTTGATACCCTCCCTCGTCTCTTGTGAAAATTTTAATTATTTCTAAAGAGATTTTTTAATTAGAAAAAAAATAAAAACCAATTGATGAAATCAGATTTACAAGTTTTCCTTCAAATAATGGATATATCATTAACAATAACATCAGAGTTATAGAATATATATGTACATACATATGTAAATTGTATGTAAAAAATTCTAAATCAGGGAAATTGGAATGATCAAATATACTTTTTATGTATTGTAGGTTTTTCTTCTCTATAAGTAAAAATAGCACGAATAAAAAATAAATATTCATTACATATCTTGCATGACTGACAGTATATTTGACAATCTTTTTGATGTGTAAACATCTATACGCGCAGGGGGCGGTAAATTTCTATTTCACAATAGAATCACAAAAACATCGTAACATGTGAGCTGTAAGACAAAATCGGTGCGACTTATGATTGTATTGGTGAAAAAATTATCATATGTAATAACCTGTTTGATAATTAAAAAAGAAAAATGAAATATAAAAAATGAAAAATAAAAAATTAAAAATGAAAAACCAAAAATTAAAAATGTAAAATAGAAAATGAAAAATGAAAACTGAAAAATGAAAACTGAAAAATAAAAAATATGAAAAATAAATTATGAAAAATGAAAAACAAAAATGAAAAATGAAAAAAAAATTAAAAATGAATAATGAAAAATGACAAATTAAAAATGAAAAACGAAAAATGAAAAACGAAAACTGAAAAATAAAAAAATTAAAAATGAAAAATAAAAAATGAAAAATAAAAATTAAAAATTAAAAATTAAAAATTAAAAATTAAAAATTAAAAATTAAAAATTAAAAATTAAAAATTAAAAATTAAAAATTAAAAATTAAAAATTAAAAATTAAAAATTAAAAATTAAAAATTAAAAATTAAAAATTAAAAATTAAAAATTAAAAATTAAAAATTAAAAATTAAAAATTAAAAATTAAAAATTAAAAATTAAAAATTAAAAATTAAAAATTAAAAATTAAAAATTAAAAATTAAAAATTAAAAATTAAAAATTAAAAATTAAAAATTAAAAATTAAAAATTAAAAATTAAAAATTAAAAATTAAAAATTAAAAATTAAAAATTAAAAATTAAAAATAAAAAATGAAAAATGAGAAATAAAAATGAAAAATGCAAAATGAAAAACTGAAAAATAAAAAATGAAAAATGAAAAATTACAAATTACAAATTAAAAATGAAAAATTATAAATGAAAAACAAAAAATAAAAAATGAAAAATAAAAATGAAAAAACGAAATTAAAAAATGAAAAATAAACAAGTAAAAAAATTATAGTCGGTCTAGACCGACTATCAATACCCTATACCATGCGTTTAGAAACCCTATCTCTTAGACCCAACTAACTGGACATAGAAAATAAGCAAAAACCAAATTTGAGTGGGATTTTTATTAATTTTTTAGGCTGCAGATATCAAAAAGTTCATATCGGATGCTATATCTATATAGGGACTAGGTCCAAAAATGGACCAATCCTGATCATGTTTGGTAAAGTCTCTTGTATTTTGCAAAAATATATACAAACAAAATTTTAGAAGAATCAGTGCAATATTTTTGTTTTTAATAGATTTAAGTGAAGATCGGGAAGCAGTCTATATGGGGCCAAAGGGATCATTTTTGGACTACTCATTAATGGATGTAATGAACGCATACAAACCCAATTTGAATAAGATCTATATGACAATTTGAATCTTATGGCAATTTATGTCGATTTCTTTCTTTGTAAGGCGGCTAGGTCTGAACATGGACCGATTCTCACCAATTTCAATAGCGTTCATCCCATGGCTAATAAAAGCTTATATACCAAATTTCATCAAAATATATGCATATTTGCGACCTGCAGTTTGATTACAAGGTTTACATGGACACACAGACGGACGGACATTGTTAAATCAACTCAAAAAGTGATTCTGATCGATCGGTATAATTAAAGATGGGTCTAGGTCAAATATTTTTGGTTGTTACAAACAGCAGCACAAAGTCATTATACCCAAACCACATAGGGTATAAAAATGAAAAATAAATAATGAAAAATGAAAAATGAAAAGTTAAAAATGAAAAATTAAAAATAAAAAAAAAAAATGAAAAATGAAAAATGAAAAATGAAAAATAAAAAATGAAAAATAAAAAATGAAAAATGAAAACTGAAAAAAGAAAAAAGAAAACTGAAAAATAAAAAATAAAAAATTAAAAATAAAAATAAAAAATGAAAAATGAAAAACGAAAAATGAAAACTGAAAAATAAAAAATTAAAAATAAAATTAGAAAAATAAAAAATTAAAAATCTAAAATAAAAAATCAAAAATAAACAATTAAGAAAATTATAGTCTGTCTAGACCGCCTATACGATACCCTATACCATGCGTTTAGAAACCCTATCTCTTAGGCCCAACTAACTGGACATAGAAAATAAGCAAAAACCAAATTGGAGTGGGATTTTTATTAATTTTTTTGGCTGCAGATATGAAAAAGTTCATATCGGATGCTATATCTATATGGGGACTAGGTCCAAAAGTGGACCAATCCTGATCATGTTTGGTAAAGTATCTTGTATTTTGCAAAAATATATACAAACAAAATTTGAGAAGAATCAGTGCAATATTATTGTTTTTTGATAGATTTAAATGAAGATCGGGAAGCAGCTCTATATGGGGCCTATGACTAACAGTTGTCCAATAGGGATCATTTTTGGACTACTTATTAATGGATGTAATATATACATACAAACCCAATTTGACTAAGATTTGTATGATAATTTGGATCTTATGGCAATTTATGTCGATTTCATAGGGGTAATTTGTAAGGGGGCTAGGTCTGAACATGGACCGATTCTCACCAATTTCAATAGCGTTCATCCCATGGCTGATAAAAGCTCATATGCCAAATTTCATCAAAATATATTCATATTTGCGACCTGCAGTTTGATTACAAAGTTTACATGGACACACAGACGGACGGACATTGTTAAATCAACTCAAAAAGTGATTCTGATTCGATCGGTATAATTAAATATGGGTCTAGGTCAAATATTTTTGGTTGTTACAAACAGCAGCACAAAGTCATTATACCCAAACCACATAGTCGTATAGGGTATAAAAATGAAAAATAAATAATGAAAAATGAAAAATGAAAAGTTAAAAATGAAAAATGAAAAATAAAAACTGAAAAATGAAAAATGAAAAATAAAAAATGAAAAATGAAAACTGAAAAATAAAAAATGAAAAATAAAAATTAAAAATAAAAAATTAAAAAGGAGAAATAAAAATTAAAAATGAAAAACGAAAAAAGAAAACTGAAAAATAAAAATTGAAAAATAAAAATAAAAAATGAAAAATGAAAAATGAAAACTGAAAAATAAAAAATGAAAAATGAAAAATAAAATTAGAAAAATAAAAAATTAAAAATCTAAAATAAAAAATTAAAAATAAAATATTAAAAATTGAAAATAAAAAATAAAAAATGAGAAATAAAACAAGAAAAATAGAAAATGAAAAAAGAAAAATAAAAAATTAAAAAAGAAAAAAAAAATGAAAAATAAAAAACGAAATATAAAAAATTAAAAATAAAAAATTAAAAATGAAAAAAAAACGGAAAATAAAAAATTAAAAATGAAAAATGAAAACTGAAAAATTAAATTGAAAAATGAAAAATGAGAAAAGAAAAACGAAAAACGAAAAATGAAAAATAAGTACAAAAATTAAAAATAAAAAATTAAAAATGAGAAATAAAAAATGAAAAATAAAAAATTTAAAATGAAAAATGGAAAAAAAATTAAAAATTAAAAATTAAAAATTAAAAATTAAAAATTAAAAATGAAAAATGAAAAACGAAAAATTAAAAACGAAAAATAAAAACTGAAAAATAAAAAATGAAAAATAAAAAATTAAATATGAAAAAAGAAAAATAAAGAATTAAAAATGAAAAATAAAAAGTGAAAGAGAAAAAATGAAAAATGAGAAATAAAAAATGAAAAATAAAAAATGAAAAAAGAAAAATAAAAAATTAAAAAAAAAATTAAAAATAAAAAATAAAAAATGAAAAATAAAAATCGAAAAATAAAAAATGAAAAATAAAAATAAGAAACGAAAAATTAAAAATTAACCGGTTGGCATAATAAATAATAATAAATATTTTTATATTAGCAGAGCCCCCGCAGTTGATTGCTATAAGTGATACATAGATGACTCTTTCTGTTTGATTTTAAAAAAGTGCCATACAAAGCCTTTAATTACTAGATTTTTACACATCTCCCCTGTGATCGGACTCACATGATTTTTGTTGAAAATCCATGATGTCAATGGTGCACGAAGTTCCAACACGAATTTACAGATAAAAGCAATTTTGGCTTAATTGTTAATTGTATAAAATTTTAATTTAATCACTTAAGCCATTTTCGGAGCCGTCATGGCTAGATATTTTACCCATAATGGTATTATAGTAATGATAATTTGGATATTTCATTAATTCCTTAAACAAGTATGAAGCAGATGTAAATGATAATGCGGCTCAAATTTTAATTTAAACATCTTACACGTGGAACATATGAAAGGGACGTGGTCTTAATATAAAATAAAGTTTAAAAAAATTTTAATTACAAAAATATTTAATATTTGATGGCCTTTTACAATACGGTAAGAGTCGATGATCAAAACTTCGAATCCGAATCCGACTCCGACTCCGCAGCCCTGATTTCAACACAATTTTTTTTAACTATTTGAATAAGAGCGAATTTCTGGCACATCAATGAAACTATGTTAGTTTAGTTAAATTTTTAAACACTAACGACTTTAAAGCTATTTAACTAAAGCGTTAAAACTCACTTTAATCACTTTAACTTAACCAAATTCTCGGTCTTATAACTCTTAACTATTTAATCAAACTTAGTTTGCCATCCCAATAAACTATGTATAACACCTCAACAGTTATAAATTCATTATAATACTAGCAGATCCCAGCCCTCGAAATTCGAATGCAAATTCTAGGAAATTTTATATGTTCATTTAATAAATTATTTTATAAGACCTTAAAGGTAGGTACGCTAATCAGTTTTAGCCAATTCACAATTCAATACTTTTAAAATATCGATTGCGTTATTGTCGTTATTGGTTTATGCCCAAAATTATTTTTCAATTCAACACAAGGCTTTTTATATACAATTTTTGCAAACACATTTATAAATTTAATAAACACACACACAGCATTGTATAATTTTATGTATGTGTTAGTAAAAACTTTAAATGCATTTTACTCCAAAAAAGTGTAAAAATTTAAAAATCTGTAAACTTGGTGGACAGCTAAAAAGGAATACCTTTCAAATAAGGTATGGTTGATCAAACTCCGGGTAAAAGTGACAAAGTTACATCGGTCACAAGAAATCACGTTGCCATTAATATTATATATATGCAGAAGAATTAAATGACAAATTACCAATGGTTCTTGAGCTATAGCTGAAAAACTAAGCAAACAAATATTAAGATAAGAAAAAAACATTAAACATCATAACTTTTCCATTAGTTATTATAATATCTGATATATTGGTTTTTTTCATTAAAAAAATTGAAAAATATACTGTTAAGGATCCTAAATTCTACATACGCAGCCAGAGTGAATCTGTTTAATATATATAAAATTATTAAATTTTCTAATCTGGGTATTTTTGGTAAAGGTGGAGAAAATTTAAATTAAATAAAGCCAAATGCGTTTAGAATAAAGATGGAGTTTTGGGGGGAAACTGGAAGTACATATATACTGAAACTGTAGAAAAATCTAGAATATATAATCCAGCATTGTTGAAATAATCCCGTAGCATGAAGACTTCATGAGAAGATGTACATTTTTTTTAACATTTTTTTATGTAGAATTTTTCTAGCATTGAATATATGTTTAAAAAAAAGGCTAGAAATTTAAACGGCAAATCTGTGTCAAGACGAGGAGTCTGAAAAACGAAAAGAATTGAGTTAAAGTTTGGAAAGAGTAAAATATTTATGAAGGATACTTATCTCTTAAAGAACAACCAGAGTAAGGGTTCACATCAGGCGTTAACAATAAAATAGCCGCGATATTTTCCGATAATAGAAAATTTTAGGGAGCTCTCTCAAATTTTGTGAGGTTTGTGCGGTGTTCAAATTTGGAAAAAAAAAAGATCAGATTTAAGCCCTAGAGAAAAAGAAAAAAAAAAGAAAAAAACATAAAAAAAAGGAAAACGGTTAAGAGATAATTATTTTGTTTGAAATAGAAAAGATTTTGAAAAAAACAGATACATATTCTGAATTGAACAAACAATGCACAATTTTCTAAAAAAAAATTATTTAAGAAAATTGGTCAGATTTTCAAATGAAAAACTTGTAATACGGAAATTATTCTATAAGTTCAAATTGGCGTATATCTAAATTGTTGCAAAGAAAAAATTTTGAAAATCTAATTAAATTTTTATTAATCTATAATATTAATAGGCTAGACGATTTCTTGTGACCGATGTTTTGCTCTACCGTTTTATCCCGATTTTGACCAAACGTATATTATTTGAAAGGTATTTCTTTTTAGCGTTTAGCAGATTTACAGATTTTTTAATTTTTTCCTTTATTTTGAGTACATTGCATTTAAAGTTGCTACTAACACATACATAAAATTATACAATGCTAGGTGTGTGTTTATTAAATTTGTTAATGTGTTTGTAATAAAAATGAGTTTGTTTTTTTGTGTTGATTTGATTTTTTGTGTTGATTGGCTATAATTGATTAGCATACCTTCAGGATCTTTATTTAATGAAAAAATAAAATTTCCTAAAATTTGCACTCGAATTTCGAGGGCTGGATCTGCTAGTATGTATAAATAGTTATTTAATTATATCCTATTCCACTATGTGGTTTGGATATAAATATTTACCCAGACTCATCTTTTATTATACCGATCGACTCTGAATCACTTTCTGAGTCGATTTAGCGATGTCCGTCCGTCCGTCCCTCTGTCTGTCTGTCCGTCTGTGTGTCCATGTAAACCTTGTAATCAAACTACAGGTCGCAAATATGAATACATTTTAATGAAATTTGGTATATGAGCTTTCATCGGCCATAGGATGAAATTTTCAGACCTACAAATAACACCTATTAAATCGACTTAAATTGTCATAAGATCTAACTTATCATATAGATCTCGGTCAAATTGGGTTTGTGTGTGTTTATTATATCCATCATTTATCATTTGTCCAAAAAATATAGCCCCCATATAAAGGTGCTTCCCGAATTTCACCTAAAACTATCAAAAAACAAAAATATTGCACAGATTTTCCTCAAATTAAGTTTGTTTATATTTTTTCAAAATACAAGTGACTTTTCCAAATAATGTCAGGATCAGTCCATTTTTCGACCTAGTCCCCATATAAATATAGCATCCGATATGAACTTTTTCATATCTGCAGCCAAACAAATTAATTACAATGCCACTCAAATTTGTTTTATGCTTATTTTCTATATCCAATTATTTGGAGCGAAGAGATAGGGTCTTTAAACAGTGGTATAGGGTATCGTATAGTCGGTCAAGACCGACTATAATTTTCTCATTTGTTTTTTTTTTAATAATAAGTAGGTACTTTTTATGAAAAGTTATTGGCGATTTATTTTATTTATTTCGGAATGACTTTTAAAAAACAGTGGCAATACCGGCCTTAACCTATATGACGCGCGGATTATAGCAAATGCTATAATAAGAACGACCACTTTCATCGATAATTATCGATAAATTAATTTTTTTAATCGAATTATCGATAATGATGAAGTGATGAATTTAAAAGATGAAGTGATGAGTGTCTAAATGTTTCTTAACAGCGTTTTTAATCGGTAAAATTAATTTAAAAAATTTTAATTAAACTTGAATTGTTTGTTTCTTATTTTCGATAAATTATAAATTTTTTATCGAATTACCGACATTCATTTTTAAGATATTTTGCACAAAAAGACGATAGTGATTATGTCACGAAAGCCTAAATGGTTTTAATAAGTAATATTAAATACAAACAAAAAAAATAGTAAAAAATTTTAATTAAATTTGAATTGTTTGCTGCACATAAATAAGGTCATGTTAAGTGCTGAAAGTCTACATGTGCTTTAGGAAGGTTTTTTTTATAAGTAAAATTTAATTTAAAAAAAAAAAATATTTAAAAAATTTAATTGCTTTTTATCGATAATTATCGATAAATTATTCATTTTTTTCGAATTATCGTTAGTTTAGTTTTTATGATATTCCGCAAAAAAAACGGCAATGTGAATAAAACCTAAATATGATTCAGTTTGAAATTATTATTCTTGAGCCTGAATAATTTGAAACTCAATCATTAGAATGATAAAGATCGAAAATAAGATTTTTTTATTTTTATAGAAAATAATAAAATTAAAAACGTTAATATTTTTATTAAGCAAAATTGGACTTAAAAAAACTTTAATAGAAAATGTTCACTAAACTTGAATTTTTTCCTTTTTATCGATAATTATCGATAAAATTTTAACATTAATCGGATCATCGATAGTTTATTTTTTCCGATTTTCTGCACAAAATAACGATGAAAACCTATATGTTTTTAAGGGCGTTTTTGATAAGTAAAATTAAATATAAAAAATGTTTAATATCAAATTTTAGTTAAACGTGAAATTATTTGCTTCTTTCGATAACTATCAATAAATCGATATATTATATATTTTTTATAGAATTATCGATAGTTTCATTTCTTTTATTTACTGCAAAAAAAAGGTCATGATTAAGTGATGAAAGTCTAACTCTCTCTAATAACTGAAATTAATTTCACAAAGAGTTTCTAAACTATTTTTCAATTTATGTTTTTTTGAGCCACTGTGCCAATGGCAAGCATAATTTTATAAAAAAAAAAAAACTACAACACAAATATGTACAACATTTGCGAACAACAAAACTAGTAACAACACTAGACTACAACTACAACCAATACAATCATAAAGAAACGCTGTATTACTTACTCACTACTACATGCAGACATGCATACATACAGACATAACTATGTTCTACGGCTAACATTACAATTTATTACTATTATTATTAACAAGCGTATAGCATACAATAACAACAACAACAACAGCAACAACAACAACTGCAACAATAATGTATTTATTTATAGAAGCTTGAAAGAAAATGGCAGCATATTAAAATTAACAATAATTTATGGTTTCTCATATTTTTCAATCCCGAAATTATTAAACGAAATGAATGCACAGAAATAACTTTAATAAACCCTTAAATGCAGCGTTCTTTTAAAACTCCAATACAATTTATATGCAGGCATATAATTTTCAATGTAATTATAAGACCGAATACGAACAGGCCTATATTCCAGTGGGTCTCTTTTGCTGTTGCAATACTCCAGCGTATTTTTCATTATTAAATCTCCAGTGCATACAAATGAATGCAGTTCATTCTTTTTTTCCATGTGATATTTATTTTCATATATGAAATTGTTTCTTCTTGCTGAATTTGTTTAAAAAAAAAAACAACATACATGAGCCTAAAAGTGGCCCCTAAAATCTTTTAAAAATTGAAAAAAAATCTATAAAAATCTTTAGTAACAAAAAGGGAATCTATAATATTAATAGGCTAGACGATTTCTTGTGACCGATGTTTTGTTCTACCATTTTATCCCGATTTTGGCCAAACGTAATTATTTGAAAAGTATTTCTTTTTAGCCGATTTGCAGATTTACAGATTTTTAAATTTTTTCCTTTATTTTGAGTAAATTGCATTTAAAGTTGCTACTAACACATACATAAAATTATACAGTGCTATGTGTGTGTTTATTAAATTTGTTAATGTGTTTGTAATAAAAATGAGTTTGTTTTTTGAGTTGATTTGTGAATTGGCTATAATTGATTAGCACACCTTTAGGGTTTTTATTTAATGAAAAAATAAAATTTCCTAGAATTTGCACTCGAATTTCGAGGGTTGGAATCTGCTATTTTTGATTAATAATTTAGAATTTTTTTCTAAAAATTTAATTTTTTTAAGATTTCCCTTAACAGAAACCAGCCTAACGTTTAATTTTTAAATGCATAAAAATCTTTCATGTTCTTTATGGCCAGCGATTACTGTGCTGAAAATGTTGCTGATGAGTATATTCATTAAGCCAAAATGTTATTACCTTTTTAAAATTTTAAATATTTATAAAAGGCCAGCAACCATTGCGGGAAATCATCATGAAATGTAAATGTAATAGTGTTGGTTCGTTTCGTGTTGAATGGTTTTAAAAATGTTGCCATATCCTTGTCAGTAATTTGTTATTCAAATGACTCCTTTCTTTTCTTCTTCTTTTTTCTTTTTTTGGTTCAATACAGCTGCTACACATCGTTTTAAAGCTACACCTATTTTATTTGCCACATTACTAGCCCTCTCAGAACTATATTTTGCATAAATTTTTAACAGCACTTTTTGTCTTATTTGATTTTCTGTATCATTTCCAGTTTTCTGTGTTTTAACATGTTCTCAACATGACATGATGATAAGAGGTCAATGCAACAAAAAATAAAAAGAAGTTGCTTCATTTATGTAAATCCAAGCATGAAACGGAAAAATGAAAGTATGGCTTTGTTGAAATAACTTTATGACTTTTTTGTTGAGTTAAAAATAAGCGCTGAAATATATATTTAAAATTCTTAAAGTTAAGACACGTTTTTCTATAGAAGAATTTATTTCAAAATCTTAAGAAACTGTTCGTTTTAAAGCGGAAATATGAAGTATGAAAAAGTATTTTTTTCAGAAAATTTACTTTTTCACGAATTTTTAATTTTTATTTTTAAAGAAAATATACTTTATTAAGAAAAATAACTTTTTAAGAAAAGGTACTTTATAAAAAAATGTGCTTGTTTTAGAAATGGACTTCTGAAGAAAAGTTACTTATTTAAGAAAATGTATATTTTTTGAGAGGAACTTTTTTTTTAGAAAAAGTACATTTTTCCAAAATCACTTTTTAAAAAAGGTCTTTTTTTAAATGGCACCCTTTTTAGAAAAGTTACTTTTAAAGGTAATTTTTTTAAAAGTACTTTTTTAAGAAAAAATGATAAAGTTTGTCTTTTTGAACTCTTTCTTTTAACTCATACTCTATGTCGTGGGGCAACCCTATTCCCCCGTATCCAATTGATCTGAAACTTGGCACATAGTCTTGTTGTGACTACAGATAAATTTTGGGGTAGTCACGCACAGACACGCATAGTCAAGCACAGTCACGGAATGATCTAAATGTCATTTACCCTCATGCGATCGATCTGAAACTTGGTCCATACACTTTCTGTGAAAAAAAGATTAACTTTGACTTAGTCACGCACAGTCACGCACAGTTACGGAGAGATTTAAAACGGATCTCCCCTCATCCAATCAATCTGAAACTCGATATACTTGCTGTAAAGAAAGATTAACTGCGACATAGCCACGCACAGTCACGCACTGTCACGGAGTGATTTAAAACCCATTTCCCCTCATCCGATCGACCTGAAACTTTGTCCATAGACTTGTTATGGCCAAAGACTAATTTTAATATAGTCACACACAGTCACGCATAGTCACGCATAGTCACGCGCAGTCACGGAGTGATTTAAACCCCATTTCCCCTCATCCGATCGATCTGAAACTTTGTCCATTGACTTGTTGTGACCAAAGATTAATTTTAAAATAATCACGCAAAGTCACGCATAGTCACGGAGAGATTCAAAATTCATATGCATAAGGAAAGAAAGAGTTTTAATAAAAACCTTGTTTTTATGGTTAAATTATTAAATACCTTTTTAAGAAAATATTGTTTTTTAAGAAACTGTAATTGATTAAGAATATGTACATTTTAATAAAATTTACTTTCTTAATAAATGTACTCCTTCAAGTTAAGGTACTTTGTGAAAAAATTTATTTTTATACCCTCCACTCCAGTGTGCAGAGGGTATATATGTTTGTCATTCCGTTTGTAATAATTAAAAAAAAAATTTTGAACCCCATAAAATATATATATTTGTGATCCTTATAACAACCGGAGTTAATATAGCGATGTCCGCCTGTCCGTCTGTGGAAATCCTTTAGTGAGAATGATTCACCAAATTCATGGAAAGATTTCTATTTCAAAAATCAATTAAATCGGTGGAACAGGTCCAGGGAAATCTCTGAAAAAGTAAAAAAAAATTAAAAACATGATGTTTCTATATTTTTCTTGTTGTTACACTAAATGTTGCATTGTTGTCATAGTTGGACTTGTTGTTTTTGTGGTCGTTGTGGTAATAATATAATAAAAACAAACCCTTTGTAAATTTTTTTATCAACTCTGGTAGAAAAATTTAAAAGTTTCCATTGTTTTGGCATCACTAAAAAAATTTGTTAGATCATTTCTGTCATTTCCACGAGCCTGCCTGCAAAATTTCAGATCGATTGGGAAAGTGATTAAAATCGATCCAAAATTTGTTCGACAAGCAGACACTACGAGTTAATATAAAGGGAGTAAAAATTCACCAACATCTAAAGCAAATAATGCTAAAATACCTAGTTGTTAATAAAAAAAACAATGTAAATTTAGCAAAAAAAAAAAAAAATTATGTATTAATTTATTTAAAGAGAAAAACACAAAAATAACGTTTGATGTTGTATTTTTTGTGTGTAATATTTACATATACATATATACATACACATATTAAATAATACAAATAATATACATATATTCTATATACGTATATCCATAATAACTGCATGTTAGAAATAAATCGGTATATTATTTTATTTACATAAATTTCTGCAATATTTTGTTGTGGGGAAAATACATTTCTTTTGCATTAACAGACTGTCACTTCCACAATTGCCACAATTTTTGTTTGTTCTAATTAGCTTACCAATAGTTATTTCTATTTTAACATGAATGTTAATATTTTCAACTAGATATCATACAGAACAATGTTAAGAGTATACACGGGCTGGTCTTTTATTTCATACGTTTTTTCATTATTCTTTTACAAATATGAACATAAGTTTGGCATATTAACTTTTTGTTGTCTTAACAAAATAGAGTTGCCAAGTTCATCAATGAGTTTTTGGCTTTACATAGTTATATAGAACTATTATTCTGCTTTACCTACAAAATATCTGATTGCGATTACATCTAATTTTTAAAAATTTTTTATAATTACTAAAGCATTATTATTCACATAAATACAAAATTGCACTTTTTAAATTTTCCATTCAAATTTAAGAAAATATCAATTCTAAAAACTGGAATTAAAACTTCCAATTATAAATTAGAAAATATTAATTGAATTTCAGAAAATCATATCAACACGTCGGAAATAATAATTTTAAATTTAGAAGACATCAATTGCATCTTTAATACATACATTTTATTCGTTAAACACAAATTGAAATTCCAAAAAAAAAACACCAAATATGTTCACATTTAAAAAAAATATTGCCATTCAGGAGAAATTAATAACTTTTCAGTACCGCGATTCAGTAACTTCTTTAACGATAGTCGAATCGTTAAAAAAAGAAAATTGCAAAATTATCAGTAAAATTTTTAAACGATATTCGCTATTGTTAAAGTCAGCTGCTGTTGTTATTTAAACGACAACCATGTTTGTGTTGTTTATTCATTCGATTAAAACTTAAATTTTTAGGTTGAAATGTCATCATACATATGTAAATAAAAATCATAAAATAGTGAAAATATTTTGATTTTATTAAAAAACTTTTTTATATAAATAAAAAAATTAAATAGCATATTCAATTCATTATTTCATTTTCAAATAAATAAACAGAAATATTAGTAAAAAAAATAAAGATATTAAATATAAACATAAAATCATCCGGTCAAACACGAAGTAATTTGTTTTTTATATTCTTCTTTGTGTTTTTCGCTTATTTTGACAGAGATGCCACTCGTTTACAATTTAAATATATAGAAAAATAGATTTGTCGACTGTCGTTAAGATGTATTTACTTAGTGAATCACTTAATCTTTAGTGCAAACAACAATAGCTGTCGATATATTTTGCGATTGTCGGTTCGTTGAAATTTACAGAATCACACTACAGAAAACATTAATTTAAATTCAATGAATTTTATAAATCCTCAAATGATATTTAAGAATTGCTAACATAAAAATTGTTACATAAATAAACGCAATTTGATGAGAATGTTATTTATATATAAATTTTCACAATTTTTTTTGGATGAAAATTTGAAGTTTTTCAGAAAATAAAGATAACAAATTATTTTATTATAATGTTTGGCACTTTTGGTTTTTTGCGTTTGGCATCCCTAATTTGAATATTTGTTATTATAAATTTATTCTCTATGTTTTCCAAATATGGCAGTATTTTAATAAAAAAGTTGAGAGAGCTTTTTTTTTTGGTTATTATTTTGTTACTCCATCCGACCTATATGGCCGCAATGAAGAAATATTTGGCCAATTAAAAGAAACTATACAGCCATCTCCAATAAGCACGATTTAATGCATATAGCCACCCTACACAACCATTACCTATGCTATGGAGGTTAGGGCGAGCTATTTAATTAGCAAAAACTAAATTAAACGAGAAGTTAAGTCATATAACCGGAAACGCATGCATATAGAAAACGCATGCATATTTTTCCAATATTTTGTTTACATTTATTATCAATACTCAAACCGAGGAGGAGGGTATCAAAGATTCGGCACAGCCGAATTTAACACTCTTACTAGTTTTTAAATATGGTTTATTAAGAAGAGGTACTTTTTAAGAAAATTTGCTGTTTTAAGAAAAGCTAACGTTTTTGAGAAAAAGTACTTCTTTAATAAAAGGCTATTTTGAGACTTTTAAAATTGACTTTTAAAGATAATTTTTTTTAGAAGTACTTTTTTAAGAAAATGCAAAATAGTGCAATTTTAAAATTTTACCTTTTTAAATACTTTTTTAAGAAATCATAATTTTTTAAGAAAATGTACTTCTTCACGGTAAGGTACTTTGTGAAAAAAATTTATGTTTTAAAAAAAAGGTACTTTATTAAAAAAACATACTTTTTAAGAAGAGGTACTTCCTAAGAAAATTTACTTTTTAAGAAAATGTACTTTTTTTAAGAAAATTTACTTTTTCACGATTTTTATTTTATAAGAAAATGTTCTTTTTAAGAAAAGGTACTTTATTAAGAAAAAGAACTTTTTAAAAAAATTAACTTCTTTAAGAAAAGATACTTCATAAGGAAAGGTACTTCTTTAAGAAAATGTAACTTTATTGAGAAAAACATTTTTTTTTAAATTCTTTTTTAAGAAAATGAATATTTAAGAAAAGGCACTTTTTACGTAAAAATGGTTAAGAAAATGTACTTATTTCAGAAAAGATACTTCTTAAGAAAAGGTAGTTTTTTAAGAAAGGGACTTCTGCAGAAAAGTTACTTTTTTAAGAAGAGGTAACTTTTTTGAGAAAAACAATTGTTTTTTTTTAAGAAAAAACTTTTTATAAGAAAATTATATTTTAAGAAAAGGCACATTTAAGTAAAAATTTGTTTTTTTAATTACTTATTTAAAAAAAGATAGTTTTTTAAGCAACTAAATTTTCTAAAGAAAATGTAGTTTTAAGAAAATTTACTTTTTAATATAATGTACTTCTTCAAAATAAGGTACTTTGTTAAAAAGATATTTTTTTTTTCTAAAAAAAAGTAATTTTTTAAAGAATATGTACTTTATTAGGAAAATGTACTTTTTATAAAAGGAAGCAATTGTTTATAAATAGGTGCTCTTTTAAGAAAATGTACTTTTAAACAAAATAATCTAATCCATACAAAGTTTTTATTAAAACTCTTTCTTTCCTTATGCATATGAGTTTTGAATCTCTCCGTAAGTGTGCGTGACTTTGCATGACTATTTTAAACTTAATCTTTGGTCACATCAAGTCTATGGAGCAAGTTTTAGATTGATTGGATGAGGGGAAATGGGGTTGCTCCATTGCAGATACACAGACAGAGAGTATGAGTTAAAAGAAAGAGTTTTAAAAGGTACTTTTTCCACAGGTTTTTTGGACGGCGGCATGTAGCGTCATTATGTTCATAAAGTGAACGATGACTGCAGTTAATCACTAAACAAATGTATTTTAGTTTACGACTCAAGTCATCGACCAAAATATGTTTAAGTACAAACATTTGCTGATACGGCTATTGTTAATAAAGTCAATGCCCGTATTTGTTTACGGAAATGTTTGCGCTTAACCAATTGCCGGCAAATGTATTGTGCAATACATAAATCACGCCCCACATGAATGTACATATGTTGTTATTTTTAGGTATTGGATATTAACATGAACTAACTAAACTGTAAACTTTAATATAAGAGAAGTCATTGATTAAAAATAAAATTAATCAGACTTTAACTTTACAAAGAGCAACAAGCATTATTTCTTTTATATAGCAATTTGAAATATCTTTTCAAAAATGGTATATACTTATATATATACATCAGGGTGGCCCTTCACTTTATGGAGGGGAAAAAATTGTTCGCATTTAAAGTCTCACCCCCTAGAAATACGTGAATATAGCACAATTTTATTTCCCAACTCATAGTAAGGGCTTCATTTAGTTTACTAGAACAATTAATTTGTTTAAATATGCCAAAATTCAAAGATTTTTAGCATGGAAGACTAACGTACGTTTGGTTATTATTTTTCAAGTATCACATCTAAAAATTCAACAACACTTAAAAAATATTTGATTTTTTTGAATAAATTGTCTTTCATTAGCTTGGGGTCATATGCGACCCCAAGTCCAAAAGGGTTAAAGGGGTGATATTATTTTTTTCAGAAGCTCTAGGCTATTAAGATAAAATATAACATTTAACAGTAGAAAACTGATAATTTTTTGATACAAAGTATTTAGAAAGAGTACATTTACTTAATATTTCACAAAAAAAACTCATTTTTCTCGAAATCCTCAAAAAAAAAAAATTATTTGTAAAAAAGTTCTGGCAGAGGAATTTACTTAAAAATTAACACAGTTAATCTGCAACATATATTTAACAAAACTTTAAAGTTCCAGATATATTTCTTGAAATTTTGTTTAAAAAAATTTTTTAAAACTTAAAAAAGGAGTTTTCAAAATTTTATCAAAAAATTTTCCATGAGTGAGAGTTTTTTGGCACAAAAGTTGTCTGGGGCATTTGTCATTTCTTGGTGAGTTTTTATTCGATTTAGAAGTTATATAGATTTTTGGGAAGACAATTTAGTACTGATATCGACTCATATGACAACTTGTCGAAAAAATTAAACGATAGAACGAAATTTTCGTAAAATCTGGAAAAAAAAAAAGTCATATTTTCCCCACATAAACACACTTGAAATTTTCAGTCGCGTTGAGGCACCTCTAAATTTTTTTGATTGACCCAAAACTTTGTATTTCTCAGTTTTTTATACCCTATACCACTATGTGGTTTGGGTATAATGACTTTGTGCTGCTGTTTGTAACAACCAAAAATATTTGACCTAGACCCATGTTTAATTATACCGATCGAATCAGAATCACTTTCTGAGTTAATTTAACGATGTCCGTCCGTCCGTCTGTGTGTCCATGTAAAGCTTGTAATCAAACTGCAGGTCGCAAATATGAATGTATTTTGATAAAATTTGGTACATAAGGTTTTATCGGCCATGGGATGAACGCTATTGAAATTGGTGAGAATCGGTCCGTGTTCAGACCTAGCCCCCATACAAATTACCCATATGAAATCGACATAAATTGCCATAAGATCCAAATTGTCATATAGATCTTACTCAAATTGGGTTTGTATGCGTTCATTACATCCATTAATGAGTAGTTTAAAAATGATCCCTTTGACCCCATATAGAGCTGCTTCCCGATCTTCACTTAAATCTATTAAACAACAAAAATATTGCACTGATTCTTCTCAAATTTTGTTTGTATATATTTTTGCAAAATACAAGAGACTTTACCAAACATGATCAGGATCGGTCCATTTTTGGACCAAGTCCCTATATAGATATAGCATCCGATATGAACTTTTTCATATCTGCAGCCAAAAAAATTAACAAAAATCCCACTCAAATTTGGTTTTTGCTTATTTTCTATGTCCAGTTAGTTGGGCCTAAGAGATAGGGTCTCTAAACGCATGGTATAGGGTATCGTATAGTCGGTCTAGACCGACTATAATTTTCTTACTTGTTTGCTATTCGCATATTTCTTGGGGGTGAGACCGAGAGTTTGAACACTTTTTTTATTAAGGGCCTAATATACATATATACCCTATATACCAGGCATGGGCAAATGCAGCCAACGAACGAACTTTATGTGGCCCCATAGAAATTTAAAAAAATTACAAAATTTAATTTAGATTTATTAAAAAAAAAAAAAATCAAAACATTAATACCAAAATTTCAAAGTATTGTTCAAAAATAGCATTAATACGAGTATAAATTTTCAATAGGGCCACAAAAATATAAATTATTTGAACGTAACGTCTGTTAGCATGCTTCATTTTTTCTATTAGAAACAATGTAGCATGTACAAAAAAAAATGCATTTTAAAAATTGTATGTTTGCATGATTTGAAATGCATAATAATTTTTCTCAACTTTAAAATATCAAAAAGCACTAAACCGACAAAAATCGCATAATATGAAAAAAAAAACACTATATTTTCCATTTTTTATTTTTGTTTTTTTCAGTAAAAGCCCTGTTGTCCTGAATGCTTGGGGATGAGAGCAGGTCCGATAATTAAATATTTCATTAAAACTAGAAATTTTTTATCTTTCGGAACAGAAATTTTCTTCTTTCAATTCATTTTTAATGTGAAGTAAAGCATTAACTGAATGTAATGGCCATGGATTTCTTATTTTGGATTAGAAAAGGTTCATGTCGCTCTCAAATTTAGCGTTTAAATAAGAAAGCGACAAAGGTTTAATATCGAGATTAGCTACAGCTTCAAATGGATTTAAATTAGTGGCATCCTGATGTGATTTCACTTCATTCCAAAATTCAATTGTGGATTCAGTATTTTGCCATTTCATCAGGTGGATTATTTGCCATCCATTTTCAATACTTGACAAAATTTCAAAATTAGATTCGACTTGTGATGATAACAGCAAATAAGGATTTGGTGTCACTGATGTTAAAAAATGCACTAAGCACTAACTCGAAAAATTTTCGCGTCAAAAATTTTAAAAAGCACTAAAAACAGTGCTAAAAGCACTAAGTTGACAACCCTGATTATTTTATTCTCTTTTTTATTTGCCTTGTTGAGATAAAAGAACTGTGCGTATTTGATTTCTGCGTATTTTTAAAAATTGTAAAGCTAGCAGCAAATTTATTAGATGAAAACTGCAAAAACAATAATAATTTTATTTATGAAAAAATTCTTTAGTGTTTTAACGATCATTGCAGTGTAAAGTTTTATTGTGTTATGTGAGTTGTGCCCCCGCATTTTACAAATTATTAATATAAAGTTTTAGTTGGTAAGCTTTTATATATTATTCTTTTTAATTTGAAAACATGAAATAGAATTAAAATGTAAACCTTCAGTTACCATTAAATTTTTTATACATATTGTACCGACCACTTCATAAAAATTTATTCATAAAAGCATGTTTTGAAAAATAATTCAATTGAACTTTAAAATTTTGTTTAAAAAATTTAAAAACTAAAATTGGCAAATTGGACAATTTTTTAATTATATTTCATGTTCATTTTATTGAAATATACTGGTAATACTCAACATATATCGGTACCGCTTTTTACTTTTAAGGAATTAAAATGGCATCAACGAGCAATAATAAATGTAAGATAGGTGATGAAAACAGAAAATTCAAGTAAGAATGGACACACAAATTCGGATTTTTTGGAAATAAGGGCATACCTATATGCCTCATTTGCAAAATTACTGTACCAATTTACAATTTAAGTAGACACCATGAAAAATTTCACTCATAATTTGCCAAAGATTATCCCCTTAATACTAATCTTAGAGAGACTAAACTGAAGGCATTGCAGTCAAATATTGAAAAAGAACAGAACATTGTTTCGTCTTTTAGCCATGGAAATGACAGATCACTTGAAGCAAGTTACATAATAGCTTGGGATATTGCCCGTGATAAACGTCCTGATGGGGAAGCAGAGTTAAGAAAACACACTATGAAGAAGATTAAGAGCATTCTCGACCCTGATAACAAAAAGCTGCATAAAGCGATAGATCAGCTTTCTTTATCACGGCGCACAACCGAGCGTCAGATTGGAGATATCAGCACTTTTATTGAAACAAGTTTAAAAAACGATCTAAAATATTCTGCAGCATTTAGTTTAGCTCTTGATGAATCCACAGATGTTAGCGACGTTTCTCAATTGGCGATCTTCATTAGGTCTGTTGAATTTAATATCACTGATGAAATGTTAAACCTTGTAGCTCTTTCTGAAACAACGCGAGGCATTGATGTAAAAAATGCGCTTTTCGAAGTAATTAACAAATTTGAATTGCCGCGAGATAAACTTATTAGTGTTGCCACAGATGGAGCACCACAATGGTGGGTAAAAATCAAGGTTTGATTGGTCTTTTAAATAAAGATCCAGATATCCCACATTATCTACCAATTCACTGTATTATTCATCGGGAGCATATTGTTTCAAAATTTTTTAAATATGAAAACGTTTTTAAAGTTGTGGTAGAAATTGTAAATTTTATCAGAACAAACGCTAAAACTCATCGTCAGTTTAAAAATTTTATTATGGAGTTACAAGAAGTTGAGGAAAACAATGAGTTATTAAGAGATGTCACCATTTGGTCCATAGTGCGATGGCTATCCGTTTCTAATGTTTTGGATCGATTTGTTGAGCTGTTACCCACAATAAAGTTGTTTATAAAAGAAATAGGAAAAATATATCCAGATCTGGAGAATGAAATTTGGATTTCAGATTTAATGTTTTTTACTGACACAATGAACCACCTTAAATCGCTTAATCTGAGTTTACAAGGCAAAGACAAAACAGTGCTTGATTTGTCACGATCATTGTTAGGCTTCGAAGCTAAACCTCTTGTGTTTATAAAAGAATTCGAATGTAAAAAATTTAAATTTTTTCCTCTTTTAAAACTGAACGTAAATAATATACAAGACGATAAGCTGGAAGAATACATAAATAATTTAAAACAATTTCATGAAAATTTTAAATGTAAATTTAAGGATCTCAGACAACTTCAAGCAACATTCTCAGTTTTTGTTAACCCATTTTTGTGTGATGTCCTAAATGATGAATTTTTATTATCCGATATAATTCTTGCAAAACCAGATGTTGGAAAATTGGAGTTGTTAGAAATGAAGGATGATATTGTATTGAAAATGCATCACAAATCAACTTCTCTAGTTGGATTTTGGAAAGTTGTTAACGAACCCCAATATCCACAATTGAAAAAAGGTGCTGCTCGTATATTTTCAATGTTTGGCACAACGTATTGTTGTGAATCTCTATACTCCACCATGAAAAATATTAAAAACAAAAATCGTTCACGTTTAACATATCAACATTTTACGTAACCAATTCGGACAACTTTGACAAACTACACACCTGAATTTAAAGAAATAATCAAAAATTCTTCCTAATTTCTTTTTTATTTTTTGTTACCTATATTTTTATTTTATTTTTATATAATTCCTTTTTTTATTTTATTTAAAATGAAATTCTTTGATCACAAAAAATTTTAAAATATAACTATTTTTATAAATACTAATAATATTTCAGTATAAAATTTATTTGTAATGTGTATGAAATGAATTAATAAATTTTATTTTGTTTAAAAATTGTTTTTTTTTTTGCTTTTTTGTTTGAAAATGAATATTTGTACAGAAAAAAACTAGTGCGGCCCACCGTTAGTAGGTGAAATTCCAAATGTGGCCCAACGAGCTATTTACGTGCCCACCCCTGCTATATACCCTAATATACATCCTTTATCTTCTGTCTACATATCGTCGTTCGTAAGTTATTGTGTTCTATATGATTTTTTTTGATTAATTCATGTTTAAGTTCTAATAGTTGTTACGCTTAAAGGCGTTTTCAAAGAGGATTTTTTTTAAACAGAAAAAACCACAAACTATAGTACTTTCCTTGGTAGGAAGGTCGCAACAATTTTATCGGTTCAGTTTTTTTTAATTAGCAACTAAACTTTAGCAACTAATCTTTAACAAAAAGCATATAGAACACAATAATTTACGAACGACGATATATATAAGTGTCTGAAGTTTATAGTACACCTTTGGACCGATCTATTTTTGATAAATAAAGTGTGTGTGGCACCTCCCATATGAAGTGAAAAGTCTTAAAACTTGTTAAGGGCATATACATATATCAATGTGATTAGCTGTGCAAAATATTGGCTGGATCGTACTAGTGGGGTTGGCACTCGCCATTAAAAGCAAATTTCAATACCATATATCTAGATTACGACAACAGTGAATGCTCTTAAAAACATATAGATCCGTAAATTTTGGTAAGTCGTACCAAAGCGCGATATGGCATACTACAATATATTAAGTCTAATGAAGAATAAAGTGTGGGAGTAAAATTTATCCTTTTATGGTCTGAAGGTGATTTGATATTCATATTGGATATAATTCCTAAATGGGAGATCCATAATAAGCAAGTTAATTAATATGTTTTTGAGAAGAAATAAAGTTACTAGATATCATATACATATAAGTTCATAAAAAACAAAAAATAAAATAAAAATAAATAATGCAAAACACTCAATAAGAATTTTTGAAAAAAAAAACATTTAAATCCATGATCGCTGATTTAGAAAATTGTGGCATATCAATATCTTCCTGCAGGAATGAAAGCAATAAATTATAATTCCCCAGGAAGACTGCAATACAAATCTCAATTTAAAAATTAAAGCAAAATCAAAATGTTCACCACATAAATTTATTTCATGGTGGGCACAATACTTATTCGCCAGCACTAACAATACATTTTGTTTATATTTCCTGTTTAAAATTCAGCTCAAATTCCTTCATATAACAACCACTATAAATTAAGGAAAATTGTGTTAAAAACAAAAATAATTAAAAAATATTGCCATAAAACACTTTTAAAATGTAGATTGTTATAAATTAAATGTAGGTAATAACGAAATACAAGTGAACATAATTCATTATAATGTGCAGCCATAAAAATGAAAAATTATTGGAACAAATTAAAAAAATAAAATATGTATAAAAGTGAAAAAAAGACACATAGTTAAAATATCTTATTGTAAATAGAACAAATAAATGATGGTAATAATGAATTGTTTGTACATGCAGATATCTGGAAGAAAAGAAAATTTAATAAAATATTATTTTTTGAGGTTTTGGTTTCTCTTTATCTAAATTTTTAATTAAAAACATGAGTTTTGAGAAAGGAAAAGAGAAAAATAAATAAAATCATGAAGCCCAGCATAATTTTTTAGAATAGCTTTTTACACTTCTCTGCTCGGAAATCCAGCTTTCTTCCCAAAGAACGCTTATTTGTTGTCCAAGATTTGTTCAAATATCTTCTGTTATTGTGTAATATATAAACATACGTTTCTTTTTTATTGTTCCTTAGGATATTTTTCCTGAAATAAAAAAATTATATTAACAGAAATATGTTGCTTGGTTTTTATTTTAAAATGCTCTACTTAACATTTTGTGTTTACCAACTACAACAATATCCTATATCATCATTATTATTATTTTGTTTATATTTTTACTTATTCTGTTTTTTTTTTTTTTTGTTTTTATTCTTCATTTTAAGCTCTTTATAAATTTTCTGGTTTTGTTTACTTTTTTTGAGGTTCTATTTTGTCATTGTAATGGTTTTTGTGGCTTCGTGTTGTCTTTTTGCATTTGAACAAAGTATTTTTTTTTTTGTTATTTTTTATTTTTTGTTCATCTCTTTTAAAGAAGACTAATTAGTCTCCTGTAGACAAAATAACAAAAAAATTTTTTTTGGGTAAAGAAATTGTTACTTTACATGGTGACTCATATTTATTAAAATGAAATTTAAATGCAAAACTTTAAACGAGGATTAGTACAAAGTGTTTGCAGCAAAATCGATGTCAAAAAAATATACCAGAGCGCTGCCGCATCGTAGAGATTTTTTTTTATTTTTATTACGAATAGAAATTTTCTTTCAACCTTTATTTTTTCCACAAAATAATAACAATTGAAGTCAGTACTAGTTTTATCTGTTACATCGTGTGACAGCCATTATTACTCTTGTAGTAAAAGTGCATACAAAGATTTCTGTTCGTGTTTCTGTTCCAGAGGAGTTTAAAATTTCAAATTTGATATTTTTCTTAAATTTCTATTCCTGTTGTCGGCTAGCATTTCCTATAACAAATGAAGGAGGGGTTTTTCTGCTAATTACTAAAAAATTTAGTTTTGTTTTCAAATTGTGCCTTAAAATTTTCACTCTTTAATATCCTTGAAGATTGTCAATAGAAGTGTTTCGTGAAAATAAATATTGAAGGCTTAACATGCCGTTTTATATATTAAAACTTCAAATATTTGGCATTGTTGGTTTAATGGAAACAATCATTTCAGTTATTCGTACTAAAATAATATTAATAAAATTTATTTAAAGCTGAAAACATGTAATTTGATATGCTGCGTCTTAAAGCTATACTAAGAAGGGATTTTTGGGAATTCGAATGCTAAAAGTGGTTAAAAAGGGGAAAACAGTATTCTTTCTTTCAGTTTAGCAAATGAACCTAGGAATATGAAATTTGGTTAAAAGATTCTATACGCGAAACAAACTTCAACTATGAAGGCCTAAAATGGCAAAATTGTAACACATATATCTTCTAAATAAATGAAGTAAGACACACAAATTTCACTAAAATAGGGTTTTGTTTTAGAAATTCGAGCGGTACGGGGATAAATTGGCCAAAACGGAGCAATGTACCTTCCTGATATAACAATTTAGAAATATTTATTTAATACGTATATTCCACCAGAGTAACATTATACATTTTCTTAAAAAAGTAAATTTTGCAAGAGAATTTTCAAAAAAGTACCTTTAAAATTAAATCTCTAGAGAAGTACATTTTCTTAAAAAGAATTTTTTTTAAATAAGTACTTTTTCCCAAAAAGTACCTTTTCTTAAAAAAATGTATTTTCTTAAAAACGAACTTTTTCTTAAAAAACTGCTTGTTCTTCAAAAAGTAACTCTACTTAAAAATTTGCGTTTTCTTAAAAAAGTACTTTTTTCAAACAGTACCCTATCTAAAGAAGTACATTTCCTTAAAAAGTATATTATCTTAAAAGAAAATGGAGAGAAGTACTTTTTCTTAGAAAAGTACTTTTGCTTAAAAAGTACCTATTCTTAAAAAAGTATTTTTTTAATTACCTGTTCTTAATTACCTTTTCTTTGCAAAATACCTTTTCTTAAAAAAATAAATTTTTGATAAAAGTACCTTTCTCAAAAAAGTACATTTTCTTAAAAGTTCTTTTTCTTAAAAAGAAGTAGATTCTCTTAGAAAAAACACAATTTCTTTAAAAAAAATATTTTTCTTAAGAATTAGCATTTCTTACAAAATTGTAATTTTTTTAAAAAAAAGTGCATTTTCTTAAAAAAATACCTTTTCTTAAAAACTTACATTATCTTAATAAAGTACAATTTCTTAAAAAAGTACCTTTTCTTTAAAACAAGTACCTTTTCTTAAAAAAAGTACCTTTTCTTAAAAAAGTACCTTTTCTTAAAAAAGTACCTTTTCTTAAAAAAGTATCTTTTCTTAAAACAGTACCTTTTCTTAAAAAAGTACCTTTTCTTAAAAAAGTACATTTTCTTTAAAAAGTACTTTTGCTTAGAAAAAAGTATATTTTATTAAAAGAAAAGGAAGAGAAGTACTTTTTCTTAGAAAAAATACTTTTTTTAATTACTTAATTACAAAATACCTTTTTTAAAAAAATAAATTTTCTGATAAAAGTACCTTTCTCAATAAGGTACCTTTTCTTAACAAGGTAGCTTTCATTTAAAAAAAAAAGTAGCTTCTCTAAGAAACAACACAATTTCTTAAAAAAAATATTTCTCTTAAAAAGTACGTTCTTACAAAATTGCTTTTTCTTTAAAAAGCACCTTTTCTTAAAATAGTGCATTCAAAAAAAATCATTAAAAAAGTAAATTTTATTGAAAAAAGTACATTTTCTTGAAAAAGAAAATTTCCTTAAAGAGTAGACGTTTCCCAAAAGAGTTAATTTTCTTAAAAAGTATTTTTTTTTTTAAGTATCTTTCCTTAAAAAATAACCTTTTCTTAAAAAAAGTACCTTGTCTTAAAAAAGCAACTTTTTCTTAAAAAGTTAATTTTCTCAAGTAAATTATTATCAATGGGTACCTTTTCTTAAAACAGTGCCATTTATAAACAACTAGATTTTCTTAAAAATGTTATCAAAAAAGTAATTTTTTCAATAAGTACCTTTTTTTAAAAAAAGTACCTTTTCTTAAAAAGTACCTTAACTTAAAAAGTGAATTTTCTTTAAAAAGTAAACTATTTTCAAAAAGTATCTTTTCTTGAAATAGTTGATTTCCTTAAAAAAAAAAAAGTACTGAAAAAGTACTTTTTCTTAAAAAATTATCTTTTCTTAAAACAGTACCTTTTTTAAAAAAAGTACCTTTTCTTTAAAACTTACCTTTTCTTAAAAAATTAATAATTCTTAGAAAAGCATATATTCTTAAAAGAAAGGGAGAGAAGTACTTTTTCTTAGGAAAAAATACTTTTTTTAATTACTTATTTACAAAATACCTTTTCTTAAAAAAATAAATTTTCTGATAAAAGTACCTTTCTCAATAAGGTACCTTTTCTTAAAAAGGTAGTTTTTCTTTTTAAAAAAAAGTAGCTTCTCTTAGAAACAACACAATTTCTTAAAAAAATTATTTATCTTAAAAAGTACGTTCTTACAAAATTGCCATTTCTTAAAAAAGTGCCTTTTCTTAAAAAAGTGCATTTAAAAAAAAAAATTCCTTAAAACAAGTAAATTTTCTTGCAAAAAGTACTTTTTCTTGAAAAAGAAAATTTCCTTAAAAAGTAAACGTTTCCCAAAAAAGTGAATTTTCTTAAAAAGTATTTTTTTTTTTTTTCAAAAAGTATCTTTCCTTAAAAAATAACCTTTTCTTAAAAATGTACCTGTCTTAAAAAGCAACTTATCTTAAAAAGTTAATTTTCTTAAGAAAGTAAATTATTATCAAAGTGTACCTTTTCATAAAAGAGCGCCCTTTCTTAACAAGTAGATTTTCTTAAAAATGTTGTCAAAAAGTAATTTTTTTTAAAAAGTACCTTTTTTAAAAAAGTACCTTTTCTTAAAAAGTACCTTGTCTTAAAAAAGTGAATTTTCTTAAAAAAGTAAATTATTTTCAAAAGGTATCTTTTCTTGAAAAAGTTGATTTTCTTAAAAAAGTACTTTTTATTGAAAAAGTACTTTTTCTTAAAAAAGTGAATTATCGTAAAACAAGACATTTTCTTAAAAAAGTACCTTTTATTGAAAAAGTAACTTTTCTTTAAAAATTACCTTTTCTTAAAATAGTACATTTTCTTACATATCCCAAAAAAGTACTTTTTTAAAAAAAGGACCTTCTTTAAAAAAATTCCATTATCTAAAAAAAAGTGTTTGTTTTAAAAAGTATATTGTTTCCTTAAAAAAAGTACCTTTTCTTAAAAAATACATTCTCTAATAAAAGTACCTTTCTCAAAAAGGTACCTTTACTTAAAAAAGTAATTTTTCTTTAAAAAAAAAAAAGTAGCTTCTTTTAGAAAATACACAATTCCTTAAAAAAATTATTTCTCTTAAAAAGTACGTTCTTACAAAATTGCTTTTTCTTAAAAAAGTTCCTTTTCTTAAAAAAGTACATTTAAAAAAATCCTAAAAAAGAGTAAATTTTCTTCAAAAAGTACATTTTCTTAAAAAAGAAAATTTCCTTAACAAAGGCAATGTTTCCTAAAAAAGTGAATTTGCTCAAAAAGTAATTTTTTTCGGAAAGTATTTTTCATTAAAAAGTAACCTTTCCTTCAAAATGTACCTTGTTTTAAAAAGCAACTTATCTTAAAAAAGTTAATTTTCTTAAGAAAGAAAATTATTATTATTTCCTAAAAAAGTACATTTTCTTAAAAAAAAATTTTTACTAAAAAATAATTTTTTTTTTTCAAAAAGTACCTTTTCTTAAAAAAGTACCTTTTCTTAAAAAAGTACCTTGTCTTAAAAAAAGTGAATTTCATTAAAAAAGTAAATTATTTTCAAGAAGTATCTTTTCTTGAAAAAGTTGATTTTCTTAAAAAAGTACTTTTTATTGAAAAAGTACTTTTTGTTAAAAAGGTGAATTATCGTAAAACAAGATATTTTCTTAAAGAAAAGTGAATTTTCTTAAAAGAGTACCTTTTATTGAAAAAGGAACTTTTCTTTAAAAATTACCTTTTCTTAAAATAATACATTGTCTTACATATTCTAAAAAAGTATTTTTTAAAAAAAAGTACCTTTTCTTAAAATATTCCATTTTCTGAAAAAAATGTTTGTTTTAAAAAGTATATTGTTTTCTTAAAAGAGTACCTTTTCTTAAAAAATCGCGTTTTCTTAAAAAGTACCTTTTCTTAAAAAAGAACATTTTCATGCAAAAATATGTTGTCTTAAAAGTTTAGTTTTCTTAAAAAACTACTTTTTTCTAGAAAGTATATTTTATTTAAAAAATGTTACTAAAAAAAAAAGTAACTTTTCTTGAAGAATTTTTCAGAAAACTTCACCCGTTTGTTAACAAAGTTAAATTTTCTTAAAAAAGTGTCTTTTCATAAAAAAGTTACTCTTTCTTAAAAAGTACATTTTCTTAAAAAAGTGCCTTTTCTGAAAAACGTTCCTTTTAATAAAAAAAAAGTATTTTTTCTTAAAAATTAACTTCTTAAAAAGTAACTTTTCTTAAAAAACTGAATTTTATTAATAAAGTACCTTTTCTTAAAAAAATTACCTGTTCTCAAGAAAGTACCTTTTTTCTAAAAAGTACCTGTTCTCAAAAAAGTTATTTTTCTTAAAAAAGTAGCTTTTTTAACCCAAGTCTAATTTCTTACGAAATTACAATTTCTTTAAAAAGTACTTTTTCTTAACAAGTATCTTTCTTTCAAAAGTGCATTTCCTCTAAAAAGTAACTTTTCTTAAAAAAGTTCCCTATCTCAAATAAGTATTATTTGTTAGGATGAAATAGATTTGAAATAATAATGAAGTGCGTTTTGCGTTTTGTAGCAAAAGTCATCTTTGCAATTGAACACTTTACTATAGAAGACTTCTTTCAATTTTGGGAAAAAATTTTAATTTTTCACAAAAATTTTAAATTTGTTTTAACTAAATATTTCGTTTCACTCGAAATCTGTCTAACTGTGCTTATCTGTGCACAATATGAGGCTTAAAGCTGCTGATGTATCACGCGAATACATTTCCTAAAAACGTCCCCAATTTTGTACTCTGTCCGTTCTCTCAGCCATACCGTTGCACCTTCATCCATTTTTTCATTCATTTTATTCATTCAATAATCTATAATATTAATAGTCTAGACGATTTCTTGTGACCAATGTTTTGTTCTACCATTTTATCCCGATTTTAACCAAAAGTATATTATTTGAAAGGTATTTCTATTAAGCCGTTTTGCAGATTTACAGATTTTTAAATTTTTTCTTTGTTTTGAGTAAATTGCATTTAAAGTTGCTACCAACATATACATAAAATTATGCATGTGTGTTTTATTAAATTTGTGTTTCTTAATGTATTTGTTATCTTCATTCACAATAATAATAAACCATAAAAGTGTTGGTTTGTGAATTGGCTGAGGTGAAAAATAAAGCTGCCTAAAAATTGCACTCGAATTTCGAGCGCTGGAATCTGCTAGTATTTACAAATAATACATTTGTAAATAAATTGACTGACTAAGAGTTTAGAGCACCAGCCCTTTTCTGCTTAAAAATACATATACTTGGTAATACACAAGATTAAATAATGTAATTGTAAAGATAGGGAAAATTTAACAAAAACCCTTAATAAGGACGGTTGTATTTTCCAATATTTCTTTTTAATTACTTGTTTTAATACATATCTGTCACTCTATCCCACTAGAAACAGAATCAAATATTTCTTGCATCTTATCAAGCTTAAATAATGTTGATGAGGTTGTAACTTTTTGTTGTTGCTGCTCCTTATGCATAGCAACTGCTCCAATTTACAGTACAAAATATATGAACAGAATTTATAAATTCTGTTTTTTTTTTTCTATATGGAAAGAAAAAATATGTGTCTTTGTAAGCTTCTTTTGTATGTTACATAATTAAGTGTGGTTGACAGAAAGTCAAAGTAAAGACTTTTGTCAATGACAGTAAATTGGACAACACTTTACTGTTATAACTTGTTACAAATTGAAAGAAGAATCATATCTTATTTATTACTGATTTTAAGGGAACTAATTAATGTTAATAAAATATGAAGTAGGTATTGAGAATCAGACAAATCAAAATTTTAGATTTCATAAAAATTTTCTTATAAATTTTTAAACTCTTTCTAAAGTTTTTCTTAATATTTTCTTTCATCTTGTTCCAGCATAATAAAAGTGTCATCAATTTACTTTTGTTTAATCCCCAAATATATCTCCAACTAAGTTTAAAAACAATAATTCTCACGTTTTTTCGTTTGTGTTTGCCAACAGAAATAATAATAAAAATAAATTCATAAAGTCATAAATCTGTTTGTTAAGAAAATCTCATGATTTACGTTATCAAGTTGTAAACTAAGAAAAAGTCACGATTAGTTTAAAAACTAAAAAAAAAATTACTTAAGTTTATAAATAACAAAATTAAATTTACTTTCAACGTTAAAGTTCGTTAATGAAAAATATTTGTTGCAAATAATGTTGCAATTGTGTTTAAATTGTTTGACATTTTAGTTGAATGATATAGAAAGGAACATTTGCATACCTACTCTTATACACAAACACACACACTGACGCACATATGCAAATGATATTAAGTATGTTCATGCAGTTTATACTTGGATATGTGTGCATTTGAAAGCTTAAAAGCCGTGAACTTTGCATTTTACTTAAACACAACTACTCGTATGACTGTGAGCAACACATACTTGCACACATATGTCAAGATACACATACTTATATACCACAATCAGTGCTATCAACCATAAAGGGGGGAGCAGCAGTTATACCACAAAGGCCAACAAACTTATAATGTTTCACTAACGATGTTTTATTAAAATTAAAAATCGAAAAATATTAAAGAAAAATAATAATTTAACAATAATTTCATTAATTTGCGAAAATAATATTAAGAAATAATAAAAATAAGGAACTCATTTCATAAATCGCAGCATAACTAACTAGTTTCAAATATTAACCTTGAATTTTTCCATGCAAATACTTAAAAGGAACTTTTAAGAATAGACCAATTTTTAGGAAAAGGTACTTTTTAGGAAATTTTACTCTTTTTAATGTATTTTTTTTTTCCTGTTATTATTTGCAAAAAAAAAGTCTCAATAAATAATAAATATTTAGGAAAATGTACGTTTTATGCGAAAGAACATTTTTAAAAAAATCTGGTGTTGTAAAAATATTTATTTTTAGAAGAAAATGCTCTTTTCTGGAAACGGTACTTTTTTATGAAATGGTACTTTTTTATGCACAGATAATTTTTTTTAGTAACAAGTACTTTAAGATAAACTAATTTTTTAGAAAGCATAAATATTTAACAAACTGTACCTTTAAATGGTATTTGTCTTCAAGAAAAGTTACTTTCTTCAAAAAGGTACCTTTATCAAAAAAGAATTTTTTTCAAAAAAGTATTTTTTGGAAAAGGTACTTTTTTAGTAAAAATAAATTTTTTAAGAAAAACTAATATTTTTTAGAAAGCGTCAAGTTTCAAGAAAATGTACTTTTATGTATCACAGGTACTTTTTTCAGAAAAGGTACTTTTTAAGAAAAGGTACTTTTGTAACAAAATAACTTCTTTTTGGGAAAATATACATTTTCAGGTGAAAAGGTACTTATAAACCAGTCTAAACCGCATGGTGTCATACCATGCTCGTAAAGACACTATCTCTTAGGCCCAACTAATTAGATATAGAAAATAAGCATTAACCAAATCTAAGTGGAATTTTTATTAATTTTTTGCCTTCGGATATAAAAAAGCTCATAGCAGATGCTATATTTATATGGGGACTAAGTCTAAAAAGGGACCGATCCCGCCCATATTTGGTAAGGTCATTATATTTTCCAAAAACATATACAAACCAAATTTGAGAAAAATCTCTGCAATACTTTTGTTTTTGGATAGACTTAAATGAAGATAGGGAATCAGCTTCACATGGGGGCTATGACTAAGAATTGTCCTATAGAGTTTATTTTGGACTACTGATAAATGGATGTAATAACATACATACACAAACCATATACAAACCCAATTTGAACCAGATTTATGTGATAATTTGGATCTTATGGCAACTTAAGTCGATCTCATAGGGGTGATTTGTATGGGGACGATATCCGATTTTCACCAATTTTAATAGCATTCAGCACATGGCCGATAAAAGCTTACATACTAAATTTCATTAAAGTATATTCATATTTGCGAACTGTAGTTTGATTATAAGGTTTACATGGACACATAAACGGATGGACGGACGGACATCGTTAAATCGACCCAGAAAGTGATTCTGAGTCGATCGGTATACTTAAAGATGGGTCTAGGTCAAATATTTTTGTTAGTTACAAACATCAGCACTAAGTCATTATACCCTGACCACATAGTGGTATAGGGTGTAAAAAGGGTATTGTTATATGGCAAGGTATTTTTTTTTATGAAAAAGTACTTTTTAAGAAAAGGCAATTATTTAAGAAAATCTAATTTGTAATAAAAGGCAATTTTTTAGAAGAGGTACTTTTTTAAGAAATGGTACTTTTTTAAGAAAAGGTACTTTTTTAATAAAATTTACTTTTTTAAGAAAATGTACTTTTTTAAGAAAAGGTACTTTTTTAAGAAAATGTACTTTTTTAAGAAAAGGTACTTTTTTAAGAAAAGGTATTTTTTTAAGAAAAGGTATTTTTTCAAGAAAAGGTACTTTTTAAGAAAAGGCAATTATTTAAGAAAATATAATATGTAAGAAAAGGCAATTTTTTAAGAAAGGGTACTTTTTTAAGAAATGGTAAATGTACTTTTTTAAGAAAAGGTATTTTTTTCAAGAAAAGGTACTTTTTAAGAAAAGGCAATTATTTAAGAAAATCTAATTTGTAAGAAAAGGCAATTTTTTAAGAAAAGGTACATTTTTAAGAAATGGAATTTTTTAAGAAAAGGTACTTTTTTAAGAAAAGGTACTTTTTTAAGAAAATGTACTTTTTTAAGAAAATGTATTTTTCAAGAAAAGGTATTTTTTAAGAAAGGGCAATTATTTAAGAAAATATAATTTGTAAGAAAAGGCAATTTTTTAGAAGAGGTAATTTTTTAAGAAATGGTACTTTTTTAAGAAAAGGTACTTTTTAAGAAGAGGTACTTCTTTAAGAAAAGGTACTTTTTTAAGAAAAGGCACCTTTTTAAGATATGGTACTTTTTTGCGAAAAGGTACTTTTTTAAGAAAAAGTACTTTTTTAAGAAAAGTTACTTTTTAAAGAAAATACCCCTTTTTGAGAAGAGATACTTTTCTAAGAAAAGGCTACTTATTAGGAGAAAGTACTTTTTAAGAATAGGTAGTTTTTTGAGACAATGTACTTTTTTAAGAAAAGGCAATTTTTTAAGAAAAGGTACTTTTTTAAGAAAAGATAATTTTTTAAGAAATAGATAATGAATAGATAATGTGAACAAAGAAGGATGCTTTCAACTCCGCGGTAATAAAACAGAAAACACAATATTTTTCTGAAGATGATAATATAATGATAAATAATATTGATAATTAAAAAACAAAAAACAAAGAAAAATTATAAAAAATTAAATTTTTCTTATTTAAACCATATGACCTTGAGCCAAACGAACTAAAATCACATAACAACCCAACAGGTCAACAATAAAAATTTCAACAAAATGTACTTTAAAAAAATTTCTTTTTTCAGAAATTATACTTTTTAAAAAGTAGGTGTTTAAGAAATGGTACCTTTTTAACAAAAGCTGTTTTCTGAAAAATTTAACTTCTTTAAGAAAATGTACATTTTTGAGAAAATATATTATTTTAAGAAAATTAACTTTTCTAAGAAATAGTACTTTTTTAAAATGGTACTTTTTTAAATGGTACTTTTTTAAAATGGTACTTTTTTAAAAGGGTACTTTTTTTAAAATGGTACTTTTTTAAAATTATACTTTTTAAGAAATTACACTTTTTTAAGAAAAGAAAATTATTTTATAAAACTAACTTCTTTAAGAAATTGTGCTTTTTTAAGAAAATTCACTTTTTTAATAAAAGGTACTTTTTTACTAAAATTTCCTTTTTTAAGAGAAGCCAATTTTTGAAAAAAGCAACATCTTTAAGAAGTTTAACTTTATTAAGAAAATATATTTTTTTAAAGAAGTGCATCTTTTAGAAAGGGTAGTTTTTTATGAAAAGGTACTTTTTTAAGAAAAGGTGCTTATCGAGAAAAGCAACTGTTTTCGAAAATGTACTATTTTATTAAAAGGTACTATTTTATTAAAGGGTAGTTTCTTAAGAATAGTTTTTTTAAAAAAAGTTACTTCTTTTAGAAAATATTCTTTTTTAGTAAAAAGTACTTTTTTGGAAAAGGAACTTTTTTAAAAAGTACTTTTTCAAGAAAACGTATTTTTTTAAGAAATTAGTCTCTTTGAGAAAGAGTACTTTTTTAAGAAAATTTTCTTTTTTATGCAACTGTAGTTTTTTAAGTAAAGGTAGTCTTTTCGGGAACGTACTTTTTTAAGAAAAGGAACTTTTTGATGAAAAGGTACTTTAAAAAATACTTATTTAAGAGAAGGACTCCTGTAAGAAATCAAGCTTTTTTAAGAAAGGTACCTTATTAAAAAAAAGATATAGAAATGTTCTCTTTAAAGACACAATTCTTTTTCAAGAAAAAAAATCTTTTTGAAGAAAAGATAACTGATTTTTGAAGACAAAAGTTATTTTTTTAAAAAAAGGTACTCTCTTAAAAAAATTTACTTTTTAATAAAATATACGCACTATTTAAAGGAAAGGTACTATTCTAAGAAAAGGTAATTTTTTAAGAAATGGTACTTTTTTAAGAAAATTTAAAAGAAAGGTACTATTCTAGGAAAATGTACTTTTTTCCGAAAATGTACTTTTTTCAGAAAGGGTATTTTTTAAGAAAATGTACTTTTTTAAGAAAAGGTACTTTTTAAGAAAAATATTTTTTAAAGAAAGTAGTCTCTTTGAGAAAAAGTACTTTTTAAGAAAATTTTCGGAAAGTATAGATTTTAAGTAAAGATACTTTTCTAAGACAAGGTAGTCTTTTCCAAAACGTACTTTTTTAAGAAAGGGAACTTTTTGATGAAAAAATACTTATTTAAGAGAATATACTGCTGTAAGAAATTATGCTATTTTAAGAAAGGTACCTTATTAAAAAAAAAGGTATAGAAATGTTCTCTTTAAAGACGCAATTCTTTTTTGAGATAATGTTAATTTTTAAGAAAAGATGCTTTGTGAGAAAAAGTGATTTTTGAAGACAAAAGTAATTTTTTAAAAAAGGTACTCTCTTAAAAAAATTTACTTTTAAAAAAATATACTTTTTTAAGAAAATGCACTATTTAAAGGAAAGGTACTATTCTAAGAAAAGGTACTTTTTTAAGAAAGGGTACTTTTCATCAAAAAGTTCCCTTTCTTAAAAAAGTACGTTTTGGAAAAGACTACCTTGTCTTAGAAAAGTATCTTTACTTAAAATCTATAGTTTGCGAAAATTTTCTTAAAAAGTACTTTTTCTCAAAGAGACTACTTTCTTTAAAAGGTACTATTCTAAGAAAAGGTACTTTTTTAAGAAAGGGTACTTTTTAAGAAAAGGTACTTTTTTAAGAAACGGTACTTTTTTAATAAAAGGAACTTTTTTAAGAAAATATACTTTTTTCAGAAAGGGTACTTTTTTAAGAAAATGTACTTTTTTAAAAAAAAGTACTTTTTTAAGAAACGGTTCTTATTTAAGAAAAGGTTCTTATTTAAGAAAAGGTACTTTTTTACTTCATACTTTTTTCAGAAAGGGTACTTTTTTAAGAAAATGTACTTTTGTAAAAAAGGTACTTTTTTAAGAAAAGTTACTTTATTAAGGATAGTTACTTTTAAGAAAATTTACTTTTTAAAGAAGTACCTTACTCGTTCATGAACATTAAACTTTTTAAGCAAAATTACCTTTTAACCCTTTCACGACCGAACCTAAACTGCTGGAATTGTACTTAACGACCCACCCTCTAAACAAAAGTGTCGTCAAAAATATTTTTTTTCAATTTTTTCAATGGGACATATATATCCCAAGTCAGAGATTTTTGTTTTTATTTTTACATAAATAACTGTAGTTTTGATTTTGTATTTGTTGTAAATTTTTAAATAAAGATCACAGAGAATCGATTACTACTTTCTTAGTTTGTACTAAAAATGGAAAGTAAAATCGGAAAAACGCAATATGTTCCTTTTGTTAAAAACATTGATATTATGATTTTTTTTAAATTTAATAAAAATATAAAACTATAAAACATCTTTTTTACCACTGACGACCAATTGGAATATATGTATGTTCCGTACTGAATTTTGCTGAATAATAAACCGTTTGAGAGCCATAAATACTGGTCCATGTTATATCAAAATTTCAATGTTTTTGGTTCAATAACGTCCGAACTAATGATATCCAAATATGATAAAAAAAACATAATTTTCAGAATTTGGGGTCACCGTCTTGGGTCCTGAGAACACACGTGCCAACTTTTTGGTATGGTCTGAAAGCTAAAACTATCCTCTGCCGACTCAAGTAAGCTTTAAAAAAATCGGTTGGAAAATGTGGAAAATATAAGAAAAAAATAAAAATGGGACATATATATCCCATTGGTAGTGAAAGGGTTAAGCAAATATTTTTTTAAGAAAACTAACTTTTTTAAGAAACGGTACTTTTGTAAGAATATGTACCTTTTCAAGAGAAGGTATTTTTTTAAGAAAAGAAGCTTTTTTAAGAAAATTTAAGAAGGAATTTTAAGAAACTTATACGCAACATTGGGCATGTTTGCGGGATCCATTAAAGACAAGATCCTTTTTATGAGAAGATCAATTAAAATTCTAATTAAAATTCACCCCGGTAGGTGAGTAGGTAGCGTGCTCGCCTATCATGCAGGGGTCGTGGGTTCGATTCCCACCAGAGGCTTTGGTCTGTCGCTGCAAAAAAAAAAAAAAAAAAAAACACACTACTCCCTCTTTCCTCAACCTATATTTCAGATCAACACAATGCACTGCATCTGTAGGGGCATCCCCTGAGTGTTGATTAATTAAAAAAAAAAATAAAAAAATACATTTGAAAAGTTTTCAGATAGCTAATGACAATAAAATTATATTATTATATATTATTATTACAGTTTATTTATGTTTATTACAACCATAAATCCTCAGTCTAAAAATAAACTTTCTAAATCCAAAAAAATTTCAGGCTCTTGAATTATGAATTTCGTCTTTGTTGGCAAATATGCTTGGCGAAAGTTTAAGCTACATTTTATAAAATATCTATACAGTTCTATGAATGCAATAAATTTGAATCTATGCAGTATTAATGTTTATGGGAATGTCGTAAACTGAAAACATTAGTCCAGTTCAAAAGGCTGGCAAAAAAAAAGAAGAAAAGTTATATGAAATATTTGTTATTTAAGAAAATATACATTTTTTTAAAAAGCTATAAATGAAACTATTTATTGAAAAATTTGACAGTTACAAAATAGAATACCCTACACATTGGTATTACCCTACTAAGCATAACACATGCAGATGTCCATTATCTAGGTATTTTATTTCTAACTTTGTGATAATGTTATATTTATTTTTTTGTAAGTTTTAAATATACGTTGCATATAAACTTTGCAATTCTGACATATACAATTTCACACACACACACACCCACTCACACATACATACGGATAGTGCTAAACAATCTACACATATGTATTCTCCATACTAATTCATTCATTTTATCTATTGTTTTTAAAGCAAAGCAAAGCAAAGCAATAAAACAATTTGTCAAACAGAGAGAATATTTATACAAACATATGTTCCAGTTTATATAATATACTACATGTACGAGTATGTCTGTATGAGTGAGTGGTATATTTTTTAAAGTGTGTATAATCAAACACTCATGTGTGCTTTTAAAAATAAACATTACACATTCACAAGTTTTAGAAGAGAAAAAAAGCAATAAGTGAGAGTACAAAAAAAGGGGACCATAAACAATTTATTATAAATTTTATTACAAACGTATTCTTAAATTTTTTCTGTTATATACACATTTTCAAATGACTAAAAATAAAGATAAAATTTCGGTATTGCTTACCTTAGGTTTCATAGCATTTTATAAGTTTTGATATATAGAATTTGGCACCAATTTTTTTTTTAGAAATTTAAGCAAAAATATGAAATTATTTTGGTGCCAAAAATATTTATGAGTGAAAAAGTTTGCTTAGTTTTCATACCATTTTACAAATTTTGAAATATGAAATTTCGTACCACAAATTTTTAGAAATTTCACAGAAAATCGGTAAAATTTTGGTATATTAATATATGCCTTAGTTTCTGTATAATTTTAAAAATATTAAGATACACAGTGTGCAGGAGAAGTCGAGAGACCCAAGTTGAATTAAAATAATTTGAAAAATTATTGATTAAAATAATTTGTAATATTAATTTTTATCTCGTGTATTAACATCTTTTCTACAATATAACATAAAAAAAAAATAAGAAAATTATAGTGCGTCTAGATCGACTATACGACACATTATAACATGTGCTTAGATACCCCATCTCTTAGGTTCAACTAATTAGATATAGAAAATAAGCATAAACCAAATTTGGGTGGTATTGTTAATAATTTTTTTGCTGTCGCACAGTGGGTTGAATGATAGTCAAAATGAGGATTAATTCAGGGAAGCCGTATTTATAAAAAAAAAATTTTTTTTTTGTACAACTTATTATTGGTGCTTTATAAACTACCATTTGGGAAAAAAAAAATTTTTAAAAAAATTTTTAAACCTGTCAAGCGCTTTTTTGTTTTTCGGAAAAAATTATCTTCGTTCACAATTTTTGATGTAACTTTGGATTCTAAGGAGATAAATTAATGAGTCAAATTGCAAACTATAGTATACTAAGGCTCCATTAAAAACCAAGTAAGAGTGTGAAGATCAGGTGTGCCGAATCTTTGATACCCTCCACCTCGGTTTGAGTATTGATAATAAATATAAACAAAATATTTTAAAAGTAAACAATTTATTAAACTTACTACCAAATAATTTCAGCAAATACATTGATTTTTTAGCATTTTTGAAGGTATATCCATATTTTAGACCATATCTTGACACATTGATGCCCGATTTAACCCATTCTAAATACAAAACTGCTCGTAGTAACGACAAACAATATTATTATAACCTTAACCAGGTAAATCGTTTATTTTGTTGAATGACCGTAATTTCATAAGACAGACAGACCGACGCATGTACGGACATTATGTATATGGACTTGAGTTTTTATAGGGGTTAAAAATACAGATACTTTATGGGGTCGCAATTCATTGTTAAATGCGTTACAACAGACTACCAATAGTCACAATAAGGAATAATACTTTTCTATGATTTGAGGGATAAAAATTATGCGGAATTTCAAAATAAAAGTTCCTAAAAATCTTGGCAATTTTTGGTTTGCAATATACCAGGAAAATGTGCGTTTTTAAAAAAGTACTTTAAAAGAATTTTCTTTCTTAAAAAAAAAAAATTATTTAAAAAAATTTATTTTATATAAAAGATCCTTGTTTGAAAAAAAATAACTTTCTAAGAAAATTTACTTCAAGAAGAAAGTTATCCTTTTAAAAAGGTACTTTTTTAAAAAAAGGATTACTTTAAAAAAATTATTTTTAAGAAAATATTCTTTTTAAAAAAGGGTGGATTTTTAAGGGTAGATTTTTTTACTTGTTTAAGGAAAGATGTTTTTAATGGTTTTTTGTAAGAAAAAAAATTTTTTTTAAAAACAGGTACTTTTTAAAAGGAGGTACTTTAAAAAAAGTTATACTTTTTAAGGAAGGGTACTTAAAAAGCAAGGTACTATTTTAGAAAGGTTTTTTAAAAAAAGGATACTTTAAGAAAGATACTTTTTGAAGAATGGTACTTCAAAAAAAATTTATTTTTAAAAAAACAACTTCTCTTGTTATAAGGATAAAAAAAATATATGGTTTATGGGCTCAGGAATGTATTTCGATGCGTCATAAACGGAATCAGAAACTGATATATCTGTGGTTTTCTGGAATAACCGCGTATGTCCATTTTTGTCAGTTTTGAGCTAACGATAACAAATATATTAATTTTTAAAGCTCTTAACATGTGTTAAATTTAAAAAAAAAAAAATATTGACCATTTCTGAGTTTTTTCTTTAAATAACGACGTAACTTATATGTTTATTAAATTAATTTGCAGCACTATAGACGTATGTCAGCCTACGTTTGATCGCTGACATATTATTTTCTCAGAAAACGACACCTAGCGCCATACGTTGTTATTAATGAAAAAAAAAATGCAAAATAATTTTGAATTATTTTTCAGTTTATAACCACTTATAAAAACTTGTGTCTTTATTTCTGATATTTTTTATCACTATTATTCTTGATACGTTGTTATATTATCATCCTAAATCCCGTTTACATTTTGGTGACGAATAAAAAAAATCCATTTTTCAAGCAACAACAACTTATGTCTACATAGGTATTTGCAGTGGTAGTATTCTTTTTCAAAGAAAACGACGTTTGTCGACATAAGTTGTTTTATCTGCACACACTTTAAGTGTTAGTTACATATTGTTTTTTCTCCTTCTCTAGGATCTATTCCTCTGAAGATTTTTGACTCAAAATTTTATATAAAGTATTTATTGCCCATATCTACAGGACTGTTTAATAAAAAGCTCTAAAAACTTTATATCGCGCCCATAATTTCAAATATAACGTTTTTTGGCTCCCCTGAACATTTTGATTTTATGACATACGCGGTTATTCTAGAAAACCACAGATATACATACGCTCTTCATTTACACTTTGAGGGTTTAAAATCCATTCGTATTGAAAATTTTTGTTTTAATTTAAAAAAAAAAAATATAATTGAATTTTAGATTTTTCTTGGGACGTCTGAAATTTTATGAACAATTCTTAATAAATTAATAAGACTATGAACTAATGAACTAAACTATTTGGAGAAATCATCTTGATTATTTTTTAATACTAGCGCTTAATTTTAAAATTTCGGGTTATCCCCGAAAATATGTATTAATCTTATTAATTGGTAAAAAGATCCATATGGTTAATATAAGTGCATTATACACTTTTTCCAGGGTAGTATTCTAGTACTGTTGCTAGGGGATTGACACAATTTATAATTCCAACAAAATGGAATTCATGTCACAAATCAAACCGGGCTCACAACCACTACATACCTTCATGCCTTCAATAAGTTGCTATTATTCTCATTAACGGAGATGTCTTCATTAGTAATGACAGTGGTTGATTTTGTTTATAACTTAAATATTATATTTATAAACATGTTTGCCTTTAGTTTTCTTTTTGTTTGGTTTTATTTTTCAAGGTCAAAACCTTAGCGAAAATGTAGCGATATCCCACGTGGTAGTTTCTTATTAACTCAATCAGTATATTCTCTTTGAAGACAATCTTTTGTGTATTTTTTCTGAATAATTACGTTTTCTTCCAGTTAAATGATTCCGATATAGTATGTCTCATATATACATATTAGGGCGTGTCGATTTGTAGGGAGGCAAAAAAATCGCTCAAGTGACAAGGAAAATCATATTGTAGGGATCAAAATAAGAACCTTTGCCCAAGGAAGCATACCTCTATGTCGGGACATCAGAATTCATTCGGGCAAAGTTTCTTATTTTGATCCCAGGAATACGATTTTCTTTGTCAATTGGGATTTTTAAATCGACCCGCCCTAATGTACACATACATGTATATTTTCCATAGTATCGTAACAGAGCATTTTAATGTTCGTATTCGAATTATTCTTGCATTCCGTCGTTTATATACATTGATAAATATTGTTAAGATGGGTATTATGAGTGCCTTAAATTTTAATATGATTGCGTATGAGTACAAGATATAATGTATCATGATTCAACTCTACTCAATTTTTCACTACCAAAAAATTTTGACCTAGACCCTTCTATTATACCGATCGACTCGGAACCACATTCGAATCGGTTCGATTTAGCGATATCCGTCCGTCTGTCTAGCTTTTTGCCAGACCCTTATCAGAACGACCCAAATGGTCGTAAATTCCACATTTTCATATATGTACATTAGGGTGACAATGGTTTGTATGTAAAAAAATTTTTGTTCGAATTTAAAAGTTTTTTCAACGGAATATTGTGCTAATAGGTCCAAGAGTTTTGTGCCGAAAATTTGAGCCAAATCGGACAATGTTTTCTGGACGCGCATCCAGGTCAAAGGTCAGGTATTTGCATATTTCACAGCTAGTATGAAATAAAGTTGAGAAACTCATATATTTTCTACTTTATTTTACAAAAACATCTGGATTCTGTAGACTTTTAATAAAGAGGACACTCAAATGGTTTTTTTGGGAACTAACTCTCAAATTTCCCTTGCGTCAAAGTGATCCACAAACTATTTTATTTCAAAAATGTTTAATATATGTATGCCATTATTGGCAATGTATATAAATCAATCTACTACTTTTTCTAATTTTAAAAACAAAAATTATGATCGGTGATTTGGTAGGTTT
Organism: Cordilura impudica; assembly: GCA_963682025.1. Lineage (NCBI taxonomy): Eukaryota > Metazoa > Arthropoda > Insecta > Diptera > Scathophagidae > Cordilura > Cordilura impudica. The sequence goes on along the minus strand of OY821521.1, from coordinate 192,328,072 downwards.
TTTTTCTTTTAAAATCTACAGATCAAAATCTTTTTGCAGAGAATATAGATTAGCATGTTTTGAATACAGCTGCCTATATTTTTGTACCACCTGTAAAATATTAAACCATGTCAAGAGAAAAAAAAATTAAAAAAGTTATAATATATGATAGTTACTTTCATTAAATGTTGTTTCTGTCCCTCATCTTTTGTTATTTTGTCATGGTATTCTTGAATTAACTGAATGCCTCTTTCAGCACAATCATTAACAACAGCCAAGTTTTGAATAATTTGTTTCGCTCTTAGGTACTCTCCTGTAACACTCCAAGAACGTGGATCGTTGCTGAAAAACTCTATTGAAATTCCAAATCTCTTGAAAACTTTTTTGGTATTTTTTGAAAACAAATCTTGTAAAATATCAGAGTTGTCTCTGAAAATAAAACTTTTAAAGTTTTCCTTCTTTATTATTAGCTTCTTTGCTATCTCTTCATCCTCATTTTCAGATATATCTACAGACATCTTCGCTACTAGCTTGCTTTTTGTTATGTTGTCTATCCTTTCGTCAAACAAAGAAAAGCCCACACATTCTTCGCTTAAGTAATACAGATGATTTAATACCTTTGAAATGGCTTTGGCCGCAATATTTTGATTGACTCTTTTGTAGTTTTCCAATTTTCTCAAAAACATAATATCATTTAAAGCAGCTTTATCCGCTTTATTTGAATCAAACCAAAAATTTGAATAACAACTTACAATGAAACCTGTTACTTCTATCAAAGCACTGATTTCAAAATCTGTCACTTCAGGAAATTGATTGCGAAAAATCACTATCTTTAAAGAGTATATAGCCTTGGCCATCCATCTTGCGTAGTGCAGTGCACCGGGTTTTCTGAATTTTATTCCTGAAGGAGGATTGCCACCAAGGAATATAATTACTAACTCCAAAAATTCTTTATAATCATTTCTCGGGAATGAATCGTTCATTTTTCCTAAAGCAAAATCTAAAAGTTCACCAACATTATCGCCTATAATTTCCATAATTCGTGGATGAGCTATTCCTGGCACAAAACTATCTGTATTTATTTCTGGCCAATGTTTTTTGAATTTTTTAAAAATCGTTATGTCCGGTCCAGACGACACTCCAACATTGGCCTCCGTAAAAACTGCTGCCAAAACAATTTCGAAAATATGGTGTCTGCAGCCTAGAAATAGAATTTCTCTTCCAATTGATCTCTCCAAAAGCACACATGCACCTTTCAATCTACCAGTGTTGGATGATGTTGTATCAAAAACAAACGCTTCCGTTCGTTCCAAAATATGTTTGTCTTCTAATGCATCATAAACTGCAGAAGAAATTTCCGCTCCAGTCCCAGAGGGAATATCAGGCATATCTATAATTTGCTCTAGGCCTGGAGCCGTAGCAATTATAGCCAAACGGTCTTCTGATTTTCCTGTTATTGTCGATAACAGTTTAGTGTCCCAATGGATGGTCAAAGGTTGATCACTTGCAGTAAACTTTTCTATAATTTTTTCACTTTGCGTTAATCTTAATTGCGCTCTTTCCCGATTTATGGAGGTTCGATTTAAAATATAATCGGATGTGTTAAGTCCGACAGCGTCAATAACTGCAACCAATAAGTGTACAGCATCTCTCTGACTTATTTTTAACTTGTCGAAAACTGCAGCTAGTCTTGACGTTAAGACACTTTGCTTTTTCGTACAAGAAGTACTGCGAAAACGTTTTGCCTCAATCGAACATTCAGAATATTCTTCCTCTGATGTTGCAGCATCTTCAGACGCGGAAAATTCAATCATATTGCAGGCTGAAATAAATTTTGTCATAGTTCAGTACTTCCAACAAAAATTTAAAACAACGTTATTTAACATTTAATTAAATTTTTACCTGATGAAGTAGATGGTAATTCGTCACTTAATTTTTTACGCAACTCTTCTTGTTTTTTGCGATTTCTTTTTCTTTCCTCTTTTTTTTTTAGATTACAGTCGACTCCCAACATACAACCTTCGCGACCTTTCATTCTTTGTTTAATTAAAAATTGCTTGTCTTCTTCTAAATCTATTAGTTCCAGTGCATCGGTACGAGCAATATCGAAGAGATCGCCTAAATTATCGCTCCACAGTTTTCTTCTGTTTTTATGAATGTCGGACACTCTAGATATATTTTTTTTTTAAATCTTTCCATTCCTCATACAGACGCAACATTTTTTTTGTACACCAGTGCAAATCGTGAACAGGGATACGGGCCTTTTCCCAAAAAATTATACACTCTCTTACCACAAGATGAGCACTATCTTTTGCAGTTAATTTCGTTGTCCTCATATTATGAAAAAAAACTTTGAGGCAGTCCCCCTTCGAGGGAAGTTTAGAACCAACTATTTGGTGTTTTGAATAGCCTATTAAAAATATTTCTTCCCTTAACGAGGGCATTGTTATATATTTTTACAAAATTCACAAAAAATCTCTAACCAAAAGCACTTTACACAAGTAATTCAGACGACTGAATGCAATTTATATAATTTTTGGGGAAATACATAATTCAGTCGTATTTTAAAAATCTGGTAGGCCTTGAAATTTATCATTAGAATCCGTTAAAAATAATGGTTGTTGTCTAGGAAATTAGCAATTTTAAAATTTTTGCCATGTAGAAGGTGTGATTTAATACAAACAAACAAATGTGTTTTTGTAGTTAACGTTTTTGAATAAAAGCATCTATTAATTTCCTGACATAAAGGAAAGGTTAATTACCAAAAAAGTTCTTTTTACTATTTTTTTCACGAAAATATATAAATCCACATTTTTTCATTAAATATTGAAAAAAAATAAACGAGTTCAAAAAATTTATTTCGTATATATTGTAAAATATGAAAATACCTGACCTTTGACCTGGATGCGCGTCCAGAAAACGTTGTCCGATTTGGCTCAAATTTTCGTCACAAAACTTTTGGACCTATTGGCACAATATTCCGTTGAACAAGCTTTAAAATTCGCGAAAAAAATTTTGGCTGTCACCCTAATGTATATAGATCAATAAAATTTTGTGTATAGGTATGTATTATAGCCACTAATCAGTAGTCCTTTTTTTTAGACATTATCCATATATAAAGCTGATTCCCGCTTTCCCTTAAATCTATAAAAATATTAAAATTATTGCATAGTTTTTTTTTTTTTGAAATTTGGATTATATATGTTTTTGAGAAAAGCATATTTTGACCTAATCCCCATACAAAAATAACATTAGATATGAACTTTTTAATATCTGCATGCCACAAATTAATAACAATGCCAAAAAAATTTGGTTAATGTTATTTTCTGTATCCAGTTTTGGCTCTGAAAAGTTGGATCCAAGACACTATCTCAAAACGTATGGTTTAGGATATTGCATAGACGGTCTAGACCGACTATAATTTTCTTACTTTTTATAACTTGTAAATAATGGAATTTTGAGGAAAAAAATATTGAATTATTTCCATAAAAAATTAAATGAATATATTATGCAAAGTATGTCCATCGGAAGCCATGATATTTTCCCGGACAAAAAATAACGAAGAACGATCTAATTCAATTCTTGATACATTCAATTAAAGTGAAACGTATTCCAGTAAGATCATTCTGCATCGAGAGAGACAAGTGGTAATTAGAGGGGCAAGATTTGGGCTATACTGCAGGTTAACATATTGCTGACAAAATATTTTTTTCTCGTGTCTGATCTCCCATTCTGGCCTCTTTTTCTTAAATGATCACTTTAAGAGCATCAATTTTGTTTCGTACAGCTCCGCTTTGATGCTTTCACCTAGTTTCCTCAGCTAATAATATACCACACCCTTCTGATATCACCATATAAAAAGAATTACCTTGGCCTTCGTGTTTGACTTTGGATATTGTTCCTGGTAGGCCGGTCTTCACATATGAGTTTTTCGCTTCGGCTTGTCGATTAAAAATTACTTATTTTAGCACCGTTCAAGTACAATTTCAGATTCAGAATCACCTTTAGAGCAGTGGTGGCCATCGAGAGAATTGAGTTTGTAATAGTGTTTATGAGCATGTGTTAGTTGTACTACACTGATCGAAATCCATGGACGTAACACAATGCCGATATTAAATGGGTTTGCGTAGATTTTGTACGAATGTGTTTATGAATGACTAAATGGGAAAATGTATTTTGTTGTTTTAAAATTTTAAATCTTACAGTCTGAAAATGTAAAAAAAAATGTGAAGAACCATTACCCATAAGTTTGAAGTTTATTAAATCAAATAAGTAATAATAAATAATTCATTTCTTTAAAAAACAAAAGATAAAAAAAATAGCAAAACTTAAAAAGATAAGAAATTTCAAAGGTTAATAAGTTGTATTTTACCAAAAACTAAAAAAAACTTACCAGCCTGCAGTATTTTTAAAATTAAAAAAAATGCATAAAAGACAGCTATAATGTTGTCAAATGGAGGCGATGTATGTAATTTATAGAAAATGTTTAATTTATAGCAGATTCAACTGCTTTGCGTAATTTAGTTTATCGAGTCTTCGAAATTTTCTCAACATTTTTGGTTTCTTTTAAACAAATATTCTCTGTGTACCTATTAAAAAAATATATTTATGAATTTCAAAAGACAATGCGGCATAGACCCGCTTTGTTCAAAAGCTTTCATAAGACTGAATGAAATTGTTGTTTACTTTTACCCTTTGGTGAGTATTTTTGTTTTCGTTCGGCTGTATACATATAAGAAGCCGAGCACCAGCGTGCTTGGTACGGCCTTCACTGCTTTAGACGTATCTCGGCTACAACTCGTATGACACTAAATATCTCTGTCTTTATATGAATTCCAATGGTTTCAGGTGCTTGAAAATTTTGGCTTGTGCCACGTCTAATATATTAACGAGTTTTTCTTGCATTTATGATCCTTTACTGAATAAAGTCTCCAATTCTTTAGCTTCGAACTTTCGTAGTTGGTCATGGCTAAGGTTGTCAGTTATTCAGATTTTAACTTTGGTTGACCAAAATTCCAATTATATTTGCATAATCGCTCAAGCAAACAAGTTTGAAAATTTCTTCGATTACTCGCTCCAACAACGAATAAAAAAATCAAAATATTCCCGAAAATTTGTTTTAAAAAATTTAACAAAAAAAATATTCACACAAATCAATATATCTGTGGTCACAAGCGATAACCGCCTAAGTCGACTTAAGAACGATTTGAGTTATGTATGCTATCATATTCTACTAAAAACGCTTTATATTTACGTGAAATCCGCATTTTTCTAACACCATTATTTAAAAAGTTATTAATGAAAACATACTGACCTAAGTCGTAATAAAGCCCCATTACATTTATATAAAAAGCTTTTTTTCTCGAAAGCATGATTTCGAGTTAGGCGGTTATTGCTTGTGACCACAGATATTAATACGTGAAGGAAAATTTTTTCATCCCATTTTAAGCATAATGCGAGCACGGAGGAGTGTAAAAATTGGCATGGTTATAGTGGAAGAGAAGTTCAGAATTTTAAAATTTATTTATATATGTGTTTAAAAAAATATTAAATTAAATGAAATTAAACATTAATAATAAATAATTTATAAGAGCCTAAAGGCATGCTAATTAATTGTAGCCAATTCACGATTCATCAAATTTCATTATATTTGTATATTACACACCCTGTGTTGAATTGTGAATTGCCTAAAATAGATAAGCATACTTTTATGCTTAGTTATTTATTATTATAAATTATTCATTTATTATCATAGATGAAAAGAACGTTAAAAGAAAAAAATTTAATGAAAAACTAAAATTTCGTAGAATTTACAGTCGGCTTAGGCCGAGGCCACGCAATGAGCGGCAAAGCGGCGAGCGGCAGAGCGATGAGCGGAAAAAAATTAAAACATATGAAATACTACTGAAGTGGCCACAAAATGAGCAGCATGTGAGCGGCATTTCTGAGCGTCTAAGCGGTGCCGCTCAGGAATAGAACTTGATCTAATTTTTAGTTGTTTTCTGAGCGGCAAAGAATAAAAATGGCAAAAAATGGCTTTTCTTTGTTTTGTCAATCTGTAGCGCGATTCAGTAACTTCTTTTCAACGATAACATTGAACCGTATGGATAGGTCAGATAGTCGTTCCAAGGAAGGTACCATGAATATGATTAGAATTTTAGCCAAACAGAAGAAAGGAGTGAATATTTTCCACATCAACGCACAAAGCTTAAACAATAAAATTGATGAATTCAGATTTACTTTTGAAAATTCATTGATGGATATTATATGTGTATCTGAGACCCCTGGCTTAAGGATACTACACCGGACAGATTTATCAATTTGCAAGATTACAATACGTATCGTGCTGATCGAAAGACTCGTGCAGGTGGTGTAGCAATCTTTGTTAGGAATGGTATTAAATGTAATCTCATATGTAAGACCGAGGCGTATGACAATAACACAGGCATTGAAGAGACTAACAGAAATAAAATTGAATATATTTTTATAGAAATTGTGTCGGATGGTAGAAAACTACTTGTTGGTTGTGTTTACCGACCTAATAAATATATTAGCACTGATATATTTATGGAACATATTGAATTTCTAACTGAAGATTACTCGGACATACTTATTGCTGGAGATTTCAACTGTGATATTCTTTTAGACTCATCTATTGTAGATAGCATGCTCTCAGTTGGCCTTATACCCGTTAATTGCCTCTACCCTACTCACTACTCCAACACTACCAATACTTTATTGGATCTTTTCTTTACAAACGGTGTCTCTAAAGTCAATTTATATGATCAACTGACTGCACCTTGTTTTTCTAGGCATGACCTGATCTTTATTTCTTACGACTTCAACTTGCTTCGTGAGGTTCAAACCTTTAGTTATCGTGACTTTAAATCAATCAATTATCATGCTTTGGCTGAAAATTTGGCGTTGATAAACTGGAACTCTTTGTACTACATGCCGTCTTCTGATGAGCAATTATCCTTTCTTGATGATAACATTTCACATTTATACAATCTTGCTGTTCCACTGAGAACTAGACATATTAAGGAGAAAACTAGGCCGTGGTTCAATACAACTATAAAGCGAATGATTGATCGTAGAGATGAGGCTTACTCGCGCTAGAGGAAGTTTAAGATCCCAGAACTAAAGGACGAGTTTTCCATACGAAGAAGGGATGTAAATCGAGAGTTAAGAAGAGCGTGATATTGGAATCGGTAAGAGTAGGAAAAATACAATTAGTAATTTGACTGCTGATGAAATTAACGATATATTCGTAAAATCCCCCTCTATTGTTAGCGGCAATTTTAGCAGCCTCAACGTCAATAGTCCTATACTTTGTGACCAATTTGAATTTCACTGTGTCAACAACATCGACGTGTTAACTTGTTTTTTGAAGGTAAAATCAAATGCTATAGGTTACGACAGTATAGACCCAAGATTTATTAGATTAATACTACCACAACTATTGCCGTTTATCACCTATTTCTTTAACACAATTCTCAACACGAGTGTTTTTCCAACCAAGTGGAAACATGCAAAGGTCATACCAGCACCGAAATCGAACTCACCAATCGCAATCTTACCTTTCTTATCCAAAGTCCTTGAAAAACTGATGCACATTCAAATTAGTGAACACCTGAATCGTTTTAAATTATTGACTGATTTACAATCAGGTTTTCGGCCCAAAAATAGCTGTATTACTGCTCTTATCAATGTTAGTGAGGATATTCGGAGAGACATTGACATTGGCAAAATTAATATTTTAGTCCTGCTTGACCATTCGAAGGCTTTTGACACTGTTGACCACTCTATACTCGGCCTTAAACTTAGTCAACTATTCAATTTTTCATGCACTTCAACTTTACTACTTAAATCGTATCTGTCTGATCGTTTTCAATCAGTGTTTTTAAACAATTATTACTCAAGAGCTTTGCCTGTTGAGAGAGGAGTACCGCAGGGTTAGATTTTGGGATCTCTTCTTTTTTCATTCTATGTAAATGACTTACCTAATCATGTAGTTCACTCGAAACTGCAAATGTATGCTGACGATGTGAAACTTTATTTGGGCAGTTCGGTAAAATATATTCATGAAAATGTCGGCAAACTTAACTATGATCTTAACCAAATTTATCTACGGGCTTCGAAAAATAGGATTTGTTTAAACCCTCAAAAGTCGAAATGTCTTGTAATACACAAAAGATCGGTACACTTAAATGTTGATTTTGATATCATTCTTAACAACAGGAAAATTGAAATTGTTTCATCTGTGAGAAACCTTGGCATTATTTTTAATAGCACGCTTAGTTGGTCGCGTCACGTCAACTCTGTAGTTGGCAAGATGAGCTATATGCTTCGAACGTTATGGCCAATACAGTTCTGTACACCTTTGAAAATTAGAATGCTTATTGCTAAGGTCTATTTAATGCCCTGTTTGCTATACGGCTGTGAGCTTTTTGCACATTGTGATTCCACAAGTAAATGTAAATTAAATGTTGTCTACAATAAGATAATTAGATATGTTTATGAACTTTCAAAGCGTGATCATAATCGAGTATATTTCTACATGAAACAGTTGTATGGCTTGTCCTCTGAGAATCTAATGAACGTAAGAATACTCATACAGCTTCATAAAATAATATACATCAAGGAGCCGCGTATCTTGTTTGATCGCCTCACTTTCTTTCAATCTGTGAGGGGTAAAAAAATAGTCTCTCTCTGCTACAGAAGTCTAATAACCGAATGGCAATTTTTTTTTAACGCCATCCATCTTTGGAACCTTCTTCCACAGAAAATACAAACCAACAACAACGCAACAAGTTTTAGTAACGAGATTAGAAAACATTTCTCAACAAGAGATATCAACCTGTCAGTTAATATCCATTTTATATCTCATTTTATTTATTTTTTATTTATTTATAATATTTTTATTTTCCTCTTCTTCTCTCTCTTTTATGTTATTCCATTTATGTATTATATATTTTATTTATTTTTTATATTTATATTTATGTTTTATGTTTATTGTGTAATTAATTTAATTTTTAAATATTTTATATGTAAACCAATTATGTAATTAAAACTTTTCACATCCCATACTTTAAATTAAAAGATATATACATATCTTGTTGTATGGGGTTGTCAAATAAAATTCAAATTCAAATTCAAATCGAATCGTTAGAAAAAGAAAAAACAAAATTATCGATTTTGGTATTCAGTAAAATTTTCAAAAGATATTCGCTATTGTTAAAGTCAGCTGTTGCTGGCATTTTAACGACAACCATTTTTGCGTTGTTTTTCAATCGATAAAAAGTTAAAAAAGTACAAATGTATATATAAAAATCATAAAATAGTGAAAATATTTTGCTTTTATTATAAAAACTTTTTATATAAATAATAAATAATAACATTGACAATGGCATTTTGACAACTAACCGCTCAGAAATGATGCTCAGTAATATGCCACTTGCCGCTTGCCGCTTTGCCGCTCATTGCGTGGCCTCGGCCTTAGTCTGACTGTACGATACCCTATACCATATATTTCGAGAGACGGTCTAGGATCCAACTATGCTGGGCAATTATTAGATATAGAAAATTAGCATAAACCAAATTTCAGTGGTATTATTATTTATTTGTTTAATGCAGATATGAAAAAGTTCATACTTGATCTTATTTTTATATGGAGACTAGGTCAAAAATCGACTGATTATAACCATATTTAGTAAAGTCTCTTACTTTTCTGAAAAACATATATAAACCAAATTTTAAAAAAAATTATGCAATATTTTTGTTTTTTGGTAAATTTAAATGATGATCTAGAATTAGCTTTATATGGGGACTATGACTAATAGAGGTCCTACAGGATTTATTTTTGGCCAGCACATACACAATATTTTATCGATATAAACATTATAATCTGGATTTTATGACAATCTTTGTCGATATTAAAGGTATTATTTCTATTGGAGCTAGGTCTGAACATGCTCCACTTTCAAAGCGTTCGTAATATGGGCGATAAAAGCTTATATGCCAAAATATATGATTGAAAGTTCTGCTCCAATACGATACAGCACAAATTAAGGCATCTCTTCTTTTTTTAAATTTTTTTAATTAAACAAAATCGCTTTTGTTTCAATTGGAAGGCCATGTGCTCATTTTATAGTTAACACTCGTTACCTGTGTTAATATTTATAGCTAATTTTATTGCTTTATTATAATATTGAAGTACTTAATATTTATATGTTGTTTTTATTAAGATAATCTAATGTCTTAATAATATATACATATATATATACTTATAAATAAATGTCTTCAGAGAATATTTTTCCCTGTAAGTATATGAAAAAAAAAAAATTGTTCTTACGTTAATACTACAACGCAATAAAAAGAAAAATCATACTCTAAAGAATATGAGGAAATAATTTTATGCTCATTAATCACAAGATGACAACACAGCATACTATTACAAACATACATTACATAATTACAAACGAAAGAAATACACACTCGAGCAGACTTAAACTTGATAAGGTTATTAAACCATGCGATAAAAAATTGAAAATTTCGTTAAAACTGGAGACCAACTGACTTTATATTTTTTCATTTCGTGATCTTGTGTCCTTTTTAAAGGACTGTAAAATTTAGAAAGGATGACGCTATCGACATAATTTAAATTAGAGTTATTAGCTCATTATTTTCTTAAAAAAGATACTTTTTCTTAAAAAAGTACCTTTTCTTAAAAAACTACCTTTCCTGAAAAAAGTAAAAATTAAAAAAAAAAAAAAGTAACGTTTCTTATAAAGTACCTTTTCTTAAAAAAGTACCATTGATTAAAAAAATAAATTTTCTTTAAAAAAATTATTTTTCTTAAAAACAAACACCTCTTCTTAAAAAAGTACCTTTTCTTAAAAAATAAATTTTCTTAAAAAAAGTACCTTTTCTTCAAAAGTATATTTTCTTGAAAAGGTACTTTATCTTAAAACAAGTACCTTGAAAAGGTACTTTATCTTAAAACAAGTACCTTTTCCTTAAAAAATTGCCGTTTAAAAAAATTCATTTCCTTAATAAAGTACTTTTCTTTTCTTAAAAAAGTACTTTTTCTGAAAAAAGTACTTTTCTTAAAAAAGTTTTTCCGAAAAAGTTCCAGTTCTTGAAAAATAGCTTTTCTTAAAAAGGACATTTTTTTAAAATGTGCCTAATCTTGACAATCTACCTTTTTAAGAAGAAACAACTTTTCTTAAAAATAGTACCGCTTCTTTTCTGAAAAAGTATCTTTTCTTTAAAAATTATCTTTTCTTAAAAAATTACTTTTTTTCTAAAAAAATATCTTTTCTTAAAAAGTACTTTTTCTTAAAAAACTACCTTTTCTTAAAAAAGTACCTTCTATGAAAAAGTACATTTCTTTAAAACTAGATTTTTTTTTAAATAATTTTTTTTACAGCAGTACTTTTCTTAAAAAAGTACCTTTTCTTAACATGTACCTTAAGTTAAAAAATATATTTTCTTAAAAAGAAAGTACTTTTTCTTACAAAGGTGAGTTTTAGGGCTTGCAATACTGGGATCCCGGTTTCCGGAAACTTAAGAAAGAACTCATTACTTTCTTAAAAAAGATACCTTTTCTTAAAACGTACTTTTTCCTAAATAGAAACTTTTCTAAAAAAAAAAAAGTATGTATTCTTATAAAAGTACATTTTCTTTAAAAAATTACCCTTTCTTAAAAAAGCACCTTTTCTTAAAAAAATTCCTTATCTTAAAAAAGTACCTTTTCTGAAAAAAGTAATTTTTAAAAAAATTAACTTTTCTTATAAAGTGCCTTTTCTTAAAAGAAGTACCATTGATTAAGAAAAGTAAATTTTCTTTAAAAAAAATTATTTGTCTTAAAAAATAAATTTTCTTAAAAAAAAAAGTACCTTTTCTTAAAAAAGTATATTTTCTTGAAAAGTTACTTTATCTTAAAAAAGTACCTGTTATTTAAAAAATTGCCGTTTAAGAAAAATTCATTTTCTTAAAAAAGTACTTTTCTTCGAACAAGTACTTTTTTTCAAAAAGTACTTTTCTTAAAAAAGTACTTTTTCTGAAAAAGTACTTTTCTCAAAAAAGTTTTTCTGAAAAAGTTCCAATTCTTGAAAAGTAGCTTTTCTTAAAAATGATTAAAAAAGTAAATTTTCTTTAAAAAAATTATTTTTCTTAAAAATTAAATTTTCTTAAAAAAAGTACCTTTTCTTAAAAAAGTATATTTTCTTGAAAAGGTACTTTATCTTAAAAAAAAGTACCTTTTATATAAAAAATTGCCGTTTAAGAAAAATTCATTTTCTTAAAAAAGTACTTTTCTTCAAAAACTACTTTTCTTCAAAAACTACTTTTCTGCAAAAAGTACTTTTTCTGAAAACAGTACTTTTCTCAAAAAAATTTTTGTTGAAAAGTTCCAATTCTTCCAATTTTCTTCAAAAAGTACTTTTCTTCTTGAAAAAGTACTTTTCTTCAAAAAGTACTTTTCTTCAAAGTACTTTTCTTCAAAAAGTACTTTTTCTGAAAACAATCAAACGATTTTTGGTGGAAAAGCTGCCAATAAAATCAACTGCTGCAGCGTACTCTATCCTGATGACCATTAATATGAAAAGTGCCATTGATTGTCATTAAAATAAATAAATTTCATTTTTTATTTGAATACTGGTGGTTTTCATTCATATTCTTCCATTTTCAATGGATTTTCTTAGGGTGCCAACAACCAACCACATTTTTGTAAATGGCAAAAGAAAAATTTTACTGAACTGTTAGTAAACATTTTCCAATGGACAGAATTAACTCAATTCCTTCACCAGTTCTTAGCTACAGTATATAGCTTTCCATTGGTATGCATGTGTCCACATATTGTGTAATTGGACAAAAGTTATGAGCCAAAAACAAAAGGGTGCCGGCAATCGACCACTTTGTTTTTCTTAGAAGAGAACATTTTCTTAAAAAAAATACTTTTTATTCAAAAAAAATACTTTTCCTTAAAAAACTAGTTTTTCTTAGAAACTAGTTTTTTTTAAGAAAACTTTTTTTTAAAAAGTACCTTTTCTTAATTAGTACCTTATCTTAAAAAGTACATTCCTCAAAAAACTACCTTCTGTTTCAAAAATGCCCTTTCTTAAAAGAATATCTTTTTTTTTTTAAATTACAGTTTTAAAATAGTGCCTTTTCTTAAAAAATATTTTTTTCATAAAAATTTACCTTTTCTTAGAAAATTTATATTTTAAAAATTACATATTCTTAAAGAAGTATATTTTCAAAAAAAAAATACCTCCTGAAAAAAGTACCTTTTCTTAAAAAAGAAAATTTTCTGGACCTTTTCTTAAAAAAAGAGAATGCTTTGAAATTTTAAAGTCCTCTTAAAAAGAAAATAAGATCACAAAGTTAGAAAAGGTTTTACTTTCTAGTTTTAAACGTACATGTACATCATCCGGGTTTTGTGTAATATGCCCTGTCGGACGGTGTAATAAATAAAATATTATATAATACACATTTAGATAATCACTTTCAAATACTCAATCTAATAGTTCAAATTAATTGTTATAGCGAAATATTATTTTAAAGAAACTAAATAACTTTTGAAAAAAAAATTTAAAAAAAATAAAAGCACTTGCCAAATAATAATTTTGATCCTTTATTACAAGAAATAAATTATAAATATGTAACTACACACTAATTTTAATTACACTATTATACACATTTTTTTATTATTTTTTCTTTTAATTTCCATTGCTTCAAATGATCTCTGGCAACCAACCAACATTATAAACTAAAATTTTAGCACTTTTTTCTGCGTTAAGATGTGGCATGAAAGAACATGTATTTAGAGAGAAAAAAAGGAAAAACCAAGAAGTTACGTAGCACATAGACTAAACTACCACTAAGAAACATTATAAATTAAAGATTTAAATGGTCGTTTATCTAATTTTATGGTCTTGTTTTGTTTTATTTACAGTTTTTGTAATTAAAGCCATAAAAATGTTTCTATTCAATATTGTTTTCAAAGACTCATATATTTTAAAACGAACGCACTCACACATACACACTTATATATATATATCCACATTTAAACATATAATATAATGGCTCTCAAACACATGTAGAAAAGTAATAAATGTTAAATAAATTAATTCAAATTAATGTTTAAAGAAAACGTGTTAAGAAAAATAAATAAATTAAGAAAAAGGAGTCATTAAATTGCTGGGAAAATTTGTTTATAGAAAAATAATACTTATAGATTCTTAAAGACTTTCTTTCTTCGCCCCCCCCCCCCCCTCATTTTAAAGACCATTGTTTAATTTTGAAATTTCGTGTGATGACCCGCAGCCATAAACTTTCGAGTAATTTATGTGTATTTTACTACATTTTATTCAATACATTGAAATTAAATGCGAGTAATTTAAAAATTTGTAAATGTTGTTAAAGGGAGATTATTATGGCTGATATATGGATGTGGAATAAACATATTTATCATTTCACACTCAATTATGTTGTCAGTAATTATGATAAAAGTAATAAATAATAATAATGCACAACCAAAAAAAAAATGAAACAAAACTAAAAATAAGTAAGAGTGAAAGTACTTTGTTTGCGATGTAATGACCATTGCAACACCCTAAAGAAAGAAATTGCTCTAAGATATTTAATTTAAAAAAAAATGATTAAAAAATTTAATTTAAAATATTTAAAAAAAATGTTCATGATTGATTTTCTAAAAACTTAAAATAAGTGAATTAAAAAGAAAGGAAAAAAAGTAAAATTTATCTCCGCAGAATCTCAGATACCATCCATCTACGTTCTTATGGTTCTACTACACGCCTACATTCAAAAAAAAAAAAACTTTTTTTAAAAGGTACATTTATAAAAATAAAATAAAAACGTGATATAAAAAAGTACCTTTCCTTAATGAAGTACATTTTCTCAAAATGACCTTTTTTAAAAAAATTCCTTACCTTAAAAAGTAAATTTTCTTAAAATGGAATCTTATCTTAAAAAAGAATTTACCTTTTATTTAAAAAGTACTTTTTATTTAATAAAAATAAATTTTTATTAAAAATACATTTTAATTCAAAAAAAAACATTTTATTTAAAAAGAACCTGTTAATAAAATAGTACTTTTTAATAAAAAAGTACCTTTTATATTAAAAAAGTATCTTGTATTAAAATAATACATTTTGTTAAAAGGTATCATTTTGTTAAAGTACTTTTTCTGTAAAGGCAAAAAAAAACTTTTTTAAAAGGTACATTTATAAAAATAAAATAAAAAAGTACCTTTCCTTGAAGAAGTAAATTTTCTCAAAAAGTACCTTTTTTAAAAAAATACCTTTCCTTAAAAATGTAAATTTTCTTAAAATGGAACCTTATCTTAAAAAAGTATTTTACCTTTTATTTAAAAAGTACTTTTTTTTTTTAAATAAATTTTTATTAAAAATACATTTTAATTAAAAAAAAAAACATTTTATTTAAAAAGAACCTGTTAATAAAATAGTACATTTTAATAAATAGTACCTTTTATTATAAGAGTACCTTATATTAAAAAAGTATCTTGTATTAAAATATTACATTTTATTAAAAGGTACCTTTTTAAATAAAGTACTTTTTCTGTAAAGGCAAAAAAAATTTTTTTTAAAAGGTACATTTACAAAAATAAAATAGAAAATTGATATAAAAAAGTACCTTTCCTTAAAAAAGTACATTTTCTCTAAAAATACCTTTTTTTAAAAAATACCTATCCTTAGAAAAATAATTTTTCTTAAAATGGAATCTTACCTTAAAAAAGTATTTTACCTTTTATTTAAAAAGTACTTTTTACTAAAAAAAAATTAATTTTTATTAAAAATACATTTCAATTAAAAAAAACGTTTTATTAAAAATGAACCTGTTAATAATATAGTACTTTTTAATAAATAGTACCTTTTATTATAAAAGTACCTTACATTAAAAAAGTACATTTTTTAAAATAATACATTTTATTAAAAGGTATCTTCTTAAATAAAATACTTTTCCTGTAAAGGCAAAAAAAATAAATTTTTTTAAAAGGCACAATTATAAAAATAAAAATAGTGATATAAAAAGTACCTTTCCTTAAAGAAGTGCATTTTCTCAAAAAGTACCTTTTTTAAAAAAATACGTTTTATTAAAAAAAGTAAATTTTTTTAAAAAGGAACCTTTTTTTTTTTTTTTTATTGATTTTTATTATGTAATACAAAAAGCCTTCTTCATTGGCCAAACTATTACAATTGAAAATATTTGTTTATTCAAAGTAACCCAAAAAAATAATTCTTAAAACTTAAATAACACTAATGTTTTGTAAATAGCTTCAATTTATAACAAAAAAAAAATACAAATTATGTAAATACTTAAATGTAAGTCCACTGTCAGCAATGTCTAATACCACCAAAAAATGGTTATTGATTATTTAGATATTGAATTAACCTATTGCGGTACACTCGATAAGAAAATTGAAATGTTCGTAGCTCGTTCGGCAACTGGTTCCATGAGCGTGCAATAGTAATTAAAAAAGATTTCTCAAAAAATGAATTGTATATTCTTGGTATAAATATTTGCACATTTCTTGTGGAGCTTATAAAATTAAAACGATCTAACAAAAACCGAGGTGTAGAACTCTTAATGAGTTTATAAAAAGATATCAAATACCTCAGAGTTAAATAATTTTCAAAAGAACATTTTAAAAAATTATTGACATATGGAGATATATGGTTGTAGCCATTATTCTGATTTCGATATCTTACGTTGAAAACAAATCTGACAATTTTATTTATTAAAAGCTTTATCCTGTCAAAATTACCAGCCGTCGAGCAAAGGAATACTTCAATACAATAAGATAATTGAGACATTAAGAGAGCATGGGCGACTCTACGCCTTACATGATACGGTAAGTACATGTTAAGGCAATTTAGTTGGCGAAGAGTAAAACACACCCGTGAACATATAGCGTCTATGTGATATGAATAATTAAGTCTATTGTCTATAATAACACCTAAGATCTTAGTTCTGTCAACAAACTCCACTTCACCCCCACCCATCCGAATCCGTATATCCCCTAAATTTGATGAACCAAATTTCAAAATCTTTGTCTTTGAAAAATTCAATATAAAAAAATTAGATCTCATCCAAGCTTCAACTCTGGCTAAGTTATTATTTATCAGCATTTGAAATATTTCGACTGAATGATTATAATGAAATAAAATTTGTATGTCATCAGCAAATGCATATACTGAACACATTTCAGACTCTAATACACCAAACATATTATTCAAGTACATTGAAAACAATAATGGTCCAAGAACGGATCCTTGTGCCACGCCAGATCTTACTTGACGTATGTGTGAGTTCTGACCATTAAATGATACAAACTGTTCTCTACCCGACAAATAAGAGTGTATTAATGAACATGATGCTAAAGTAAATTTAAAATCATTATAAAGCTTTTTGAACATATTCACATGATCTACACGATCGAAAGCCTTAGACAGGTCCAATGACACCATAACACTTGTTTTCCCCTTATTTATATTTTCTCTAATAGACTCCGTAATACCTATGAGTGCAGAAGCCGAATTACAGCCACGTCGATAACCTGTTTGCCGATCATTTAACAAATTAAGCCGTTCAGTGTACTGTAAAATTTGTGTCCTTATAACATGCTCAAATAATTTTGACAATATAGGTAAAATACTTATAGGTCTTAAATTGCTCACATTATATGATGTACCCATTTTAGGAATCGGTATTACTTTCGCAAGTTTCCACCTACTAGGAAAGACTGAAGTTGTTATTATACAATTAAATAAATGCAAAATGTGACTACTTAACATAGGAAAAATTATCTTTAAAAACTTTAGTGGAATTCCGTCAACACCACAAGCATTGGTTTTAATACTATTGAAAGCTGTAATCAACTCAGATATAGCAATACATTCAAAGGAAAATATTTGATCCGGTCCTTCAAAATGTGTATAGTCAAGCACATCACTTGAACCATTGCTCAAACCATCTAAAAAATAGTCATTTACATGATCAACATCTAAATCAACATTGTCCGGTATTGAATTTCCAATACGAGTAACTCTTAATCGATTCCACATATCCTTAGAATTGACACCATCGAATATTTTTCCAAAATAACCTTTTTTAATTCTGCGTATAAAAAAAAAAAAAAAATTTATTAAAAATACATTTTAATTTAAAAAAAAAAACATTTTATTAAAAAAGAACCTGTTAATAAAATCGTACTTTTTATTAAATAGTACCTTGTTTTATAAAAGTACCTTATACATATTAAAAAAAGTATCTTGTATTAAAATAATGAATTTTATTAAAAGGTATCTTTTTAAATAAAGTACTTTTTCTGTAAAGGCAAAAAAATAAACTTTTTTAAAAGGTACATTTATAAAAATAAAATAAAAATGTGATATAAAAAAGTACCTTTCCTTAAAGAAGTACATTTTCTCAAAAAGTACCTTTTTCTAGAAAATACCTTTCCATAAAAAAGTAAATTTTCTTAAAAAGGAAACTTGTCTTAAAAACGTATTTTACGTTTCTTTAAAAAGTACTTTTTATTAAAATATAAATAACTTTTATTAAAAATACATTTTAATTAAAAAAAAACATTTTACTAAAAAAGAACCTGTTAATAAAAAGTACCTTTTATTAAAAAAGTACCTTATATTAAAGTACCTTGTATATTGTATTAACATAATACATTTTAATAAAAGGTACCTTTTTAAATAAAGCTCTTTTTTTGAAAAGGCATTTTCTTAATTTTTAAACTTAGTCACCTCACAATTAATTATCATTAACTAGCAGAGCTCAGGACTCGAAATTCGAGTACATATTCTATGATATTTTATTTTTTAATTAAATTTTTTTCTTTCATTGTTTTTTTTTTTAATCTATATACATATATAAAAAATGTATGAATATTTAAATAAAATTCTTCAAATTTCATTATAAATAATTGATGAACACATGGAAGAAATATAATGCTATAAGAGCCTAAAGATATGCTAATCAATTTTTGGCAATTCACAATTCAACACAGGGCGATTAAAATGTACTCTTTTTTTAAACCATTAATAGTATTATATTACTTACTTATGTTTCCTTAGTCTCTTAAGATTTTCTATTTGCAAAAAATTTATTTATATAATATAAATAGGCAAGCCGATTTCTTGTGACATATTCTACACCTTCAATTACCAACCGATTTTGACAAAAAAAAAATATACCATTTGAAAGATATTTCTTTACAGATGTGCACCATCTGGTAATTTTTTTTTGGAGTAATAATCATTTAAAGTTGCTACTAACACATACATAAAACATACATTTAAACTTTAAATAAAAAACTATGCAATGTTTTGTGTGTGTTTATGAATTGGCTAAAATTTTTGACCATACCGTTAGGCTCTTATAAAATTATTATTATAAATATTTTATTTTATTTTATTGAATTTAATATATTTTAACCAATATTTTATATAAATTTTATCATCCTGCACTTCTCCTCCATATGAAATATAACTATGCCAAATTTCACAATTTGCTTAAAAAGTGGTCGAAATATTTATCTTCACATATTAATATATAGATATATTTTTTTAAATTTTAAACTCCTTTAAAAACGAAAGAAGATCTCGAAAGGAAAATATGTTTTAAGAAAATTTACTTTTAAAGAAAAATTAATTTTTTGGGAAAATTAAATTTTACTAGCAGATTCCAGCCCTCGAAATTCGAGCGCAAATTCTAAGAAATTTAATGTTTTCATTAAATAAAGACCCTAAAAGTATGCTAATCAATTAAAGCCAATTCACAAATCAGCACAGACAACAAACCCATTTTGATTACAAACTCATTAACAAATTTAATAAACACAAACATAGCATTGTATAATTTTATGTATGTATGTGTTAGTAGCAATTTTAAATGCAATTTACTCAAAATAAAGGACAAAATTTAAAAATCTGTAAATATGCGAATCTGATAAAAAAGAAATACCTTTCAAATAATATATGTTTAGTCAAAATCGGGATTAAATGGTAGAACAAAACATCAGTCAAAATAAATCACGTAGCCTATTAATATTATAGATAAGAAAAGAAACTTGCAAAAGAAAATAAACTCTTTTAAGACAATTTACTTTTTTAGGAAAGGTATTTTTTTAAGAAAATATACTATTTTTTGAGAAAACGTACTTCTGATGAAAAGTTACATTATCCAATAAATTTACTACTTCCTCAAATAAGACTCTTTTTTTAAGAAAAGGCATCTTTTTAAGAAAATGTACTTTTTAAGAAAAGTTACATATTAAGAAAAGGTATGTTTTAAAGGAAAGACATTTTTTAAGAAAATATATTTCTTCATGTTAAAGAAATCTATAGGCTAGGCGATTTCTTGTGACTGATGTTTCGTTCTACCGTTTTATCCCGATTTTGACCAAACGTATATTATTTGAAAGATATTTCTTTTTAGCCCATTTGCAGATTTACAGATATTTATATATATTATATTTATATTTAATTTTTTCCTTTATTTTGAGTAAATTGCATTTAAAGTTGCTACTAACACATACATAAAATTATACAATGCTGTGTGTATATTTATTAAATTTGTTAATGTGTTTTTAATAAAAATGAGTTTGTTTTTTGTGTTGATTTGTGAATTGGCTATAATTGATTAGCATCTCTTTAACGTCTTTATTTAATGAAAAAATAAATTTTCCTAAAATTTGCACTCAAATTTCGAGGGCTGGAATCTGCTAGTATATTTAATTATACTAAATGGCACTTTTTCTGAATAGCTACTTTTTAACAACCTACTATTTTAAGAAAATTTAATATTTTTTGAGAAAAGGTTCCTTTCTAAGGAAAGGTTCTTCCTAAGAAAAGACACTTATAAAGAAAAGGTACTTTTGAAGAAAATGTACTTTTGAAGAAAAGGTACTTTTGAAGAGTTTTTTTAAGAAACAGTATTTTTGACGAAAAGGTACGTTTGAAGAAAAGGTACTTTTGAAGAAAGAGTATTTTTGAAGAAAAGGTCCTGTTGAAGAAATGGCACTTTTGGAGAAAGAGTATTTTTGAAGAAAATGTACTTTTAGAGAAAAAAGTCCTTTTAAAGAATTATTGGTACTTTTGAAGAAAAAAGTGTTTTTGACGAATTGATACTTTTGAACAAAAGGAACTTTTTCAGAAATTTACTATTTCTTTGAGAAAATACCCTTTTTAAGAAAATGTACTTTAATTAAATGTTTTAGCTGGACCTTTCTTATATTAATATTTTGACTACGTTACTGATTAGGCTATAGGTCGAAAAAAATCTATAAAACGAATAATATTACTTTTGATTTTCATTTTTACTTTAATTATTAACCAATATATCTTTATTTGTTTAATAACTATATACAATACAAATACGAATTATTACAAAATTATATTAACTAGCATAGCCCAGCACTCGAAATTCGAGTGCACAATGTAGGAAATTTTATTTTATCATTAAATTTTTTTCTTTCAAAGTTTTTTTAATGCAATAAAATAAAAAACTTATGAATATTTAAATAAAATTCATTAAGAAGATATGCAAATGGGTTTGTTATTAAATAATTTTGAAGGAGCCAAACTGTATGCTGATCAATTTTTCCCAATTTACAATTCAACACAAGGCGTGTGATATACAATTATAATGAAATTCGTTGAAATATGAATTGACTAAAATTGATTAGCATACCTTTAGGCTCTTATAAAATTATTTATTATTTTTTTTAATATTTTATTTAATTATATTACATTTTTAAAACATATTATACATACATTTTATCATTCCGCACTTCTCTTCCATATGAACTATAACTATGCCAAATTCCACACTCTTCCGTGCTCGCATTTTGCTTAAAAAGGGGTACAAAAATTTACCTTCAGGTATTAATATATAGATTAAGCACTGCCGCTAAGGTCATCAGCTCGCAATTTCCAAGTGGTTTTTCTTAAAAAAGCAATTTTTCTTAAAAACAACATTTTTTCTTAAAAAACATTTTTTCTTAAAAAAGCGCCTTCGGATTAATAAAGATATGGTTTCTTAAAAAAGTATTTATTTTTAAGAAGGTAACTTTTATAAAAAAAATACCTTTTCCTAAAAAATACCTTTTCTTAAAAAATGCCTTTCATTAATAAAGTACATTTAACAAAAAAACTAACTCTTCTTAAAAAAGTACCTAATTTTAAAAAGTACTTTTACTTAAAAAACAATACATTTTTTAAGATTTCTTTTTCTTAATATACTTTCTTCAAAATTGACTTTTCTTAAAAAAGTATTTTAATTAAAAACATACTATTTCTTGGAAACATATTTTTTAATGTACTTTTTGTTAAAAAGTATCTTTTCTTCACAAATAGCTCTTCTTAAAAAGGAATGATACGTTTTCTGAAAAAAAAACATTGCTTAAGAGCCTTTTTTGAGAAAACATACTTTTTAGAAACATTTAATTTTATAACGTACTTTTCAAAGAAAAATTTAATATTCCAGAAAAGTAACCTTGTTAAGAGCATGCATTTTTTATATAAGGTACTTTCTTAAGAAAAAGTTTTCTTTAAGAAAATTTACCTTTTTAAGAGTAAGTACTTTTTTAATAAGAGGTACTTTTGTTAAATGGTACTTTTTAAAAAAAATGTGCTTTTTTTCATAAAAGGTAATTTTTTAAGGAAAGGTACTTTAGTAAAAGGCACTTTTTAAAAAGGTATACTTTATAAGAACAGATACCTTTTAAGAAAATGTAGTTTTATAAATGGTACTTTTTAAAGAAAATGTGCTTTTTTCATAAAAGGTACTTTTTTAAGGAAAGGTACTTTAATAAAAGGCACTTATTTAAAAGGCACACTTTATAAAAAAAAATGGTACTTTTTAATAAAATGTAATTTTTTAATAAAATAAAATTTTTTAAGATAGTGTACTTTTTTTTGAAAATTGGTACTTTTCTAATAAAATATACTTTTTATGGAAAGTTACTGTTTTATGAAAATCAATTTTTTTAAGAAAAGTCCTATTGTTGAGAAAATTTACTCTTTAAGAAATTGAGCCTTTTAAAAAAAGAAGATTTATATTGAGAAATGGTACTTTTTTAAGAAATTGCAGTAATAAAATATACTTTTTAGGGAAAGTTATTGTTTTAAGAAAATCTATTTTTAGGAAAAGTACTGTTGCTGAGAAAATTTACTTTTTTAAGAAATTGAGCTTTTTAAAAAAGGAAACTTAATATTGAGAAATTGTACTTTTTTAAGATATGACAGTTTTTACTGGCACTTTTACTTTTCGTTGAGATATGATATTTTTTAAGAAAATGTCCTCTTTTAATATGGATACTTTTTAAAAAAGATGTATTTTTATGGAAAGGCACTTGTTATAAATTGTATTTTTTAGAAACAGTACATTTTGAAGAAAAGATACTTTTTAAGAAAAGGTACTTATTTAAGAAAAGTTATTTTTGTATTCTAATTGGACCCAATTGATTGATCTATATTATAAATAAGCCTATTTTCAGCACATAAATAACCAGACAGATATCGCTACATAGGCTGGAGTTATCATATACTATCAAAAATATATATGTATATATATTCTTCATATGATTGCAAATCCCTCTTCCGATGAGTTACAAAGGCAATGATAAACTGATGCCTCTGCCACATTTGTTATAATTGTTTTTTGTTATATATCTATAATATTAATAGGCTAGGTGATTTCTTGTGACCGATGTTTTCTTCTACCGTTTTATCCCGATTTTGACCAAACGTAAACTATTTGAAAGGTATTTCTATTTAGCCGTTTTGCAGATTTACAGATTTTTAACTTGTTTCCTTTATTTTGAGTAAATTGCTTTTAAAGTTGCTACTAACACATACATAAAATTATACAATGTTATGTGTGTGTTTATTAAATTTGTTAATGTGTTGGTAATAAAAATGAGTTTGTTTTTTGTGTTGATTTGTGAATTGGCTATAATTAATAAGCACACCTTCAGGGTCTTTATTTAATGAAAAAATAAAATTTCCTAGAATTTGCACTCGAATTTCGAGGGCTGGAATCTGCTAGTTTTAATAAAAATAGTAATAAATTAAGTAAATATTAGGGAAAATAAATTTGAAAAAATACTTTTATAAATTAAAATAAAAAAATAAAAAAAAAACTACTACTGCTGAGCTTAAAGCAAATATTTATTGACAATTTCTCTGATGAATTTAATATTTGAACAAAGTTTTTCTATTTAGAATTTGTTTAGTTCTTCTTAATAAGTGAAAAGGAATGCTTTTTGCAGCTCTTGAAATTATATTTTCATCTTTTTATTTGAACAATAACAAAAATATCTGGCCTTGTAATAGAGTGCAACTTGAGTTTCTTCTGTGATAATCTGGAGCCCTCCTACTGTGCTTTAGCAAAATTGTTTGGTTTATTGAGAAAAAAGGCAAACACAAAATGTTACTGTAGTGTCTCACTACATGTTATTTACTTTGTACTTCTTACTTTGTATAGTTATGTTTATCAAGTTTGTATGTATTATATGTTTTCATTTTTCAAAATTGTTTTCAAAAATTTTTATAATAAATTTGTATTTCAATTGAAGAAGTTGATTTGATTTATTTTATATCATCAACTTCAGTTACCTTTAAAAATTTTAAAAATAATTCTTCCGAGTCAGGATTTAAACCAAGGCATGCGACACGGAAAAAACTTAATTTAAATTATAAAAATTTTTTTAACATTTTCGGATCTTGTTTAGAAGAATATTTCTTAGAAAAGAAAGATCGGCTGAACAACGTCATTTTGTTAAAAAAAAAACTTTCATTTAAAAATGTATGAAAACAACAAATTCTTAACTGGAATAAATCTGCAATATTAATAGGCTAGGTGATTTATTGTGACCGATGTTTTGTTCTACCGCTTTATCCCGATTTTGACCAAACGTATATTATTTGAAAGGTATTTCTTTTTAGCCGTTTTGCAGATTTAAATTTTTTTAATTTTTTCCCTTATTTTGTGTAAATTGCATTTAAAGTTGCTACTAACACATAAATAAAATTACACATATGCTTTGTGATTTTTATTAAATTTGTTAATGTGTTTGTTAATGAGTTTATTATCTTCATTCAAAAGAATAATAAACCACAAAAGTGTTGGTTTGTGAATTGGTTAAGTTGAAAAAAAAGCTTCCCAGAAATTGCACTCGAATTTCGAGCGCTGGAATTTGCTAGTATTTATTAATGTGGTTATTCCATAGCTTTTGTCACATTCTGTTAAGATCTGTTAAGTTAACATTTGATATTATGCAGTGTAGAAATTAAATGAAATTTCATATGAAAAGTAATATTTTGCCTTTGTTAATGGCAAGTAGTATAAAAATTAAACATATTTTGGGACTTAATATAAAAAATAAAATTTCACTAGAAAAATATATTTTTATATTTTTTATTGAGCCCTAAAAGTATATTTTATATTTATACAGCTTAACATCAAATGTTAACTTAACAGACTTTAATAGATTCAAACATTTTTTAATAAAGATATTTTTTTAAAAATAAATTTTACAAAAACTTCGCTTCTTATACAACAAAATGCATATATTAAGTGCCTAGACAAATATAAGAAATAATCGGAAGGCTTTGTGGAATCTTCTCAAATGTGGTTTTAAAACGAAGGAAAACAAGAATCTTTGCGGCCTAAAGCGCTCATCGTATAATTATGTTGATACTGAGTGGTTAGCAATAAAAGTCAAATAAAATTGAAACATATTTTGGGGGATTTAAAATAAATTTAATTTCAACAATGCTAGGGTCATCTTCGAGCATGACATAGTAAAAGTCTCAGTGATAATCTAAGATAATAAATGTATTCTAATTAAAATTTAAAAAACAAAATAAGTCGGAAAGATGCCCCATTGGCAAGTAATGTCAAATAAAAGGGTTGGATTAATTCGTAGTAAACGTTTTCCTGCTGGGCTTTTACTAAAATTGAAATATTACGTTTTACATGAGTAATTATTTCTAATAAATACCATGATAAATTTCTACAAACAGTAAAAGCCTTAGCTACAAAAGCCGGCCTATATGTAAATATATGGAATTAACAATCATATCATAAACTATTTCATTAAGATACGCATGTATATATACATATAAATATATATTAATCCATTTTAAAGACAAAATACATTGAAGAGAATTAACACACGCATGACTCTCCACAGCCATTTCCATTATGCAAAACTAATAAGACAAATCAATTTATTAATATTGTACAGATTTAAGACATAGCAAAAGTCTATATGATGATAATATATGCTCAGGATACTCGTACTTTGATATAAACTGGCAAATATGTATTTTGCTACGTGTTCCATTATTTATGCCATTCACACACACGAATACCTAGTAGAATAACTAAATAGTAGGAGGGGACTTATAAGCTTACACAATACCATATGTGTTCTCGGTTTAGCTAATATTTTAATAAAAATAACATAATATCTGGGTTTAGGAAACAAATTTAATTTTATGTTTGTTATTTAAGATTTTGCTGAAGAAAATTCTATTAAGCCCTTAAAGTATGCTAAAAATGTATGCATGAAAAATGTAAATTTAGCAGATGCTAACACAATCAAAGTAATATGGTTATTCTCTAATTTTTGTCGCTTTCTTTTTAGCTCTGTTAGGTTAACATTTAAAGCTAAGCTGTATTAAAATATAAATTACTTTTAGAGCTCAATAAAAAAAATTCAAATATATTTTTCTTATTGAATCAAATTCTTTTATTAGGCCCCAAATATATATTTAACTTTTATATTACTTAACATTAAATGTTGACTTAACAGATCTTAACAGTAGATGACAAAAGTTATAGCTAACCCCATGATATATAGTACAGGTTAAGCATATTTATCGTGGCTATTCTATAAGATTCTTACTTTCTGTTGAGGTCTATTAAATAAACTTTTGATATTTTTAAGGTTATTTTATAACATGTTTCCGTTAAAATTTCTTAAGTAAACATTAAACTTAATTGTAGAGCTCAACAAATAATTTAAACTACATAAATTTTACTTAATTTTTCTTTTATTTAAGAAAGATATTCATTTTTATTTTTTAAGAAACCGTAAATATATCTATATTCTATATTTTTAAAAAGATTTAAGAAAATTGTTAACACAACAGACTTAACAGAAAGAGACAAAAGTTATAAAATAGGCGTATAAGCCAGTACAAAAATTTAAAAATTTTGGGGTTTAACTAAAATTTCAATATTATCAGTATACCCTCCACTCCAGTGTGCAGAGGGTATATAAAAGTTTGTTATTCCGTTTGTAATAATTAGAAAAAAAATTTTGGACCCCATAAAATATATATATTTGTGATCCTTATAACAACCGGAGCCGATATAGCGATGTCCGTCTGTCCATCTGTGGAAATCACGATGACGGCATCAATCGGGCAGCTAGGGTACTCGTTGACATAAAAAATGATTCATTAACATCCTGAGAAGTTTGCTATTTAAAATCGTCCAAATCGGTCGATTAGGGCCCGAGATTTGAATGAAGAACTAAAAAGTCTTGAAAAAATATAATTTTCTATGTTGTTCTTGTCACGATCACGCCCTCAATAGGACAGCTAGGGTGATCATTTTTAGTGAGAATGATTCACCAAATTCATGGGAAGATTTCTATTTCAAAAATCATTAAAATCGGTGGAGCAGGTCCAGGGAAATCTCTGAAAAAGTAAAAAAAAAATTAAAAACATGATATTTCTATATTGTTCTTGTTGTTATTCTAAATGTTGCATTGTTGTCATAGCTGGACTTGTTGTTTTTGTGGTCGTTGTGGTAATAATATAATAAAAACAAACCCTTTGAACATTTTTTTATCAACTCTGGTAGAAAAATTTTAAAGTTTCCATTGTTTTGGCATCACTAAAAAAAATTGTTAGATCATTTCTGTCATTGCCACGAGCCTGCGTGCAAAATTTCAGATCGATTGGGTCACGGGAAAGTGGTTAAAAGCGATCCAAAATTTTTTCGACAAGCAAACACTACGAGTTAATATAAAGGGAGTAAAAATTCACCAACATCAATTCACAATGGGTAATGTATCGTTGTATCTGTTGTATCGTGTATCACTTTACAATAGTGTAAAATTGTTGTTGGTAATTTTCACTGAAAAATCTGATACACGATCCAACTTCATTTGCTATGTTTAGTAAATGTTGTATATTGTATCATAACATATCAGTTCCAAGTGAATGCCAGTTTTTATGAAAAAGAAAAAACAAATACATAGAATTTTATCAGCATAAATAATTATAAAATAAAATATATCAAATAATGCAAATAACGCAAATACATCGATAAGTTTATTTATATAAAAATTAATGTTTATATTTTTTTTTTAGTATGTATTTTCTCTTTCAGTACCAACCAAAACATTTAACATTTTTTTTTTTTTTTCATTATAAATTAAAAAGCAAGAGGTACGTAACTAAAACTCCAGGGTATATCTCACGACCACAAAGCAAACACTGATAAGTGTTTTCTCTTATACAAAATAGCAGAAGCGACGAAGCGATCTTTCCTCGTTGGATCGAAAATTACAAAAGACAGCGTTTTACAATATGAAAATACAACTGAGTGTTCACAACAAATGATTGTATTGTGTATTTCAATACAACATACAATATACAACACCTGTTGTGAATTGCACAAATGTAAATTTTGCAAAAAAAATTTATGTATTAATTTATTTAAAGAGAAAAACACAAAAATAACGTTTAATCTTGTATTTATACCCTATACCACTATGTGGTTTGGGTATAATGACTTTGTGCTGCTGTTTGTAACAACCAAAAATATTTGACCTAGACCCATCTTTAATTATACCGATCGAATCAGAATCACTTTCTGAGTTGATTTAACAATGGCCGTCCGTCCGTCCGTCCGTCCGTCTGTGTGTCCATGTAAAGTTTGTAATCAAACTGCAGGTCGCAAATATGAATATATTTTTATGAAATTTGGTATATAAGCTTTTATCGGCCGTGGGATGAACGCTAATGAAATTGGTGAGAATCGGTCCATGTTCAGACCTAGCCCCCATACAAATTACCCATATGAAATCGACATAAATTGCCGTAAGATCCAAATTGTCATATAGATCTTACTCAAATTGGGTTTGTATGCATTCATTACATCCACTAATGAGTAGTCCAAAAATGATCCCTTTGACCCCATATAGAGCTGCTTCCCGATCTTCAGTTAAATCTATTAAAAAACAAAAATATTGCACTGATTCTTCTCAAATTTTGTTTGTACATATTTTTGCAAAATACAAGAGACTTTACCAAACATGATCAGGATCGGTCCATTTTTGGACCTAGTCCCTTTATAGATATAGCATCCGATATGAACTTTTTCATATCTGCAGCCAAAAAAATTAATAAAAATCCCACTCAAATTTGGTATTTGCTTATTTTCAATGTCCAGTTAGTTGGGCCTAAGAGATAGGGTTTCTAAACGCATGGTATAGGGTATCGTATAGTCGGTCTAGACCGACTATAATTTTCTTACTTGTTTTTGTGTGTAATATTTTCATATACATACATACACATATTAAATAAAACAATTATTATACATATATTATATATATGTATGTATGTATGTATATTCATAGTAACTGCATGTTAGAAAAAAATTATTTTATTTACATAAAATTCTGCAATATTTTGTTGTGGGGAAAATACATTTCTTTTGCATTAACAGAGTGTCACTTCATTTTGCTCAGCGTGACTAGATGGCGCCACAATTTTTGTTCTAATTAGCTTTGCAATAGTTATTTCTATTTTAACATGAATGTCAATATTTTCAACTCGATATCATACAGAACAATGTTAAGAGTATACACGGGCTGGTCTTTTATTTCATACGTTTTTTCATTATTATTTTACAAATATGAACATAAGTTTGGCATATTAACTTTTTGTTGTCTTTACAAAATAGAGTTACCGAGTTCATCAATGAGTTTTTTGCTTCACATAGTTATATAGAACTATTATTCTGCTTTACCTACAAAATATCTGATTGCAATTACATCTAATTTTTAAAAATTGTTTATAATTATAATTATTCACATAAATACAAAATTCACTTTTTAAATTTTCCATTCAAATTTAAGAAAATATCAAATCTAAAAACTGGAATTAAAATTTCCAATTATAAATTAGAAAATATTAATTGAATTTCAGAAAATCACATCAAAATGTCGCAAATAATAATTTTAAATTTAGAAGACATCAATTGCATCTTAAATATATAAATTTTATTCGTTAAACATAAATTGAAATTCCAAAAAAAAAACCCCAAATATATTTACATTTAAAAATGTTTACATTTAAAAAAAAATATTGTCATTCAGGAGATATTAATAACTTTTCAGTACCGCGATTCAGTAACTTCTTTTAACGATAGTCGAATCGTAAAAAAAAGAAAATTGCAAAATTATCAGTAAAATTTTTAAACGATATTCGCTATTGTTAAAGTTAGCTGTTGTTGTGATCTAAACGACAACCATTTTTGTGTTGTTTATTCAATCGATAAAAACTTAAATTTTTAGG
Organism: Cordilura impudica; assembly: GCA_963682025.1. Classification (NCBI taxonomy): domain Eukaryota; kingdom Metazoa; phylum Arthropoda; class Insecta; order Diptera; family Scathophagidae; genus Cordilura; species Cordilura impudica. Next base: position 192,297,428 of record OY821521.1, on the reverse strand, counting down.
TTGAAATGTCGTCATACATAAATAAAAATCATAAAATAGTGAAAATATTTTGCTTTAATTAAAAAACTTTTTTATATAAATAAAAAAATTAAATAGCATATTCAATTCATTATTTCATTTTCAAATAAATAAACAGAAATATTAAGAAAAAAAAATAAAGATATTAAACATAAACATAAAATCATCCTGTCAAACACGAAGTAATTTGTTTTTTCTATTCTTCTTTGTGTTTTTCGCTTATTTTGACAGAGATGCCACTCGTTTACAATTTAAATAAATAGAAAAATAGATTTGTCGACTGTCGTTAAGATGTATGTACTTAGTGAATCACTTAATCCTTAGTGCAAACAACAATAGCTGTCAATATATTTTGCGATTGTCGGATCGTTGAAATTTACAGAATCACACTACAGAAAACATTAATTTAAATTCAATGAATTTTACAAAACCTCAAATGATATTTAAGAATTGCGAACATAAAAATTGTTACATAAATAAACGCAATTTGATGAGAATGTTATTTTTTATATATAAATTTTCACAATTTTTTTGGATGAAAATTTGAAGTTTTTCAGAAAATAAAGAGAACAAATTATTTTCTTTAAAATGTTTGGGACATTTGGTTTTTTGCGTTTGGCATCCCTAATTTGAATATTTATTATTATAAATTTATTCTCTATGTTTTCCAAATATGGCTATATTTTAATAAAAAATTGAGAGAGTTTTTTTTTTGTTATTATTTTGTTACTCCATCCGACCTATATGGCCGCAATGAAGAAATATTTGGCCAGTTAAAAGAAACTATACAGCCATCTCCAATTAGCACGATGTAATGCATATAGCCACCATACACAACCATTACCTTTGCAATGGAGGTTAGGGCGAGCTATTTAATTAGCAAAAACTAAATTAAACGGAAACGCATGCATATAGGTATATAACCTAAATGCATGCCGATCAGCAACCACGATGACCAAAAAGCAAACACCGAAATAAATCCGAAATAATAGAAAAGACGAAAACCAACCCAAAGAATTTGCTGAAATAATTTGGTATTAAGTTTAACAAATTATTTACTTTTTCATTTACATTTATTATCAAGACTCAAACCGACGTGGAGGGTATCAAAGATTCGGCACAGCCGAATTTAACACTCTTACTTGTTCAATTTATTTTTATTTTATTTTTTTTTTGCTATTGAAAAATATATGTTCATTCGAGTGAATTTGTATAATTTGAAATTATTAGCTAACAAGAATATTTGTCTGAATCATTATATCCTATGTGGTTTGGGTATATTGACTTTGTGCTGCTGTTTGTAACTACCAAAAATATTTGACCTAGACCCATCTTTTTTTATACCGATCGACTCAGAATCACTTTCTGAATCACTTTCTGAATCGATTAAGCGATGTCCGTCCGTCCTTCTATCCGTCTGCTTTCCGATTTTCACTTAAATCTATCAAAAAACAAAAATATTGCACAGTTTTTTCTCAAAATTTGGTTTGTATATATTTTTCCAAAATATAAGTGACCTTACCAAATATGGTCACGATCGATCCATTTTTCGACCTAGTCCCCATATAAATATAGCTTCCGATATGAAACTTTTCATATCTGCAACCAACTCAAATTTGGTTTATGTTTATTTTCTATATCCACTTAGTTGGACCGAGGAGATAGGGTCTCTAAGCCATGATATAGGGTATCGTATAGGCGGTCTAGACCGACTATAATTTTCTTACTTGTTTTTAAATATTTACAATTTATTTGTGTTCTATTGAAGAACTTGTAACCAATTAAAAAAAATAAATAAAAAAAATTTTAAATTAAAAAATATTTTTCTGTCGTAAAATAATTATGTTAAATTTTGTTAAATTTTTTGAGTGATTTTGTAGTACTTTTGTGTTTAATCGAATTTCCCTACTTTTAAATTAAATTAAAAATTATTAAAATTCCGTACAGTTTAAAAAATATTTTTTTTCTGTATCAGCAAGTCAGTGATGATATAATATTCTTCCTAAATAAATGCCATCCCATCGAAAAGTGCTATTTGTATTAATATTTGTATGTCTGCCAGTCTATTCACATCATTGCAGCCTTATTTAATATGCCAGTAGTATTGCATGTTCTTTGAATGCGTGCTTTCACATTTCTCCATGTTTATTGATAATTTCTAAACATGCAAATACAAATATTACACACACACACATACACACACACACACACACATCCACACAAATATTCCACAAACATTCTTAAAATTGTTTCACTCTTATAAGAAAAGGCAACAAAAATATTCAGAGCTTACAAAATAATATATGTGTTGCAAATACCCGTACATATGTACGTGTTTCTTGAAATTATATTTATTTTTATTTGTAATTCTTTATAAAAAGAAAACATATTAAAACAGATATTTCTTTTAAATTTTTATTAGAAATATACAAAAGATTTTAGATAAAAGTTAAAGCAATGGTTTAATAAATTTCCAACAATTAATCAATCTTGCTAAGAGAAATCATAATGGATATTTGGGGAAAAAAATCAGTTTTTAAAATGAAAAATGGCATAGAATATCTGTAGAATAGATTCTTTAAGTTAACATTTTAATATAAGCACTATAAATAATAAACATAGATTTTAAAAATATGTAATAATTTCTTTAATTAAAAATGTTTAGCCACGAAAAATTTTAATAATTTGATTATCTGTAAAATTATTTCACATTTCTAACATGTTAAAAGCAAAATGTTAACTTAACAGTCCTTAACAGGAAGTGAGAAAGATGACCATATTTCTGTAGTATTCTGGAATAACCGCGTATGTCCATTTTTGTCAGTTTTGAGTTAACGATGTCAAATAAATATATAAATTGTTATTGACCATATCTGAGTTTTTTAATTGAATAACGACTTAACTTAAATGTTTATTAAATTACTTTGCAGCACTATCGACGTATGTCAACCTACGTTTGATCACTGACAAATTAGTTTCTCATAAAACTACACATAGCGACATACGTTATGAAAAAAAATGCAAAATAATTTTGGATTATTTTTCAGTTTATAACCACTTATAAAAACTTGTGTGTTTATTTCTGTTATTTTTTGTCACTATTATTCTTGATACGTTGTTATTTTCTCATCCAAAGTTCCGTTAACTTTTTGTTGACGAACAAAAAAATCCATTTTTCAAGCAACTTCAACTTATTTCTACATGGGTGATTGCATTGGTAGTTTTCTTTTTCAGAGAAAACGACGTTTGTCGACATAAGTTCTTTAAGTGTTATTTACATATTGTTTTTCGTCCTTCTCTAGGATCTATTCCTCTGAAGATTTTTGACTCAAAATTTTAGACAAAGTATTTATTGCCCATATCTACAGGACTGTTAAATAAAAAGCTCTTAAAATTTTTATATCGAGCCCATAATTTCAAATATAACGTTTTTTTGGCTCCCCTGAACATTTTGATTTTATGACATACGCGGTTATTCTAGAAAACTGATTTAGCGTTTTGTTAGCGTTATATTTATGTAAAATGTTATTTTCGAAGGCATTAACAGAACAACTAGACATTTTATGTGGAAAACACTAACAAGGATGGAACCCTTTAATTTCTCTGAAACTAGGATATGTTTTATTAAAAAAACGAATTTTTCATAAACATATTTAAATTTGCTCTATAGTACTGGTAACAATCAATAAATTTCATATTACATGATCAGTAATTTGAAGACATCTCTAGCCAAATGAAAGCATGCATAAAAATATTTAATTTTTTGTGCTTTATAAGATAATATCTAAATTTCTAGTGGTTTTGTAGGGAAAAGTTTAAAAGGATTGTTCTAAGCTTAATTTTTTTATGGTCCAGAGGCACCTCTCCATCTATAATATTAATAGGCTAGGTGATTTCTTGTTACCAATGTTTTGTTCTACCGTTTTATCCCGATTTGGACCAAAGATATATTATTTGAAAGGTATTTCTTTTTAGCTGTTCACCAGATTTACAGATTTTTAAATTTTTCCCTTATTTCGAGTAAATTGCATTTAAAGTTGCTACTAACACATACATAAAATTATACATATGCCATGTGTGTTTTATTAAATTTGTTAATGTATTTGTTAATGAGTTTGTTATCTTCATTCACAATAATAATAAACCATAAAAGTGTTGGTTTGTGAATTGGCTAAGTTGAGAAATAAAATTGCCTAGAATTTGCACTCGAATTTCGAGCGCTGGAACCTGCTAGTAAAAATAAATGACGGCATTGATATCACTGCTTTTGGTTAGCAGAGTACATTAAACTTATCAATTTTATATAAGATCCCAGTAAAAAAAAGGATTTTTTTTAGCAAACGTACTTTTTACGAAAAGGTACTTTCAAAAATTGGAACTCTTTAGAGATAATATACTTCTTTAAGAAAAGCTTCTTTATTATTAAAAGGTACTTTTTTTCTCAATGGTACTTTATAAAGAAACTGTACTTTTAAGCAAATTTATATATAGGATTTTTTTTTTTGAGAAAGGGCACTTATTTGAGAAAAAGTGTTTTTATTTTAAGAAAAAGAACTTTTTAAAGATAAGGTACTACAACTTTTTAAGAAGAGGTACTTTTTGAAGAAAAGGTACTTTTTGAAGAAAAGGTACTTTTTGAAGAAAAGGTACTTTTTGAAGAAAAGGTACTTTTTGAAGAAAAGGTACTTTTTGAAGAAAAGGTACTTTTTTAAGAAAATAACCTCTTATTTAAAAATTATCCTTTTTAAGAAGATATTTTTTGAAGCAAACATATTTTTAACAAAACATACATTTTTTAAGAAGATAATTTTTTAAGAAAATGTAATTTTTTACGAAAATGTAATTTTTTAAGAAAAAATACTTTCTTAAGATAAGTCACTTTTTTAAGAAAAAGTACGTTTATAGGAGAAGGTACTTTTTAAGAAAAGAAATTTTTTTAAGAGCAGGTACTTTTTTAAGAAAAGTACTTGTTTATAAAAGGTACTTCTAAGGAAAAAGCACTTTTTTATTAAAGCTGTTTTGTAAGAAAACGTACCTTCTTATATGGGGTATTTTATTAGAAAATGGGTTTTTTATAAGAAAAGGCACTTTTTGGAGAAACTGTACTTTTTTAAAAAAGGTACTTTATAAGAAAACCACTCTTAAAGGAAAGGTATTTTTTTTAAGAAAAGGTACTTTTTTAAGAAAAGGTACTATTTTAAGAAAAAGTACTTTTTGAGAAATGGAACTTTTTTTAATAAAAGGTAAATTTTTAACGATGGTCTATATTATTTGAAAGGTATTTCTTTATAGCTGTTCACCAGATTTACAGATTTTTTTAAATTTTTCCTTTATTTTGAGTAAATTGCATTTAAGGTTCTACTAACACATACATAAAGTTATACGTATGCTATGTGTGTGTTTATTAAATTTGTTTATGTGTTTGTTAATGAGTTTGTTATCTTCATTCACAATAATAATAAACCAAAAAAACTTTGGTTTGTGAATCGGCTAAGTTGAGAAATAAAATTGCCTAGAATTTGCACTCGAATTTCGAGCGCTGGAACCTGCTAGTAAAAATAAATGACGGCATTGATATCACTGCTTTTGGTTAGCAGAGTACATTAAACTTATCAATTTTATATAAGATCCCAGTAAAAAAAAGGATTTTTTTTAGCAAACGTACTTTTTACGAAAAGGTACTTTCAAAAATTGGAACTCTTTAGAGATAATATACTTCTTTAAGAAAAGCTTCTTTATTATTAAAAGGTACTTTTTTTCTCAATGGTACTTTATAAAGAAACTGTACTTTTAAGCAAATTTATATATAGGATTTTTTTTTTTGAGAAAGGGCACTTATTTGAGAAAAAGTGTTTTTATTTTAAGAAAAAGAACTTTTTAAAGATAAGGTACTACAACTTTTTAAGAAGAGGTACTTTTTGAAGAAAAGGTACTTTTTGAAGAAAAGGTACTTTTTGAAGAAAAGGTACTTTTTGAAGAAAATGTACTTTTTGAAGAAAAGGTACTTTTTGAAGAAAAGGTACTTTTTTAAGAAAATAACCTCTTATTTAAAAATTATCCTTTTTAAGAAGATATTTTTTGAAGCAAACATATTTTTAACAAAACATACATTTTTTAAGAAGATAATTTTTTAAGAAAATGTAATTTTTTACGAAAATGTAATTTTTTAAGAAAAAATACTTTCTTAAGATAAGTCACTTTTTTAAGAAAAAGTACGTTTATAGGAGAAGGTACTTTTTAAGAAAAGAAATTTTTTTAAGAGCAGGTACTTTTTTAAGAAAAGTACTTGTTTATAAAAGGTACTTCTAAGGAAAAAGCACTTTTTTATTAAAGCTGTTTTGTAAGAAAACGTACCTTCTTATATGGGGTATTTTATTAGAAAATGGGTTTTTTATAAGAAAAGGCACTTTTTGGAGAAACTGTACTTTTTTAAAAAAGGTACTTTATAAGAAAACCACTCTTAAAGGAAAGGTATTTTTTTTAAGAAAAGGTACTTTTTTAAGAAAAGGTACTATTTTAAGAAAAAGTACTTTTTGAGAAATGGAACTTTTTTTAATAAAAGGTAAATTTTTAACGATGGTCTATATTATTTGAAAGGTATTTCTTTATAGCTGTTCACCAGATTTACAGATTTTTTTAAATTTTTCCTTTATTTTGAGTAAATTGCATTTAAGGTTCTACTAACACATACATAAAGTTATACGTATGCTATGTGTGTGTTTATTAAATTTGTTTATGTGTTTGTTAATGAGTTTGTTATCTTCATTCACAATAATAATAAACCAAAAAAACTTTGGTTTGTGAATCGGCTAAGTTGAAAAATAAAGCTAACTAGAAATTGCACTCGAATTTCAAGCGCTGGAACCTGCTAGTAAAAATAAATGACGGCATTGATATCACTGGTTTTGGTTTACAGAGTACATTAAACTTATCAATTTAATGTAAGATCCCAGTAAAAAAAAAGTATTTTTTTAGCAAACGTACTTTTTATAAAAAGGTACTTTCAAAAATTGGAACTCTTAAAAGATAATATACTTCTTTAAGAAAAGCACTTTATTAAGAAACTGTACTTTTAAACAAATTTATAAATCGGATTTTTTTAAGAAAGGGCACTTATTTAAGAAAATGTGCTTTTTTAAGAAAAATATCTTTTTAATGAAAAGGTACTGTACCTTTTTAAGAAAAGGTACTTTTTGAAAAAAATGTACTTTTTGAAGAAAAGGTACTTTTTTAAGAAAATAGCCTCTTATTTAAAAATTATCCTTTTTTAAGAAGATATTTTTTAAGAAAAGGTACTTTTTTAAGAATATATATGAACTTTTTTAGGAAAATATACTTTCTTAATAAAATGTACTTTTTAAAATAAGGTACTATTTTAAGAAAAAGTTTTTGTTTAATAAAAAGTACTTGTTTAGGAAAAAGTACTTATTTTATAAAAGGTACTTTTATAGGCCAAATTACTTTTTTAGAAAAAGGTACTTTTTAATAGAAGTGACTTTTTTTAAAAAGGTACTTATTTACTAAAAGATACTTTTTTAATAAAATGTACTTTTTTTATAAAATATGTTCCTTATATAAAAGGTACTTTTTAAGAAAAGATACTTCTTTAAGAAAATATACTTTTCAGGATATGATACTTTTATTCGAAAGGATACTTTAAAAAAAAATACTTCTATTCCAACGGGTACTTTAAAAAAAAATATTTTTTAAGAAAAGAACTCTTTTTTCAAAAAAAAATACTTTTAGGAAAAAGTTATTTTTTAAGATGTGCCTTTTAAAGAAATTGTACTTTTTAAGAAAAGGCACTTTTTTAAAAATATACTTTTTTATAAAAGGTGCTTCAGATGAAAATGTACTTCATAGGAACATATACTTTTTTCAGAAAACTTACTTTTTGAATTAAGATATTTTTTAAGAAAATGTACTTTTTCAGAAAATGTACTATTGTAAGAAAAGGTTTTATATTATGAAAAGTTATCTTTTAAGAAAAGGTAATTTTTTAAGAAAATGAACTTTTTTAGAAAAGCCTGTTTTTTAAGAAAATTTCCGTTTGTAAGAAAATTTCCTTTTTTTAAGCAAATGTAGTTTTTTAAGAAAAGTTATTTTTATCAGAAAATGTACCTTTTTAAAGAAAATTTGCTTTTTCAAGATAATGTACTTTTTTATTAAAGGTTATTTTTAAGGAAAGATATTTTTTTTAAATAGAAGCTCCTTTTTTGAGAAAATATACTTTTTCACGAGCAGGTACTTTTTTAAGTAAAGGGACTTTTTTAGGAAAAGTTATTTTTCAAGAAAATTTACTTTTTTAAGAAAAGGTACTTTTTTAATAAAGTCACTTTTGTATTTTGTAAGAAACTGTACTTTTTTAGAAAAATTACTTTTTAAGAAAAATTACTTTTTAAGAAAAAGCACTTTTTTGAGAAAAGGTACTAATTTAAAGAAAATTAACTTTATTTAAAAATTTACTTTTAATAAAAGTCACTTTTTATTAAAAGGCACTTTTTTAATAAAAAGTACTTTATAAGAAAATGGAATTTTTTTAAGAAAAACTACTTTTAAAAAAAAACACTTTTTTGGAAAGGGTACTTTTTAAGAAAAAGTACTTTTTAAGAAAAATCACTTTTTTTTAGAAAGGGTGCTTTTTTAAGAAAATTAACTTTATTTAAAAATTTTCTTTTTTAAGAAAAGGTACTTTTTTAATAAAAGGCACTTTTTTAATAAAAGGCACTTTCTTAAGAAAAAGTACTTTATAAGAAAATTCACTTTTTTTAAGAAAAGGTACTTTTTAAGAAAAACCACTTTTATAGAAAGGGTACTTTTTTTTAAGAAAATTAACTTTATATAAAAATTTACTTTTTAATGAAATGCTACTTTTTAAAGAAAAACTTTTTTTCTACTAAAAAGCTAATTTTTTTTAAATTACTTTTAAGAAAATTTAAAATTTTCGGTAAATGAACGTGATTTCAACAGACAGATAGACAACTAGAGTGGTTATACCGATCAAGAATACATATATTATGTATGGGGTCGAGATCCATGTTTCTATACGTTACACGCGGAACGATAAACTGATATATACGCTCTGTACGGTAGTGTGAAGGATTTTGTTACTAATCCATGAAAATCATTTCTTAATGTCATATTAAAATTTGTAAATTTTTTGTTAAATTTTTTTTTTTAATTTCAGTATTTATTAAACAAATACTTAACCTTTCGCCAGCAAAGCCAATAATGTAGCACAAATTTCTCAAAAGTAGCAATTTAATGTGAATTTTAATTTTTTTCACCCAACCTTTCACTTCGTGTTCGTTTATAAACGACTTTATTGTACAATAACAGTATTTACAATTAATGTGCGGTATGTACAGAAATGTACGAGTATGTATGTATGTTTGCAGTGTTCACGAATTGTTATAACAATTTTTGCTTCCTTTAAATACAATAACATAGCCATGTAAGAAATACCGACAGAATTGTGGCAACAGCAGGTGTAAATTGAACATGTATAAGCTTTTGGTTATGGTTGCAGTGGTTTAGTTTTAATTTTTTTTTTTATTTCTGTAGTGTGATTTTCGTTAGTTTTCAAACTTTTTCGAAAGTAGTAATAACAACCAAACCATATATTAAGTCTTTAGCAAGGCTATTTGTTTGTCATTTTTTTTTCCTTTCTGGACAAGAAAATTAATTGGAAGCCATATTAAAAGGTAACAACAACTGAACTGAACCTTTAATATGAAATAATTTAAAACTATTTTTTTTTTTTGCTATTCATACCTGTGTGTTCTGGTTGATGTTTTGTTGTTGCATTTTATCACTTTTGTTTAAGTTCTTATTACAACTATTTGTTAAAGTAACTTCATGCTATAGGCAGTAATGGGTGCGTGTGTAGCTCCATGTTACTCGTACGAATAGTACAGCACATAGCCAACAAACTTGTAAACTTGAGCTAAAATGAGAAAATGAGAATTTTATGGCTAATCCGTTAGCGTGCCGCTAGCGTTCAGAAAATCGCGATTTCTCTTTCACAAGTTAAGATAAAAAAAATTATAATATTTAGCATAGATTTAATCTTATCATCTATCACATCTATAATATTAATAGGATAGGTGATTTTTTGTTACCGATGTTTTGTTCCACCGTTTTATCGCGATTTGGACCAAACGTTTATTACTTGGAAGGCATTTCTTTTTAGCTGTTCACCAGATTTACAGATTTTTAAAATTTTTCCCTTATTTTAAGTAATTACATTTAAAGTTGCTGCTAACACATACATAAAATTATACATATGCTAAGTGTGTGTTTATTAAATTTATTCATGTGTTTGTTAATGAGTTTGTTATCTTCATTCACAATAATAATAAACCAAAAAAATGTTGGTTTGTGACTTGGCTAAGTTTAAAAATAAAGTTTCCTAGAAATTGCACTCAAATTTCGAGCGCTGGGATTTGCTAGTTAAGGATTAAAATATATATAAAGCAATGAATAAACTATATTTAAAAAATCGCGGTTTTTATTTTAGCGATTTGATAGAAAAAAAAATGAACATTACACTAATATTTAATGTAGTGATAGCAAGAAGATCTTTAACTTAATCAGTACATTAAATTTTGAAACAACAAAGTCTTAGATAATAAGAAAGAAAATTAAACTCGATCTAGCCCGACTATCCGATACCCTATATCATGCGTTTAGAGAATTGCTCTTAGGTCTAACTAATTTGGTGTAGAAAATAAGTAGAAACCAATTCTAAGTCGAATTTTTATTAGTTTGTTTGCCTGCAGATCTGAAAAAGTTATATCGGAATATATATATATATGGGGACTAGGTCGAAAAATTGGCCGATCCTGGCCATATTTTATGGGGGTACATATTCTTTGCAAAAACATAAATAAACTAAATTTGAGAAAAATCTGAGCAATATTTTTGTTTTTTATAAATTTAAGTGAAGAGTGGGAAGCAGCTTTATATGGGGGCCATGACTAAGAATTGCCATATAGAGTTTATTGTTGAACTATTTATTAATGTATGTAATAAACATGCACAAACGCAATTTGAACGTGCTCTGTATGATAATTTGGATCCTATGGCAATTTATTAAGCCGATCTCGTAGGGGTCATTTTAAAATTTAAATAAATCATTATTAGAAAATTAAGATTTCTCAAACTAGCGTTTTTATGGAACATTTTATTTTTATTACAGTGTTAATTAATTATTAATCATAAATATATTTTTTTTTTATATTTATGTGATAGAAAATAATAATGTACTGATTATATTTACTTTGCATTAAAAATTTCAGTTTTTTAAGCAGAAAATGGAGATATTTCAAAATAGCGATTTTTTATTAACTTGTTTATATTTTGGTAACAATTAATTAATTTGCTATATTTTTAAAATTGTTTGTAATAGGAAATTGGTTTTTAAGATTTAGAGAAAAATTGTTTTAAAAATGCTCTTTTTTCCCAATTAAATAGAAAAACGCCTGTTCACAAAATAGCGTTTTTTAATATTATACATTTGAATATTATGTTTTGCTCTTTTAATATTTTTAAATTTAAAACAAAAACATTTTAGTTAAATAAACTATTGTAATAATGCATTGTAAAATAATATTAACTAGTATAGCCCAGCACTCTGAATTCAAGTGCAAATTCTAGGGAATATTATTTTTTCAGTAAATTTTTGTCTTCCAATTTTTTTTAAATCTATATGTATATATAAAAAATTTATGAGCCTAAAGGCATGTTAATCAATTTTAGCAATTCACAATTCAACAAGAGCGTCTGATATATAATTTTAATAAAAATCGCATTAACAGGGTGTAACGAATTATTATTTAATTTAATATATTTTTAAGACAGATTCAACAAAACTTTTATCATTCTCAGCTTCTATAACTATGCCAATTTTCACACCCTCCGTACCCGCATATTGCTTAAAAAGGGAACTAAAAATTTTCCTTCACGTATTAATATATAGATTTTGTGTTGACAAAAAATCAAAAATCATAATTTTGCAATATAGCGATTTTTTTTATTATATTTAAAGTAGTTAAGAATTTCATTTGATTTGTTTTAAAATTGCGATCTGATAGGAAGTAATGATTTTTCAGGTTTCGACAAAAATTATGTAAACATTTTCTTTTCTTATTTAATTTAATAGCAAAATCGCCATTTTACGAAATAGCGTTTTTTTTTTTTTTATTAAGTACAATATTTTTTATATAATAGGGTTAGTTCTTTAGCTATTTTTAAAATTTAAATGAATCATTTTAATTAAATAAAGATTTCTCAAACTAGCGTTTTTTATGGAAAATATTATTTTTATTTACAGTGTTAGCAATTATTAATTATAAATATTTTTTTTTTTTTAATTTTTGTGTGATAAAAAATAATATTGTACAGATCAACATTTACTTTGTATTCAAAATTTCAGTTTTGAAGCAGAAAGTCGAGGTTTTTCAAAATAGCGATTTTCTATTTATTTGTTTCTATTTAGGTAACAATTTGATTCTATTGTTATGTAATGGAATACATTGTTTTTAGATTTATATAAAAAACTGTTTTAAAAATGTTTCTTTTTTTATTTAATTTAATTGAAAAGCGCCTATTTACAAAATAGCGATATATTATGTTTTTTTTTTTGTTTAGTATTTTATTCCTTTAGTATTTTAGAAATTTAAATATATCATTTTAGCTAAAAAAAAAAAGAATTTAACAAAATTAGCGTTTTTTATAACTTAATTTTTTTTTAAGTTCAATGTAATAATTAATTTAAAATATTTTTTTAAATTGTTATAATATAGCAGATAGCGCTTTGCAGATTTATATTAATTTTGGGTTAATTTTTTTTTTTTTTTTTTTTTTTGCAGAATTTTAAGATTTTTCAAAGTAGCGATTTTTTTTTTAATTATTTGATTTTATTTAGGTAAAAGTTTAATTGGCTTTATCTTTCAAATGTTAATGTGATTAGAAAATATAAACTATAAATTATAGTATATAACGAGTTTACATTAATTTTGAGTAAAAAATTTCCTTTTTTAAAGAAGAAATCTAGATTTTTCAAAAAAGCGATTTATATTTTATTTGTTTTTATGTTTATAACAATTAAATTTGCCTTAGTTTTCAAAATTTTATGCGATGGAAAATCATGTTCTTCAAATCAAAATACTTTTCTGAAAAGTTTCTTTTTTTTATTTACTTAAACAGATTTAACAAAATAGGGGCTTTTCCTTCATTAAGATATTTGTTTGTATTTTTGTTTTGATCTTTGAATATTTTTTAATTTAAATAAATCAGCGCCAGGGGGCGCTTCGTGCATTTTTGTGGATTTTTTCACCCTTTTGTAGAAAATTGACGAAATTGTTGCAGAAATCGACGAATCTTTGACCTTCCCATATTTAAAATAGCCCAATATATTCAGCTCTAAAAATTATGTGGGGTACCCATATACAACCTATGTATACCGATTTCATTCGATTTAAGTCAAAAAATTCTTTTTTTTTATTTACTCCTTAAATTAACAAATATAAAAAACGAATTTTTAGCAACAATTTCGTCAATTTTCCCCAAAAAGGTGAAAAAAAATCCACAAAATGCATGAAAACGCCCCCTGGCGGCTGTTGGAAATAAAAATAAATGTAAAAAATGGATTTCCCGACCAATTCACACTACAACACTGTTTAAATAAAATTCGTTAAATGTCATTATAAATATTTGTTGAACACACAAAAGGTATAGAAATAGGTTTGTTAATAAATAATTTCAAAGCAGCCTAAAGGTATGCTAATCAATTTTAGCCATTTCACAATTCAACACAGGGCTTTTGATATTTATAATAAACACACACACTCAGTATGTGTTTAAAGTATGTGTTAGTAGTAACTCTAAATGAGCATTTGTCCAAAAAAAAAATGTTCCAGACGGTGAAATTCTGTAAATTTGGTGGACAGCAAAAAAGAAATACCTTTCAAATAGGGTATATTTGGACAAAATCGGCTATTAATTAAGATAATTACATCAGTCACAAGAAATCGCCTGGCCTATTAGTATCGTAGATATTATGCGTTACAAATTTAAAATTTTTTTTGCAGAAATAATGTTTTTATTTCTTAATTACAATATTTTTTGTACATTGTGTTTTGTTCTATAAATATTTTAAAGTTTATATAAATTATTTTTATAAAATAAAGATTTTTCAAATCAGTGTTTTTTGTGGAAAGATTTATTTTTACTAAAGGGTAATGTAATAAATAATTATAAATACTTTGTGTTGTATACAGATCATTATTAACTTTGGGTTAAATATTTTAATTTTTTTTTTTTTTAGCAGAATCTCAAGATATTTTAAAACACCATTTTGATATATATTTATATATAAGTTGATAACAATTCAATTTTCTTAATTTTTCAAAATAGCGTTTTTTTAATTTTTTTTATCTTATATTTTATAAATACTTTGCATTGTATTACAAATCATTATGGGTTAAATATTTTTATTTTTTTTTAGTAGAAACTCAAGAAATTTCAAAATAGCAATTTTTTATACTTTTATATTTATATTTATGTTGATAATAATTCATTTTTCTTAATTTTTCAAAAAAGCGTTTTTAAATTTTTTTTATCTTATATTTAAATTTATATTTTATATATGTTTTTATATTTTATATTTTATATTTTATATTTTATATTTTATATTTTATATTTTATATTTTATATTTTATATTTTATATTTTATATTTTATATTTTATATTTTTAAAATTTAAATGATTTTTTGAAATAAATTAACGGTTTCTATACTATCGTTTTTTAAACTCTATACCACTGTGGTCAGAAACACTTGCTGAGTCCATTTAGCGATGTCCATCCCTCGGCCTGTGCATCTGTCCGTCCGTATGTAGGCATCGCAAGCAAACTACAGGTCGCAATTATGAATATATGTTGATGAAATTTGGTATATACTACTTTATCGGCCATAGGACGAGCGCTGTTGAGATTGGTGAATATCGGTGCATGTTCAGACCGAGTCCTAGTTTTTTCGATTAAGCGTTTTTACTGTTTCTGTGCTTTGGGTTTTCATATTTTTGTAATTATTCGTGTTTGCCATCTTGCGTTTTTGCTATATTGCTTTTTTGCAATTTATAGTTTTTTTTTTGCTATTTTGCGATTAGGCGTTATTTCGATTTTACAGTTTTGCGTTTTTGCGATTTTGAGGTTCTGCGTTTTTGGTACTTTACGTTTTAGTGATTTAGTTTTTTGTCGTTGTGCATTCTTGCGATATTCCCATATTCCGATATTTCCTTTTTTGCAATATTGAGGTTTTACATTTTTTTATTCTACGATTTTACGATTTTACGATTTTACGTTTTAGCGATTTTGGCTCTTTGCGAGTATGCGTCTTTTCGATTTTGAGTTTTTTGCATTTTTGTGATTTGGGTTTTTGCGTTCTTGTAATTTTCCATGTTTGCAATTTTGCGTTTTTACAATTTTCCATTTTTGCGATTACGCGTTCGAATTAACGGTTTTAACTTTCTTTGCCTTTTGTGTCGTTGTTATTGTAGGTTTTCACGATTTTTCGTTTATGAGATTTTACGTTTTAGCGATTTTGCCTTTTTCCTATTGTGCGTTTTTAGCATTTCTGTGATTTGGGTTTTAGCGTTTTTGTAATTTTGTGTGTTTGCAATTTTCAGTGTTTGCGATTTTGTGTTTTTGCGATTTTGTATTTTTGCGATTTTACTATTTTTTTTGTTTTTGCGATTATACTTTATTTAAATTTTCCGATTTTATGTTTTGGCGTTTTTAGCGTTTTTCGTTTTTGTTACTTTACGGTTTTGCTATTTTGCATTTTTGTGATTTTACGTTTTAGCGCTTTTGGGTTATTGCGATCTAATTTCCGCACATTTTTCACATCCAGCAGATCAGTGAGTTTGCGAGATGAGCATCACCATTTATGTATATATTAAAAGTATCTTCTATTGTATTACTAGTTAAAAAACAAATCAAATTAAATTATAAACCAAATATAAGAAAAACCCGCTCCTTATCTATTTAAATTAAAACTACACTATTTCTGGATAATATTTTTGGAAATATTTGTTAAATTTTAAAAATCAACGTTTTTATTTTTATAAACTGATTATATAGCAAAAAGCTTAAACGAGGTGCAATTTAAGATTCTTTATTGCAACTTTAACAACTTGTTTTTTTTTTTAATACTAAAAACTTTAAATTTTAAAAAAATTAAAATAAACGTAAAAAAATCGCTATTGCGTGAAATCACGATAATGCCTATGAAAATACTTTTCAGTATCATAATTTAAATTTTGAAGAAATCACCTAATACAAAAAAACGCTTATTTGATTTTTTTTTAATTTTCCAAATGACCACAAGATGTTTTGAAGTTTCAATAATACTCCTATCAGAAAAAAATCATGTGAGTCCGATCACAGGGAAGATGTGTAAGCATCTAGTAATTAAAAATTTTTTATGGCACTTTTTTAAAATTAAACAAAACCGTCATCTATGTATGTATGTATGTATCACTTATAGCAAACAACTGCACGGGCTCTGCTAATATAAAAATATTTATTATTTCTACTGTTTAGCTTTGAATTTTTCATTTTTCGTTTTTCATTTTATATTTTTCATTTTTCGTTTGTCATTTTTCATTTTATATTTTTAATTTTTTGATTTTTTCTTTTTTCATTTCCCTTTTTCATATTTCATTTTTCGTTTTACATTTTTCTTTTCTTTTATTTTATATTTTTAGTCTTTCGTTTTTCATTTTTAGTTTCCGTTTTTCATTTTTTATTTTTCATTTTTAATTTTTCATTTTTAATTTTTCATTTTTAATTTTTTATTTTTTATTTTTCGTTTTTCATTTTTCTTTCCTTTTATTTTATATTTTAAGTCTTTCGTTTTTCATTTTTAGTTTCCGTTTTTCATTTTTTATTTTTCATTTTTAATTTTTTATTTTTAATTTTTTATTCTTTATTTTTCATTTTTTATTTTTCATTTTTAGTTTTTTATTTTTATTTCTCATTTTTTATTTTTCATTTTTAATTTTTTATTTTTCATTTTTAATTTCTTATTTTTATTTTTCATTTTTAATTTTTTATTTTTAATTTTTAATTTTTATTTTTTATTTTTCATTTTTTATTTTTTATTTTTAATTTTTAATTTTTTATTTTTAATTTTTAATTTTTAATTTTTAATTTTTTATTTTTTTTTTTATATTTTTCATTTTTTATTTTTCATTTTTAATTTTTCGTTTTTCAATTTTATTTTTAATTTTTCATTTTTTATTTTTAATTTTTTATTTTTCATTTTTCGTTTTTCAATTTTCCATTTTTTATTTTTCATTTTTATTTTTCATTTTTAGTTTTTTATTTTTCATTTTTTATTTTTCATTTTTAATTTTTTATTTTTCATTTTTAGTTTTTTATTTTTATTTTTCATTTTTTATTTTTCATTTTTAATTTTTTATTTTTCATTTTTCATTTTTAATTTTTTATTTTTCATTTTTTTTATTTTTCATTTTTAATTTTTATTTTTCATTTATTATTTTTATTTTTCATTTTTAATTTTTTATTTTTAATTTTTTATTTTTCATTTTTTATTTTTTATTTTTCATTTTTAATTTTTCATTTTTTATTTTTCATTTTTAATTTTTCGTTTTTCAAGTTCATTTTTAATTTTTCATTTTTTATTTTTCATTTTTTATTTTTCATTTTTCGTTTTTTATTTTCCATTTTTTATTTTTCATTTTTTATTTTTCATTTTTAATTTTCATTTTTTGTTTTTAGTTTTTCATTTTTTTTAATGTCTCATTTTTTATTTTTTATTTTTCATTTTTCATTCTTCATTTTCAAAAAGGTTAATACAAATCATAATTTTTTCACCAGTACAATCATAAGTCACACCGATTTTGTATACGCTCAAATGTTACGCTGTTTTTGTGATTTTATTGTAAAATAGAAATTTACCCCCCCCCCCCCTGCGTGTATAGATTTTCATACATCAAAAAGGATGAACAAAACGTAAATTATATTTTTTCTTATTTTACGAATAAAATCGCTTATATTGAAGCAGTGTTTATGATATTTTATTATTAAGAAAATAGTTTAAAAATTAATTACCCACAAAACAGTTTCTAATGTTTTGCTAGTGTAGTCTAAAAGGATGTTAGTGTGTGCGTGTTCAAATGTTTGTGAATTCAACAACCCACTCACTTGTAAACCTTTTACCGCTTTTACATTCGGTTAATTACAAATCGCATCATTGTGGCTTTTTTACTCTACACATTACGGTCCGTTTATACTTACATGGCCGATACAAATGTATTTTTACCCAGAAATACACACACACACACATTCATATATGAACAGACTTTAGGGTTGTATAGGAACAAATGTATTTGATTCTACCAAGCTCATGTATTTAATTGCGTTTTTACAATGTCAATTCTGCTTTAGGCGGATTTTTCCAACGTTTTTTTGTTTTGGTTTGTATGATTTTGTTGTTGCTATTGTTACTACATTGCATTGTATTTTAAATAACACTAACAGTGGCTATCCAATAGTATGCAGTATTTTAATATAGAAAAATGTTTAGTGTGTGTGTATGGGTGGGTGTATGAGCCATACGTTTTACTCCATTAATGATTTAGATTTTTAGGGTAAAATGTGTAAGCACAATTAGAAACCATTGACCGCATTAACACAAATTGCATTATCATTAAATCATGCGTTATGATCAAATCCGGAATGTAATAATGCCATGGAAATGATTAAAGCACAACGAAAAATATTAAAAAAATAAAATCCAGATGAAAATATGTTTGAAGCAGAAGAATTATAAAATATATGTGGGTGTTGATGTGTTAAGAGAAATATGTTTTTTTTTTTTTTTCGTTGACAGGGAAAAATTTGAAGAGATTATTAAGGGAAAATTCTTCAAAGTTAAAACTTAAAAATAAAATGTTTGCAAACCATATCAATGCGACAGGTCCTAAAACCGATTGGTATAACTTTTCCCATACGGTTATAGAGCGACTAAGCCGTCAGATGAAACATGTCGAAAATACTTCTTTAGGAAAAGATACTTTTTTATGAAAATAAAATATTTTAAGAAAAGGTACTTTTTCTAAAAAAAAAAGGTACTTTTATAAGAAAATACACTTTTTTAAGAACAGGTACTATTTTACGAAAATATACTTTTTTAAGAAAAGGTACTTTTTAACGATGAAAAGGTTCTTTTCTAATAAAACGGTTTTTTTTTTTAAATAAAATATACTTCTTTAAGAAAAGGTACTTTATTTAGAAAGTATATTTTTTAGAAAACGTAATTTTTATGAAAAAGTACTTATTTAAGAAAAGGTTCTTTTTTAAGAAAAAGTACTTATTTAAGAAAAGGTTGTTTCTTAAGAAAAGGTACTTTTTTAAGAAAAGGTACTTTTTTAAGGAAAGGTACTTTTTAAATAAAAGTTACTTTTTTAAGAAAATGTAATTTAAAAAAAAAAGGAAACATTTTAGGAAAAGGTACTCTTTTAAGAAAAGGTTATTTTTTTAGAAAAGGTACAGTTTTACTAAATGGTACCGTGTTAAGAAAAGGTACTTTTTACGAAAATTAACCTTTTTTCAGAAAATGTATTTTGTTAAGAAAATGTACTTTATAGAAATTTACCTTTTTAAGAAAACTTAATTTTTAAGAAAGGAAATTTTTTAGAAAGGGTACTTTTTTTTAAAAAATTTACTCTTTAATGAAAATATTAAATTTTAAGGAGAGGTACTTTTTCTACAAAAAGTACTTATTTAAAACCAGATATTTGTTTAACAAAAGTACTTAAAAAAAACTTAATTTTCTAAAGATTTACATATATATAGAAAAGGTACTTTTTAAGAAAAGACACTTTTTTAAGAACAGGTTCTATTTTACGAGAATGTAATTTTTTAATCTAGGGTACTTTTTAATGATGAAAAGGTTCTTTTCTGAAAAAAGGGGTTTTAAGAAAATTCTTCTTCTTTAAGAAAAGGTACTTTATTTTGAAAATATATTTTTTAGAAAACGTAATTTTTATGAAAAGGTGCTTATTTAAGAATAGTTTTTTCTTAAGAAAATGTATTTTTTTAAGAAAAGATACTTTTTTAAGAAAAGGTACTTTTTTAAGATAAGGTATTTTTTTAATAAAAGGTACTTTTTAAATAAAATGTACTTTTTTTAAAAAAAAGGTAGTGTTTTAAGAAAGGGAGACGTTTTAGAAAAAGATACTCTTTTAAGAAAAGGCTATTTTTTTAGAAAAGGTACATTTTTCTAATAGGTACTTTTTTAAGAAAAAGTATTTAAAAAAATTTACCTTTTTAAGAAAACTTCATTTTTAAGTTAGTTGTTTAATTAACGGAAATTTTTTAAGTAAATGTACTCTTTAATGAAAATTTTAAGGAAAGGTACTTTTTCTACTTCAAAAAGGTAATTTTTTTAAAAAACTTACTTTTTTAAGAAAAGGTACTCTTTACGAAAAGGTACATTTTTGAAAAAGGTACTTTTTAGGAAAGGGACTTTTTTAAGAAAAGGTACTTTTTGAAAAGGTACTTTTTTACGAAAATTAACTTTATTAAGAAAAGCTGCTTTTTTAAGAAATGGTTCTTTTTTAAGAAAAGGTTATTTTTTAAGAAAAAGTTTTTTGTTACGAAAATATTATTTTTTCGGATAGGTACCTCTTTGAGAAAAGGTACATTTTTAAAAAATTTAATTGCTTACAGAAGGTACTTTTTTACGATAAAGTACTTTTTTAATAAAGGGAAATTTTTTAATAGAAGGAATTTTTTTAAGAAAATGTACCTTTTTAAGAAAATGTACTTTTTAAAGGAACGAAAAATATACTCTTTTAAGAAAATGTTATTTTTTTACAAAACGTACATTTTTACTAAAAGGTACTCTGTTAAGAAAATGTATTTTTTACGAAAATTAACTTTTTCCAAAAAATTTATTTTTTTAAAGAAAATGTACTTCAAAAAATTTACCATTTTAAGAAAACTTAATTTTTAAGAGAAGTTAATTGTTGTAAAGGTAATTTTTTAGAAAAAGTACTATTCTAAAAAATGTACTCTTTAATGAAAATGTGAAATTTTAAGGAAAAGCACCTATTTAAAAAAAAGATACTTGTTTCAAAAAAGTATTTAAAAATGGTAATTTTTTTAAAAAACGTACTTTTTACGAAAAGTTACATTTTTGAAAAAAGGTACTCTTTTTAAGAAAAGTTTCTTTTATATGAAAAAGTATATTTTTAGGAAAATTATCTTTTTAACGGATAGGTACTTCTTTGAGAAAAGTTACATTTCTAAAAAATGTACGTGCTTACAGAAGGTACTTTTTTACGATAAAGTACTTTTTTAAGAAAAGGTACTTTTTGAAGAAAATTTACTTTTTGAAGATAATTTACAGTTTTAAG
The DNA here is from genome assembly GCA_963682025.1 of Cordilura impudica. Lineage (NCBI taxonomy): Eukaryota > Metazoa > Arthropoda > Insecta > Diptera > Scathophagidae > Cordilura > Cordilura impudica. Next base: position 192,275,960 of record OY821521.1, on the reverse strand, counting down.
AAAAGGTACTTTTTTAGAAAAGTACTTTTTAGAAAATGTACTTTTGAGAAAATTTACTTTTTTAAAAAATTAACTATTTGATGAAGGAACTTTTTTTAGAACAAAAAATTTATTAAAAAAATTAACTTTTTTAAAAAAATGTAATTTTTTTTCGAAAAGGTGCATATTTAAGAAAATTTATGTTTGTAAGAAACGGTACTTTTTTAAGAAAATGTGCTTTTTTAAGAAAATGTGCTTTTTTAAGAAAAATTACTTGTTTACAAAAAGGTACTTTTTTAAGAAAAGGTACTTTTTTAAGAAAATGTACTTCTTTAAGAAAAGGTACTTTTTTTCAGCAAAGGCACTTTTCTAGGAAAATGTAAATTTTTACGAAAATTAAAATTTTTACGAAAAGTTACTTTTTCACGATAAGAAAAAATTACTTTCGAAAATGTAATTTTGTTGAAAACGTAAATTTTTTACATTGAGGTACTTTTTCTAGAAAAGGTAATTTTTTAGAAAACGTAATTTTTTAAGAATAAGAAATTTTTAAGAAGGGTACTTTTTGTATAAAAGGCAATTTAAAAAAAGTATTTGTTTTTTTAAAAAAATATAAATTTTTAAGAAAAGATGCTTTTGGATAAAAAAAATACTTTTCTAAGAAAATTCACTTATTAGGAAATGTACTTTTCTAGAAAACTTTACTTTTTCATGTAAACTAATTTTTTTACAAAAATTTACGTTTTACAGGGGAGTAGATTTTTGGAAAAATTTTCTTTTTAAAGAAAATATATTTTAAAAAACGTAGATATTCAAATGAAGAAAATTCTTTTAACAAAAATGTACCGTCTTATAGAAAGATAATCTTTTTAAAAAAGGTACTTTTTTCAGAAGAAGCACTTTTTAAAAAAAGGTACTTTTTAAATTTTAGAGAATTTCTTATAAAAAGATACTCTTTTAAGAAAAGGTAATTTTGTAAGAAGAAGCATTTTTAAGAAAATGTACTTTTTAAATTTTAGAGAATTTGAAATAAATATGTAATAACTGGATTCTCAATTCCCAAATATTTTTTGATTAAATATAAACGCAAAATTTAAATTTTACCTTAAACACCGTTTGTATAAATGATAACACGGTGTTACAAAAAAGAATGAAGTCGAAATCCCTGGGATATCATATTATTTTTCTGGTAGGTATTGTCGAGTAGAACAAGAATCTGTATTTGAAATTTTCCAGGCACGTCAGAATTTTGAGATACGGGTAAAAAACCGGGTTTTCGGACCTCTATGCACTTAATAACGGGTAACTCAGTTGGTTCTACACCGATTTTAATTTTATAAACGGATTTGGATAGAATAGACTTATACCTTTAAAATGATATATATGATTATATGGTTTGATCCAAAAATATGTGTGTATTTCTGCACCAATGTCATTTTTTTACCACTTTTTTCGACATTTTTTAACTTTGGCGATATTTTTACGCACTTTTTTATAAAGGAACCGTAAAGTTTTATAATTTATGTTAGTAGCATATTTAGTTAGGAGTAAAATGCAATTTACGGTTTTAAAATCCGTTAAAAAATGACTAAGTTATTAAATATTGTATCAAACCAAAATTCTTGCAAAATACAAATTTCTTAATATGATATTCCTACGCATTATTTTATACAGAAATTTTACTGAGTAAAATTCAACTTTGTTTTAAAAAATCCGTTAGAAATTAAGAGAGTTATTAATTTTGTTTTTAAACCTAAATTTTTGCATAATTGCTTGCACATTATTTTTCTAGTTTTTTTGCTCTCTGTCTAGTGATGTTTTGCTAGAAGTTAGCAGGTAAAATTTTGTAAATGCAATGTGGAGCAAATTGGGACATCAGAGTTTGCCAAACTTTTTTTGCTTGTAGTCAGATTGTTATTTGTACAAAACTTTACATTCCGAAAACTGAAAATGTTTCTTAAAAAAGATTTTGGAGGGGTTTTCTTATTTAATATAAAAAAATAATTTTAAATATAAGTGGTATTTTATTTGCACTGTACATTTTTTTATATATACTGACTATAATAAATGTGATTGATATACTCTGAGGACTATAAATTGTAAATCACTGTTATATTAAACTCAAATTAGAATTACAACAACAATTAGCAATGAGAGCTTAAATCATGTAAAAGTATTGTTTTTTTAATATGTTTTGTTTTTCCCCTTTCTTTACTTAAATAAATAAAAAAGTTAGCCATTTGATAATATTATAATAGTGAAGGGCAATTAAAATTAAATTTGAATTTATCCCGATAAATAAATTTTATTAAAAAAAGAAAATGTGCGACAGACGTAATAAATTTTGTTATATTTGTGGTTTATTGGTAGATATCGATCATAGACGTGATTTTAGAAACAATGGTGGAGTGGTGGAAATATATAACAAACTCTTCAATCGCTCTTATAAATTTAGTCGCTGGTATGAACCTGAATTTATTTGTGATTATTGCTGTAGAACATTAAAAAAGCCGTCAGTTACTTTACACTTTTCGACACCTATGATTTGGCATCATCAGCTCTACCATAAACCAGGTGATTGCTATTTTTGTCAAACCAATACAAAAGGTTACTCTTTTAAAACGCGCAAAAGTGTCAAATACGCAAGTGTTTTAACTGTAACAAAACCGATATATGTAAGTGATTATGCAAAAATTTAGGTTTAAAAACAAAATTAATAACTCTCTTAATTTCTAACGGATTTTTTAAAACAAAGTTGAATTTTATTAGTAAAATTTCTGTATAAAATAAAATTTTGTATTTGCAAAGAAATTTGTATTTTGCAAGAATTTTGGTTTGATACAATATTTAATAACTTAGTCATTTTTTAACGGATTTTAAAACCGTAAATTGCATTTTACTCCTAACTAAATATGCTACTAACATAAATTATAAAGCTTTACGGTTCCTTTATAAAAAAGTGCGTAAAAATATCGCCAAAGTTAAAAAATGTCGAAAAAAGTGGTAAAAAAATGACATTGGTGCACAAATACACACATATTTTTGGATCAAACCATATAATCATATATATCATTTTAAAGGTATAAGTCTCTTCTATCCAAATCCGTTTATAAAATTAAAATCGGTGGAGAACCAACCGAGTTACCCGTTATTAAGTGCATAGAGGTCCGAAAACCCGGTTTTTTACCCGTATCTCAAAATTCTGACGTGCCTGGAAAATTTCAAATACAGATTCTTGTTCTACTCGACAATACCTACCAGAAAAATAATATGATATTCCAGGGATTTTTTTTTGTAACACCGTGTAATATATTGATATGATTTGTTGTTGTTTATTTTTGTATCACCATCTGTTTCTCTTTTAACATTTATAGAAAACATTCGCCCGAGAAAAAAATACTTCGCAAATATTCAAGCAGAATTTGTGGAATTTGTATTGCCCAAACCACTGAAACATAAGCCGTGAAAAAAGTCAAGGTAATGAATTTTCCTAAATTGTATAATTTTTAGAATAATCTTAAAAGATTAAAAGAAACATTTTACCATGCAAATATATTACTAACAACATGCGTGCCAACAATTTGACAACAAAAAGTTGGGATCAGTAAAAAAATTTAAAAGCAACTAGAAATTAAAAAACTGTGTTTTTAAGAAAATTTATATTTTATTTTATAAAACATAAAACTTAAACGTACGTGTGATAATTTTATTAAATTAATTATGAATCAGACGCCATAACAGAGCCAGTGGGTGATAGACGTAACAATATATGTAAATATATATACATATTTTTTGTTATTAGAAAGTTATGAAAACAAACCAATATAGTTTGATAATTAATTTTTCGGCCCAAGTAACGATTATCAAATTTCTCCATAACCTAATTGGACACCCATCCTCCTTAGAATCGAATGATATTTAATATTCCTTTACATATATTAACATTTCTAAATGGAACATGACCTTACAAAATTTTAATATTTTCATGTTTTTTTTGTAAGACTTTAAGTTCACAATGAGAAAGTCATTTGTATTGTGATAAAAATAACAACAAATATGCTTTTATAAATCTCTGGAGTCATATAAAGGTAAACTCAAACTCATACACATTATTAATATCATTTAAACATAAAATTATTATTACTAATACGCTTCGTTGAACTGTGGCCATATCCCAGCACACATTTATAAAGGAAATAAGACAAATTTAGTACAAGAAAAATATTAAACAAAAATAAATAAAACAAATTCTTTGGAAGAAAAATTTGGAAATTTTCGTTCTAAATAAAATTCTAACATATTTTAATTGTGTGTTTCGAAGACATTTGGGTAAAAAGTACTTTTTTAGAAAAGACAATTTTTTAAGAAATAAAAATTTTTCAGAAAAATTTTTTTAAGTCACTTTTTTAAGAAAGGGCACTTCTTTAAGAAAATGTACTTTTTAAGAAAAGGTAGTTTTTCAGAACAGGTGCGTACTGTTTTAAAAAAAATAATTTGTTAAGAAATTTTGCTTTTTAAGAAAGGGTAGGTACTTTTTTAAGAAAGGCACGGTTTAAAAAAAATTTCTTTTTTAAGAAGTAAGACTTATTTTATTTAAAAGTACTTTTTTGGGAAATTTACTTTTTTTAAAAGTCGTACTTTTAAAAAGGTTCTTTTATAAAAAATGTACTTTTTTATGAAAAGGTACATTTCTGGAAAAGGTACTTTTTAAGATATGGTAATTTAAGAAAATATACTTTTTAAGCAAATATAATAATGTACTTTTAATAAAATGTACTTTTTTAAGAAAAGGTACTTTTAAAAAAAACTTATTTTGAAATAAAATTTACTTTTTTGAAAATCTACTTGTTTAAAAAAAGGTACTCTTAAGAGAATGTACTTTTTTAGAAAATTTAATTTATTAAGAAAATGTACTTTTTAAGAAAAGGAAAACTTTCAGAATAAGTTCTTTTTTAAGAATATTGACTCTTTAAGACAAGGTACTTTTTAAAAAAGGTACTTTTTAATAAAAGGTACTTTTAAAAAAAACTTACTTTTTTAAAAGAGGCACTTTTAGGAAAATGTACTTGTTTAAGAAAATATATTTTTTTAAGAAAATGTGTTTTTTACCTTTTTAAGAAAAGGAAGAGATGTTTTTTTAAGAAAAGGCATTTTTTAAGAAAAGGTACTTTTTTAAGAAAGGTACTTTTTGAGAAAATTTACTTTTTAAGAAAAGATAGTTTTTTCAGAACGTGTAGTTTTTTAAGAAAAGGTACTTTTTAAGAAAAAGTACTTTTTTAAAAAAGGTAGTTTAAAAAAAAAGTTACTTCTTAAAAAAGAATTGCATTTAAAAAAGGTACTTTTTGAAAAAGGTACCTTTTAAAAGAAGTTTCTTTTAAGAAAATATACTTGTTTAAGAAAATATACTTTTTTAAATACAATTTTCTTTTTTAAGAAAAGATATTTTTTAAGAAAATTTACTTTTTTTAAGAAAATGCACTTTTTTAAGAAAAGGTATTTTTTTAAGAAAAATTACTTTTAGATAAAATTTCTTTTTTAAGAATATGTACTGTTATTAAAATATATACTTTTTAAGAAAAGGTACTATTTAAGAAAATTTACTTAACAAAAGGTACTTTTTTAAGAAAAGGAACTTTTTTAAAAAAGGTAGCTAAAAAAAAAGTTACTTCTTAAAAAAGAATTAGATTTTAAAAGAGATACTTTTTGAAAAAGGTACCTTTTAAAAAAGTTTCATTTAAGAAAATATACTTGTTTAAGAAAATACACTTTTATAGGAAAATTTCGTTTTTAAGAAAATATATTTTTTAAGAAAATTTACTTTTTTAAGAAAATGTACTTTTTTAAGGAAAGGTACTTTTTTAAGAAAAGTACTTTTTTAAGAAAAGGTACTTTTTTAAGAAAAGGTACTTGTTAAGAAAATTTACTTTTTTAAGAAAATTTACTCCTATTAGAATAGATACTTTTTAGGAAAATGTGGTTATTAAGAAAAGGTACTTTTTAAGAAAATGTACTTTTTAAGAAAAGGTACTTTTTAAGAAAATGTATTTTTTTAAGAAAATGTACTTTTTTAAGAAAATGTAGTTTTCTAAAAAAAATCACTATATTAAAAAGGTACTTTCTTTGAAAATGTACTTTCTTTAAAAAAGAAACTTTTTATGAAGAGGTACTTTTTTGATAAAATATATTTTTTAAAAAATTTTATTTTTATGAAAATTTCTTTTATTCTTTTTTAAGAAAAGGTATTGTTCTAAAAAGTTTTTTTTTTAAGAATAGTCACCTTTTTAAGAAAAGGTCCTTTTTTAAGGAAATGTAAATTTTTAAGAAAAGGTACTTTTTTAAGAAAAATTATTTTTTAAAGAAAGTACTTTTTGAAAAAAGGTACTTTTTCAGAAAATGTGCTTTTTTAATAACAGATAGATTTTTAAGAAAATTTTCTGTTTTCAGAACACGTACTTTTTTAAGAAAGGTACTTTTTATAGTGTACTTTAAGTTCAAAAATTTACTTTTTTAAAAATCGGTAATTATTAATACAGACTGATAGAGACTAATAGTTTTGTGAAATTAAATATTGGACATATGGCATTCCAGAGTCAGCGTTGAGCATTAATGATGACTGTAACTATATATTAAGATGAGAATTGAATTAACAGATTTCAGTATCCCTTTTAAACAATAAAAATCCTTTAAATGATTTCAAATTTCAACCATTCTCAAATTAGTTGCTAGGTTATTATTTATAAACATTAACAAAACTTTACAAACCCTACCAAAAATAAACAAATTCATGTTTACATTTGTATTGTTCCTACCACGTCAACTACATTTAATGTTGTTGCGATGCGATGGGATTCGCAACATGAAGGTTACCTTTAATATTGAAACAAAACTTTAGCTTTTCCGTTTTCATTTACAATTGTTTTGTTACACTTTTAAAATAAAAAAAAATATGAAAATTATACAATATGGCAAATAACAATAAAAAAGAATAACAACAAAAAAACATTTGATTACCTTTAGCTGTGTAAAATACACCCCAAGTGATGCTTACAAAGCGTTTTACCACATTTAAATGTTGCGCCACTTGGTAACTATTTGCACAAGAAATTTACAGCACGCACTAGTGATTTCAAGAGTTTTTTTTCGTTTGTTTTTCCTCTATTACAAATATTAAATAAACACTATTCTAGGAGGGTGGGCCAAAAAGAGAAAATCATTAATTTAATTTTACATATTTTTTAGTTACGAATAATAAACGTTTTTTTTTTAATTTTACATAAGAAATTAGGGGTTTTTATAGGGGAAGGGTACATAGGGGAAGGGTACATAGCCACATTTAATTTTATATTTTTTAATTTTTATAAATTTAGAAATATTTGGCAGTAATTTTTCATATAATAAAAACTATGTTATCCAGCAAAAAAAAGTCAACTAAAAATACAAAGATTTTTGATGTGTAAGCACCTATTCGCGCAGGGGGTAAATTTCTATTTCACAATACAATCACAAAAATAGATTAACATCCCTGCAGGAAGCCTGGGGTCTAGTGTCCCCAAGTCACCACTTCTGTCTACTATTTTGTTGACATTGTCAACTAAGCGTCTACACTATTTTCTTTACTGTATGTGTCAAAAAAAATTTCCATAGTGAAGTTGGGAGTTCTGTTTCATCTTGATTTCTATAGTTTTGTTTGAAAAACATGTGGTTGGATGAAAAACTAAAGTTTTAAAACAAGATATAGAAAAACTGAATATAAAAGGTAAATAAAAATATATTCTATAATAAATCAAATAAAAAAAAACAATAAGTAAACGAAGTTATAAAAGAAAAGTGAAGGAGCAATCAAATTTGTACAAGAATATCTGGTTCCAATGTCTACATATGGTCCCATGAGAACTACCTAGTCACTACCTAATCAATAGTACCAATGTCACTAGTGATTTGCAATGACACGTGCATGTTAAATGTCTATAGAAAATTACATTGTCTAGGGTATAGTTGGTCAGTAGTACTGGTGACAAAGTCAATAGTAAACCAGTACTGTTTCACTATTGACATTTCCTGCAGGGATGTAATGCGTAAGACAAAATCGGTGTGACTTATGATTGTATTGGTGAAAAAATTATGATATGTAATAATCTTTTTGAAAATTAAAAATGAAAATTGAAAAATGAAAAATAAAAAATTAAAAATAAAATATGAAAATTGAGAAATAAAAAATGAAAAATAAAAAAAGAAAAATGATAAATGAAAAATATAAAATAAAAAATAAAAAATAAAAAATTAAAAATGAAAAATAAAAAATGAAAAAGGAAAAATTAAAAATGAAAATCGAAAAATGAAAAATGAGAAATGAAAAATAAAAATGAAAAATGAAAAATGAGAAATAAAAAATGAAAAATGAAAAACAAAAAATAAAAAATTAAAAATGAAAAATGAAAAAAGAAAATTGAAAAATAAAAAATGATAAACAAAAAATTTAAAATTTAACTGAAAATTGAAAAATGAAAAATGAGAAATAAAAAATTAAAAATGAGAAAAAAAATGAAAAATGAATAATAAAAAATTAAAAATTAAAAAAAAAAATGAAAAATGAGAAATGAAAAATAAAAATGAAAAATGAAAAATGAGAAATAAAAAATTAAAAATGAAAAACAAAAAATAAAAAATTAAAAATAAAAAATGAAAAATGAAAATTGAAAAATAAAAAATGATAAACAAAAAATTTAAAATTTAACTGAAAATTGAAAAATGAAAAATGAAAAATGAGAAATAAAAAATGAAAAATGAGAAATAAAAAAATGAAAAATGAATAATAAAAAATGAAAAATTAAAAAAAAAATGAAAAATGAAAAATAAAAAATGAAAAATAAAAAAATGAAAAATAAAAAATTAAGAACTAAAAATTAAAAATTAAAAATTAAAAATAAAAATTGAAAAATAAAAAATTAAAAATGAAAAATAAAAAATGAAAAATGAAAAATTAAAAACGAAAAATAAAAAAATGCGAAATAAAAAATGAAAAATTAAAAACAAAAAATTAAAATTGAAAAATGAAACATGAAAAATAAAAAATAATAAAATAAAAATTAAAAACGAAAAATGAAAATTGAAAAATAAAAAATGAGAAATGAAAAATAAAAATGAAATATGAAATATGAAAAAAAAAATGAAAAACGAAAAATAAAAAATAAAAAATTAAAAATAAAAAACGAAAAATGAAAATTGAAAAATAAAAAGTGAAAAACGAAAAATAAAAAATGAAAAAAAAAACGAAAAATGAAAATCGAAAAATAAAAAATGAAAAATAAAAAATTAAAAATAAAAAATTAAAAATTAAAAATTAAAAATTAAAAATTAAAAATAAAAAATTAAAAATTAAAAATTAAAAATTAAAAATTAAAAATTAAAAATTAAAAATTAAAAATTAAAAATTAAAAATTAAAAATTAAAAATTAAAAATTAAAAATTAAAAATTAAAAATTAAAAATTAAAAATTAAGAATTAAAAATTAAAAATTAAAAATTAAAAATTAAAAATTAAAAATAAAAAACACAAATTAAAAATTAAAAATTAAAAATAAAAAATGAAAAACGAAAAATAAAAAATGAGAAACGAAAAATGAAAATTGAAAAATAAAAAATGAAAAACGAAAAATATAAAAAGAAAAATAAAAAATGAATAACGACAAAAGAAAAATGGAAAACGAAAAATAAAAATGAAAAATAAAAAATAAAAAATGAAAAATAAAAATTGAGAAATAAAAAAAGAAAAATGATAAATGAAAAATATAAAATAAAAAATAAAAAATTAAAAATGAAAAATAAAAAATGAAAAAGGAAAAATTAAAAATGAAAATCGAAAAATGAAAAATAAAAATGCAACATGAAAATTGAAAAATTAAAAAATGATAAACAAAAAATTTAAAATTTAACTGAAAATTGAAAAATGAAAAATGAGAAATAAAAAATGAAAAATGAGAAATAAAAAAATGAAAAATGAATAATAAAAAATTAAAAATTAAAAAAAAAATGAAAAATGAGAAATAAAAAATGAAAAATAAAAATGAAAAATTAAAAATTAAAAATAAAAATTGAAAAATAAAAAATTAAAAATGAAAAATAAAAAATGAAAAATGAAAAATTAAAAACGAAAAATAAAAAAATGCGAAATAAAAAATGAAAAATGAAAAACAAAAAATTAAAATTGAAAAATGAAACATGAAAAATAAAAAATAATAAAATAAAAATTAAAAACGAAAAATGAAAATTGAAAAATAAAAAAATGAGAATTGAAAAATAAAAATGAAATATGAAATATAAAAAAAAAACGAAAAATTAAAATCCAAAAAATAAAAATAATAAAAAATTAAAAATAAAAAATGAAAAACGAAAAATAAACAATGAAAAACGAAAAATAAAAAATTAAAAATGAAAAATAAAAAACGAAAAATGCAAATTGAAAAATAAAAAGTGAAAAACGAAAAATAAAAAATGAAAAAAAAACGAAAAATGAAAATCGAAAAATAAAAAATGAAAAATAAAAAATTAAAAATAAAAAAGAAAAATTAAAAATTAAAAATTAAAAATTAAAAATTAAAAATTAAAAATTAAAAATTAAAAATTAAAAACTAAAAATTAAAAATTAAAAATTAAAAATTAAAAATTAAAAATTAAAAATTAAAAATTAAAAATTAAAAATTAAAAATTAAAAATTAAAAATTAAAAATTAAAAATTAAAAATTAAAAATTAAAAATTAAAAATTAAAAATTAAAAATTAAAAATTAAAAATTAAAAATTAAAAATTAAAAATTAAAAATTAAAAATTAAAAATTAAAAATTAAAAATTAAAAATTAAAAATTAAAAATTAAAAATTAAAAATTAAAAATTAAAAATTAAAAATTAAAAATTAAAAATTAAAAATTAAAAATTAAAAATTAAAAATTAAAAATTAAAAATTAAAAATTAAAAATTAAAAATTAAAAATTAAAAATTAAAAATTAAAAATAAAAAATAAAAAATTAAAAATAAAAAATGAAAAACGAAAAATAAAAAATGAAAAATGAGAAACGAAAAATGAAAATTGAAAAATTAAAAATGAAAAACGAAAAATATAAAAAGAAAAATAAAAAATGAATAACGACAAATGAAAAATGAAAAATGAAAAACGAAAAATAAAAATGAAAAATAAAAAATAAAAAATGTAAAATGAAAATTGAAAAATAAAAAATGAAAAATAAAAAACGAAGAAAGAAAATTTAAAATTAAAAATGAAAAATAAAAAATGAAAAACGAATAACAAAAAACAAAAAACGAATAACGAATAACGAAAAATAAAAATGAAAAATAAAAACGAAAAGTGAAAAGTAAAAGACGAAAAATTAAGAATTAACCGATTGAAATAATAAATAATAATAAATATTTTTATATTAGCATAGCCCCTGCAGTTGATTGCTATAAGTGATACATAGATGACGCATTCTGTTTGATTTTAAAAAGTGCCATAAAAATCTTTAATTACTAGATGCTTACAAATCTCTCCTGTGATCGGACTCATATGATTTTTTTATAAAGAGGTAATTCTTTAAGAAAATGTACTTTTTTAAGTAAAAGTACTTTTTTAGGGAAAAAGTACTTTTTTAGGGAAAAAGTACTTTTTTAAACCTTATAAATATCTATAAATATAAATATTTATCTGAATCATAAAATTTTCAGTGAAATGGCAGGGATTTTTATATCCCTATTTTTTTTTGCATATTTTGCTTTAAATTCATTTTTTTACATATTTTCATCATATTTTAAACTTTCTTCATAAATAAATATTCGAATCAATAATATTTAAATAAAATGGCATCAAAACAACAAATCAAAACACCAATTATCACAATGTTCAATAAATCTCTGATGACGGCTGAAATGCCAGAAACCGGTCCGATTAAGAATACAGCGCGGTTATGAATTTTTGAAATATATGCTTTCTTCTGCTTTACCACGCACCATTTAAATAAAATGGCATCGAATTTTTCTTTTATGAAAATCCATCCAAATCAATAATTATGCAATAAAATGGTATCGACTTGTCCTTGTTTTTTTTGATTATTTTGCTTTAAATGCATATTGTTCCATATACTCATCAAAATGCTTATATATTAATTTGTTGCATACTTACAGTACATTACAATAAAATGCATATTTCGCTTTGAATGCTTGGTTTAAGCAAATTTTCATCAAAATGCTTTTTTTTCATAAATATTTAACCGATTCAATAAATTTACAATAAAATATCGATTTTAACTATTTTAACCGATTTAATATATAGAACATTTTTACAATAATCATTTTTGTATCATTATGAATTGCTCTCCTAATGGCTTTGATTTGAAAGTGCACATTTTTGCATATTTTACTTTAACACATATCTTATTTTCATCGAAATGATGATATATTGATATTTTTAATAAATATCTATCCCAATCAATAATTTTATTAAAAAATTTAATCGATTTCCAGATGCATATTTTTTGCATATGTTGCTTGAAATTCATATTGTCGCATATTCTCTACAAAATGCTTATTTGTTAAACATTTTCCATTAATATCTATCAAATCAATAAATTTACATTCATATATCCTCGATTTTTGAATATTATGCTTTTTATACAATATGCTTATATATTTTGAATAACTAGTTATCCTACTCATTTTTTTAATAAAATGGCTGCGATATGTAGTTGCATATTTTGGCATATTTTTGAATATTTTTCTTTAAATGCAGATATTTGCATATTTTCATCGATATGCTTACTTATTTTTATTATGAACTGTCTGAATCAATAAATTTACAATAAAATGTAACCGATTTGTTGTTGCATATTTTGCTTTAAAAGCATGTTGTAGCGTATTTCAATCAAACTGCATATTTATTAAATTTGTTTTATAAATATCTTTCCGAATTAATAAATTTTTGATAAAATGGCCTCGATTTGTAGTTGCATATTATTGCGCATTTTTTCTTAATGTACCTGTTTTTGCATATTTTCATACTTTAATGAATATTTTTCATAAGTATCTATCAATTTGAAGTTAAATATTTTTTGCATATTTTGCTTTAATTGCATATTTTTGCATATTTTTATCAAAATGTTAGTCTAATCAATATTTTTCATAAATATTTTTCATACTTTAACGAATATTTTTCATAAGTATCTATCAATTTGAAGTTGCATATTTTTGCATATTTTGCTTTAATTGCATATTTTTGCATATTTTTATCAAAATGTTAGTCTAATCAATATTTTCCATAAATATTTATCCGAATCAATAAATTTATAATGAAATGTTATCTTTTTGTAGTTTCATATTTTTGCATATTTTGCTTTAAATGCAATTTTTGCGTTTTTTAATCAAAATTGGTATTTATTAAAAATATTTTGTAAATATCATTCCGCATCAATAAAATTTTATTAAAATTGCATAGATTTTTAGTTGCATATTTTTGCACATTATGCTTTAAATGCATATTTTTGCATATTTTCATCAAACATTTGGAAAGGTTGATATTTATGAAAAATATTATCGATAAATATCTATCCGAATCAATAAATTTAAATGGAGTTGCATGTTTCTGCATATATTCCTTAAAATGCCTGCTTTTGCATATTTTCATCAAAATGTTCGTTTAATCAATATCTTTCATAAATACCTATCCGAATCAATAAATTTACAATGAAATTTTATCTTTTTGGCGTTGCATATTTTTACATATATTGCTTTAAATGCATATTTTTGCGTATTTTCATCAAAATCTTCATTTAATGGATATTTTTGATAAGTATCTATCCGAATCAAAAAACTTTTTATGAAATATTAAAAATTTTGAGTTACATATTTTTGCATATTTTGCTTTAAATATATATTTTTCCTATTTTCTTCAAAGTGCTTATTTATTTTCATAAATATCTATCCGAATTAATAAATTTACAACAAATTTCTATGGATTGCATACTTTTGCATATTTTGCTTTTAATGCATATTTTCATCAAAATGTTCATTTAATCAATATTTTTCATAAATATCTATCCGAATCAATAAATTTTCTATGAAATGTTATCGATATTATGTAACTTGTTTTTGCATATTTTGCTTTTAATGCATGGTTTGGTATATTTTCATCAATATGTTCTTTTAATAAATATTTTTCATAGATATCCAACCGAATCAATAAATTTCCAATAAAATTTTATCAATTTGGAGTTGCATATTTATGCATATTTTACTTTAAATGCATATATTTTCATATTTTCTTCAAAGTGCTTATTTATTTTCATAAATATCTATTAGAATTAATAAAATTTACCATAAAATTGCATCGATTTGTAGTTGCATATTTTTGCATATTTTACTTTAAATGCATATTTTTGCATATTTTCATCAAAATGCTCGTTTAATTAACAATCTTCATAAGTATCTATCGGAATGAAATGATTAATTTGGAGTTGCATATTATTGCATATTTTGCTATAAATTTATGTTTTTGCATATTTCCATCAAAATGCGTAATTTTGAACTTATTTTATAATAATTTTTCCGTATCAATTAATTTACAATAAAATGGCATCAATTTGCAGCTGCATATTTATGCACATTTTTGCATATTTTGCTTTAAATACATCTTTTTGCATATTTTCAGCTAAATCTTCGTTTTTAATATATATTTTTCATAAGTTTGTATCCGAATAAAAAAAATTTTTATGAAATGTTATCAATTTGGAGTTGCATATTTTTTCATATTTTGTTTTAAAAGCATATATTTGCATATTTTCTTCAAAGTGCTTATTTATTTTCATAGATATCTTTCCGAATTAATAAATTGACCATAAAATTGCATCGATTTGTAGTTGCATATTTTACTTTAAATGCATATTTTTGCATATTTTCATCAAAATGCTCGTTTAATTAACATTTTTTGTAAGTATCTATCGGAATCAAATTATTAATTTGGAGTTGCATATTATTGCATATTTTGCTATAAATTTATGTTTTTCCATATTTCCATCAAAATGCGTAATTTTCAACTTATTTTATAATAATTTTTCCGGATCAATTAATTTACAATAAAATGGCATCAATTTGTGCTGCATATATATGCATATTTTTGCATATTTTGCTTTAAATACATATTTTTGCATATTTTCAGCAAAATCTTCGTTTTTAATATGTATTTTTCATAAGTTTGTATCCGAATAAAAAAAATTTTTATGAAATGTTATCAATTTGGAGTTGCATATTTTTTCATATTTTGTTTTAAAAGCATATATTTGCATATTTTCTTCAAAGTGCTTATTTATTTTCATAGATATCTTTCCGAATTAATAAATTTGCCATAAAATTGCATCGATTTGTAATTGGATATTTTTGCATATTTTACTTTAAATGCATATTTTTGCATATTTTCATCAAAATGCTCGTTTAATTAACATTTTTTATAAGTATCTAGCTGAATTAAAAAATGTACATTGAAATATAATTAATTTGGAGTTGCATATTATTGCATATTTTGCTTTAAATTCATATTTTTGCATATTTCCCTCAAAATGCGTAATTTTGAACTTATTTCATAAATATTTTTCTAGATCAATTAATTAACAATAAAAATGTAACAATTTGTAGTTGCATATTTATGCATATTTTTGCTTATTTTGCGTATTTTCATCAAAATCTTCATTTAATGAATATTTTTCATAAGTATCTATCCGAATCAAAAAAATTTTTTAGGATATATTATCAATTTGGAGTTGCATATTTTTGCATATTTTGCTTTAAATACACATTTTTATATATTTTCATTAAAATGCTCTTTATTGATCTCAGAATCAATAAATTTACAATAAATTTGTAAAATAAGTAGTGCAATTTTTGCTTTATAAAACTTAATTTATATTTAAGTCAATATTGAATTTGTTGTCTATTATATTTCTCTTTTGACAATAATTCTCAATTTTTAAATTAAATAATATCCTCCGCGATTGCTTTAACAAAACAAATCCTTAAGTTGTACTACAATTTTTTTCTATTAACTTATTTCCATCCCTAACACCATAATAATAATTTTAAAATTCCTTATGCTAAAAGCATTCATCTTTTATACTTAACAATTGTCGGATTTCTTTAGAAAATGCAACAACAACAAAAAGAACGATGTAAGAAATAAGTAAGAAAACAACTCAACAACATGCCTTGGGATATTTGGGACTTCCAGCTTACTCAATCTTTATGGTATTAAGAAGAAAACCAGCAATATGAAAATATATTTAAAAATAGATGAAGAAAAACTACACTATAGTTGAAGGAATATTTTTTATTTTTTTTTTTTTTTTTTTTTTTGAAAATAACGCTGTAGAGCAGCAGCTTAACAGTCAGCGAGCCAGCATTCCAACAACCAGTCATCCAGTTAACGGTATAATTTGAGTAATGCCGAAGAACATACCAGTCACTAGTCATTGAAAGTCACATTGCCATAGAATATAATGTTGCATTAAGATTTAGCAAAAAGACATCTATGAAAATAACGATGTTAAATTAGATTTATTCTCATGCAAAATATAATATTTGTAATGAAATTACCCAGCGTAAATATACTCAACTAAAACCTTGTAAATTATTTAAAGTCAAATCGAAAGTTTTTGTTATTAAAATTATATTTAAACAATCATTAACTCTTGGAGTCTTCAAATAATAGTATAAATAAAACATTGAATAAATTTATTTTGCTGATATAAAATGCTTCCCTATTATGGATGGATAATATTTTCCAGTCACTGCATAATTTTTTATTCTCTAAACAATAAAATAAAACTAAATTATTTCTAGAATTGTATTATCACACAAACAAAATACAAAATTGTATAAATAAATACAAATAAAATTATAACCTTTTCATGGCTTTATTTAAATTAATCCAAACAAAACCCTTTTTGTAAACTAAACATAATAGCCCAAAAGTATGCAATATAATATGATATAAACCTACACCTAAGAGTATGCTTTATATAATTAAATTTCTACTGAATATATACTTATCTCTCTCTCTCTGTTCATTTATGAACAAATATAATAAATGAAATAAAACTATGGGCACCCTACATGAAACATAAAAAATCACAATTTTCTACTCAGAATCTGAGAAATTTTAATCTCAAAATCCAAGATTAAGAAATATGAAAAGTTTTCTATAGAAATGTTATAAATTTTCTATTTAAAATTTTAATCTCAGTACCTGAGGTAAAACTATAATAAGCGAGCATTTTGCTGAAAATATTCAAAAAAAAAAAAAAAAAAAAACAGGCATATAAAGCAAAATTTGCAAGTAGGTATTGAAATTTATTGATTCATACAAATATCTATATATATTACGGTGGGTCAATTATTTTTAGGCCATGGAACCATACGTCTAAAATCATTTTCGAGCCTGGCAAATACTCATTCAAATGTAAAAACATTATTGAAAATGTGTATACCGGGGGTTTTTTAGGTTGGGAAATCCATTTTTCATATTTATTGTTATATTTAACAACCGCCAGGGGGCGTTTTCGTGCATTTTTGTGGATTTTTTTTCAACTTTTTGGGGAAAATTGAAGAAATTATTGCACAAATCGACGAATCTTTGACATTCCCATACTTAAAATAGCCCAAATATTCAGCACTGAAAATTATGTGGGGTACCCACATACGACCTATATCGATTTCATTCAATCTAAGGCAATAAATTCGTTTTTTATATTTGTTCATTCAAAGAGTAAATAAAAAAAACCGAATGAAAAAACAAAAATATTGTTATCAAACAAACATTGAAATAAAAGAAAAATATAAAATAAATAAAAAAAATGTTTTAATTGTACAATACAAACTTCGTAGGAAAAATTTATTATTAAAACATACCTGTCAATACATTTTGTTAGTCGTAGCGAAGCACGACAGGGCATAATAGTTTATTCATAAAAGTTAAATACTTAAGCGTTTGATAAAAATATGTAAAAGCAAGCATTTAAGGAAAAATTCGGAAAAATATTGAACTACAAATCGATGCAATTTTATTGGACTTTTGTTGAATCTGAAAAATATTTGTGAAAAAATGCAATAAATATTCCTTTTGATGGAAATATTGAAAAACATGCATTTAAAAAAGATAAGAGAAAATATCCAAATACAAACAGATGCGATTTTATTGTAAATTTATTGATTCTGAGAAATATTGATGAACAAATTTTATAAACTTACTTTTGATGCATTTAACAAAAAATATGTAAACAATATTGAACCGGAGATATTTATCAAACAAATCAATATAGAAGCGTTTTGATGAAAATTTGCTAAAAACATGTAAATATGTAAATACAAATCGATGCAATGTTATAGAAAATTTATTAATTCTAAGTTAAATTGATGAAAGAAATCCAATAAATATACTTTTTGATGGATTATATGCAAAAACATGCATTTAAAGAAAAATATCCAAAAAATATGCAATTACAAATTCATGTAATTTTATTTTGAATTTATTAATTCATATAAATATTTATATAAACAGTTTAAAAGTGAGCACAAAATATGAAAGAAGAAGCATTTAATGAAAAATATGCACAAATATGTAAATTTTTGACTCGGTAGATAATTATGAAAAAAGTTTAATAAATGAGCATTTTGGTGAGAATATGCAAAAAAGGGGCACTAAAAGCAAACTATGCAAAAATATGCAATTACATTTAGAAGCCATTTTATTAAAAATATATCGATTCTGATGCATATTTACGAAAAAAGTTTAATAAATGAGCATTTTGATAAAAAAAAAATATGCAAAAACATCATTAAAAGCAGAATATGCAAAAATATGAATACACACATTCGAAGCCATTTTATTGGAATTATATCGATTCGGTTAAATATTTGTGAAGAAGTTAAAAAAAATATCATTGTGATGAAAATATCCAATAAAAAAGCATTAAAAGCAGAATATGCACAATTATGCATCTACATATTTGAAGCAATTTTAATGAAAATTTATCGATTGGGAGCATATTTACGACAAAAGTTTAATAAGTGAATATTTTAAAGAAAATATGCAAAAAAGAGTATTAAAAGCAGAATATGCAAAAATATGCATCTAAATATTTCAAGTCATTTTAATGAAAATTTATCGATTCGGAGCATTTTTATGAAAAAAGATTAATGAATAAGCATTTTTAAGAAAATATGCAAAAAGAAAAACAACATTAAAAGCAGAATATGCAAAAAATATGCAGACACATATTCGAATCCATTTAATAAAATAATATCGATTCGGAGCATTTTTATGAAAAAAGATTAATGAATGAGCATTTTTAAGAAAATATGCGGAAAAGCGCATTAAAAGCTGAATATACATATATGTATATGCATCTACATATTTAAAGCCATTTTAGTG
Source organism: Cordilura impudica (assembly GCA_963682025.1). NCBI lineage: Eukaryota > Metazoa > Arthropoda > Insecta > Diptera > Scathophagidae > Cordilura > Cordilura impudica. The sequence continues at coordinate 192,256,524 of OY821521.1, read as the reverse complement.
ATAACTTATCGATTTGGAGCGTATTTATGAAAAAAGTATAATAAACGAACATTTTTAAGAAAATATGCAAAAATGAGCATTAACAGCAGAATATACAAAAAATATGCACACACATATTTGAGCCATTTTAATGAAAATTCATCGGTTCGGAGCGTATTTATGAAAAAGTTTTTTATATGAATATTTTTAAGAAAATATGCAAAAAAAAAGCATTCAAAGCAGAATATGCAAAAATATGCACACACATATTCGAAGCCATTTTATTGAAAATATATCAATTCCGATACATATTTATGGACAATTTAAAAAAATTAGCTTTTTGATGAAAATATGCGAAAAAGAGCATTAAAAGCAGAATATGCATCTACATATTTGAAGCCATTTTAATGAAAATTTATCGATTCGAACCATATTTATGAAAAAGTTTAATAAATGAGCATTTTTAATAAAATATGCAAAAAAAATAGCATTCAAGGCAGAATATGCAAAAATATGCACACACATATTCGAAGCCATTTTATTGAAAATATATCAATTCCGATACATATGTATGAACAGTTTAAAAAAAATTAGCATTTTGATGAAAATATGCGAAAAAGAGCATTAAAAGCAGAATATGCCAAAATAAACATCTACATATTTGAAGACATTTTGATAAAAATTTATCGATTCTGAGCATATTTATGCAAAAAGTTTAATAGATGAGCATTTTTAAGAAAATATGCACAAAAAAAAAGCATTCAAAGTAGAATATGCAAAAATATGCATGTACATATTCGAAGCCATTTAGTAAAAATTTATCGATTCGGAGCATATTTATGAAAAAAAAAGTTTAATAAATGAGCATTTTTTAAAAAAATATGCAAAAAAGGGCATTAAAAGTAGCATATTTGAAGCCATTTTAATGAAAACTTATCGATTAGGAGCATATTTGTGAAAATAAAATTGAATGAATGAGCATTTTTAAGAAAATATGCAAAAAAAAAAAAAAAGAGCATTCAAAGCAGAATATGCAGATATATACATTCATCCACATATTCGAATCCATTTTAGTGAAAATTTATCGATTCGGAACATATTTATTAAAAAAGTTTCATAAATGAGAATTTTGATGAAAATATGCAAAAAAAAAAAAGAGCATTCAAAGCAGAATATGTAAAAATATGCACACAAATATTCGAAGCCATTTTTTAAAAATATATTTAAGAAAAAGTTTAATAAATAAGAATTTTGATGGAAATAACCAAAAAAAAGCATTCAAAGCAGAATATGCAAAAATATTCACACACATATTCGAAGCATAGTTATTGAAAATATATCGATTCAGATACACATTTATGAACAAGTTAAAAAAATTTGCATTTTGATGAAAATATGCGAAAAGAGCATTAAAAGCACAAAAAAAAGCATTCAAAATAGAATATGCACAAATATACATATACATATTCGAAGCCATTTTATTGAAAATATATCAATTCCGATACATCTGTATGAACAATTTAAAAAAATTAGTATTTTGATGAAAATATGCGAAAGAGAGCATTAAAAGCAGAATATGCCAAAATAAGCATCTACATATTTGAAGACATTTTGATGAAAATTTATCGATTCTGAGGATATTTATGACAAAGTTTAACATATGAGCATTTTTAAGAAAATATGCAAAAAAAAGCATTCAAAGCAGAATATGCAAAAATATTCACACACATATTCGAAGCCTATTTATTGAAAATATATCGATTCAGATACACATTTATGAACAAGTTAAAAAAATTTGCATTTTGATGAAAATATGCAAAAAGAGCATTAAAAGCAGAATATGCCAAAATAAGAATCTACATATTTGAAGCCATTTTAATGAAAATTTATCGATTCGAAGCATATTTATGAAAAAGTTTAACAAATGAGCATTTTTAAGAAAATATGCAAAAAAAAATAGCATTCAAGGCAGAATATGCGAAAATATGCACACACATATTCGAAGCCATTTTATTGAAAATATATCAATTCCGATACATATTTATGAACAATTTAAAAAAATTAGCATTTTGATGAAAATATGCGAAAAAGAGCATTAAAAGCAGAATATGCCAAAATAAGCATCTACATATTTGACTACATTTTGATGAAAATTTATCGATTCTGAGCATATTTATGAAAAAAGTTTAACAAATGAGCATTTTTAAGAAAATATGCAAAAAAAAATAGCATTCAAGGCAGAATATGCGAAAATATGCACACACATATTCTAAGCCATTTTATTGAAAATATATCAATTCCGATACATATTTATGAACAATTTAAAAAAATTAGCATTTTGATGAAAATATGCGAAAAAGAGCATTAAAAGCAGAATATGCCAAAATAAGCATCTACATATTTGAAGACATTTTGATGAAAATTTATCGATTCTGAGCATATTTATGAAAAAAGTTTAATGGATGAGCATTTTTAAGAAAATATGCAAAAAGCAACATTCAAAGCAGAATATGCAAAAATATGTGTCTACATATTCTAAGCCATTTAGTGAAAATTTATCGATTCGGAACAAATTTATGAAAAAAGTTTAATAAATGAGCATTTTTAAAAAAATATGCAAAAAAGGGCATCAAAAGTAGCATATTTGAAGCCATTTTAATAAAAACTTATCGATTAGAAGCATATTTGTGAAAATAAAATTGAATGAATGAGCATTTTTAAGAAAATATGCAAAAAAAAAAAAAGAGCATTCAAAGCAGAATATGCAGATATATACATTCATCCACATATTCGAAGCCATTTTAATGAAAATTTATCGATTCGGAACATATTTATTAAAAAAAGTTTCATAAATGAGAATTTTGATGGAAATATGCAAAAAAAAAAGAGCATTCAAAGCAGAATATGTAAAAATATGTACACAAATATTCGAAGCCATTTTTTAAAAATATATTTAAGAAAAAGTTTAATAAATAAGAATTTTGATTGAAATATGCAAAAAAAAAATAGCATTAAAAGCAGAATATGCAAAAATATTCACACAAATATTCGAAGCCTATCGATATATCGATTCAGATACACATTTATGAACAAGTTAAAAAAATTTGCATTTTGATGAAAATATGCAAAAAGAGCATTAAAAGCAGAATATGCCAAAATAAGAATCTACATATTTGAAGCCATTTTAATGAAAATTTATCGATTCGAAGCATATTTATGAAAAAGTTTAACAAATGAGCATTTTTAAGAAAATATGCAAAAAAAAAATAGCATTCAAGGCAGAATATGCGAAAATATGCACACACATATTCGAAGCCATTTTATTGAAAATATATCAATTCCGATACATATTTATGAACAATTTAAAAAAATTAGCATTTTGATGAAAATATGCGAAAAAGAGCATTAAAAGCAGAATATGCCAAAATAAGCATCTACATATTTGAAGACATTTTGATGAAAATTTATCGATTCTGAGCATATTTATGAAAAAAGTTTAACAAATGAGCATTTTTAAGAAAATATGCAAAAAAAAAAATAGCATTCAAGGCAGAATATGCGAAAATATGCACACACATATTCTAAGCCATTTTATTAAAAATATATCAATTCCGATACATATTTATGAACAATTTAAAAAAATTACCATTTTGATGAAAATATGCGAAAAAGAGCATTAAAAGCAGAATATGCCAAAATAAGCATCTACATATTTGAAGACATTTTGATGAAAATTTATCGATTCTGAGCATATTTATGAAAAAAGTTTAATGGATGAGCATTTTTAAGAAAATATGCAAAAAGCAACATTCAAAGCAGAATATGCAAAAATATGTGTCTACATATTCTAAGCCATTTAGTGAAAATTTATCGATTTGGAGCATATTTATGAAATAAGTTAAATAAATGAGCATTTTTAAAAAATATATGCAAAAAAGGGCATTAAAAGTAGCATATCTGAAGCCATTTTAATGAAAATTTATCGATTTGGAGCGCATTTATGAAAACAGTTTAATTAATGAGCATTTTCAAGAAATTAAGCAAAAAAAGACCATTGAAAGCAGAATATGCAGAAATATACAACTACATATTTTTGGAAAATTTATCGATTCGGATACTTATATATGAAAAAATTAGAACTTTGATGAAAATAACCCAAAAGAGGCTTTGAAAGCTAAATATGCAAAAAATATAAAACTACAAATCGATGTCATTTTATTCTTAATTCATTGATTCACTGATTAGGGAAAATTTAATAACTGAGCATAAAATATTTATTAAAAGCAAATTGAAAATTAATTGTTTTATGTAGATATTTATTTAAAAAAAAGCTCAGCTAATTAATATTTTGATAAAAATATGAAAAAAAAAAAGGTATATAAAGCAAAATATGTATAAAAAATGTGACTACAAATCAATGTAAATTTATTGATTTATATAGATATTTACTCAAAAAGATTAGATAAATAAGATAAAAATTTTAATAACTGAGCACAAAATATGCAAAAAAAAAAGCATTAAAAGCAAAATATGTCTATACAAATCAATGTGATTTTATGAAAACTTATTACCACTGACAGCAAGTTTATTGAATGAGCATTTTGTTAAAAAACAAAATAGGCAATAAATAAGCATTTTAATAAAAACTAGTAGATTCCAGTGCTCAAAATTAGAGTGCAATTTCTAGGCAACTTTTTTTTCAACTTAGCCAATTCACAAACCAACACTATTTTGGTTTATTATTATTGTGAATGAAGATAACAAACACATTAACAAATGTAATAAACACACACATAGCATAATTTTATGTATGTATGTGTTAGAAGCAACTTTAAATGCAATTTACTCAAAATAAATAAAAAAAAAAAATAAAAATCTGTAAATCTGGTGAACAGCTAAAAAGAAATACCTTTCAAATAATATACGTTTGGCCAAAATCAGGATAAAATGGTAGAACAAAACTTCGGTAACAAGAAATCGCTTAACCAATTAATATTATAGATATGCTAAAACATGAAAAAAAAAATCATCTCATCTATACATAAAAATGGAATGTGTGTTTGTTTATTTGTTTGTTTGTACCTTATAGGAGACCAAACCTCTGGACAGCTCTTCCTGAGATTTTCACAGCATTTAACTGGGACTCTGGGATGATTAATAGGGTACTTTTTTTCCGACCACGCCCACTTATACGCCCTCTTTTTTAAAATTATGTTATTGCTCCCATATAGTTTTTAACAGATTTACTTCAAATTATATACACATTATACTACAGGCGATGTAGAAATAAACATTTTTTACGCCACGCCCCCTTTCACGCCCCTTTTCACGCCAAATTTTGTTTGAAAGTTTTAAACGTTTTGTTCTCTGTACAAATTTGTTCCTTCCAACGGATTTTTTTTATTTGATAGTATATTGCTCTTAATACTGTTAACGTCGCCATATAACTATGAACCACGCCCACTTCACCGCCACCTTTTTTTTAATTCAGATACTTACTTATACCACTAACAATGTTTGCTATACAAAATACTTTTTTTTGTAATATGTATTTTATAAAGTTGTTAGTGGGCAAAGGGGCGTGGTCCCGCCTATATAATCCAAAATTTAAAATGGTCATATCTCGGCCATTTTTTAACCTACGGCGATGATATTTGGTATATATAGTATTGAAATTAATAGAAATAGTACTACCACGACCACGATCACGACCACGACCACGCCCTTTTTAGAAAAATTAAAATCCATAATAACTTCTATTAAGCCCTTGACTATATAAAGTTGTTAGTGGACAAAGGGGCGAGGCCCCGCCCATATAACTCAATATTTGGCATGGATTGATTTGCTTAATAAGGTGTTTTCTTAAATAGGTATACATTCCATGCGGGCCACGTCCCTTTGTTTCCGATTTGTAAGAAGCCAGACCTGTACACCATTCTTCTTTAAACTTTCACAGTGTGAAATTTTCACTCACTACACCCAATTTTTTATATTCGATTATTGATGTGCCAGGCTTTCCACCACATGTGCTACAACTCAAAATTGGAGTGCCCATTATTTTACTGCGCAATATCGATGCACCACGGTTTTGCAATGGCACTCGTTTTGCAGTAAAAAAATGCTAAATAATTTAATAGAAGCGACCATTATAACAGGAAAATATAAAGGAACAGATGTGCTTTTGCACGCATTCCAATGATCCCAACTGATTTACCATTCGATTTCAAACGATTACAGTTTCCTGTTCGATTAGCATTTGCGATGAGTGTTAACAAAGCTCAAGGTCAATCTCTTCAAGTTTGCGGCTTAAATTAAGCAAATCCATGTTTCTCGCATGGACAGCTTTATGTTGCATGCTCACGTGTAGGGAAACCCACCGACTTATATGTTTATGCTCCAGATGGACAAACTAAAAATGTTGTACATCCTAAAGCATTGCAACAATTAATTCTAAATTACTCCGAAAAATTTTCTGTAAAAAACATAACTGAGAAATTTTCAAGAAACTAAAATTTTTTCACAATCTAAAACATTTTCTTAAAATATATGAAATTTTCATTCATTCAAAAAAAAAGAAAGAAGAAAGTTACTAAGCATTTTTTCTAATAAACTAATTTATAAAAAAAATTTTTCTATTGAAAATCATTATTTTTAATCTGAGTGCAATCTCTTTTAACTATTAACAAGTAAGAAAATTATAGTCGGTCTAGACCGACTATACGATACCCTATACCATGCGTTTAGAAACTCTATCTCTTAGGCCCAACTAACTGGACATAGAAAATAAGCAAAAACCAAATTTGAGTGGGATTGTTATTAATTTTTTTTGGCTGCAGATATGACAAAGTTCATATCGGATGATATATCTATATGGGGACTAGGTCCAAAAATGGACCGATCCTGATCATGTTTGGTAAAGTCTCTTTTATTTTGCAAAAATATATACAAACAAAATTTGAGAAGAATCAGTGCAATATTTTTGTTTTAATAGATTTAAGTGAAGATCGGGAAGCAGCTCTATATGGGGCCAAAGGTATCATTTTTAGACTACTCATTAATGGATGTAATGAACGCACACAAACCCAATTTGAGTAAGATCTATATGACAATTTGGATCTTATGGCAATTTATGTCAATTTCATAGGGGTAATTTGTATGGGGGCTAGGTCTGAACATGGACCGATTCTCACCAATTTCAATAGCGTTCATCCCATGGCTGATAGAAGCTTACATACCAAATTTCATTAAAATATATTCATATTTGCGACCTGCAGTTTGATTACAAGGTTTACATGGACACACAGACGGACGGACGGACGGACGGACGGACGGACGGACATTGTTAAATCAACTCAGAAAGTGATTCTGATTCGATCGGTATAAATAAAGATGGGTCTAATAATGGGTCAAATATTTTTGGTTGTTACAAACAGCAGCACAAAGTCATTATACCCAAACCACAAAGTGGTATAGGGTATAAAAATTTTATCTAAAATTCTCCACAGTAGGGTGTACCTTAACTAACTTTCCTTCATTTTAGTTTTGTCTTGTAACATGTTTGTTTTCCTATCTTTGCAACTCTACTCTTTTACTTTGATTTACTTACATAAACGGATGTCAAAAAAAAAACACAGAAAATATTTTTTCCTGTAAAAAACATGGAAGTACTTATGTATTCAAATATATGGCATTTTTGTTTTGAATCCTTAGTATTCATATACAATTTTTTTCCAACGTCATCCTATGTTGGCATAATAATATGTTTGAATTAAAAACTAAAAAAAAAAACTCTAACCAAATAACCTCAATGGGGCTTTAGCTTCACTTAATCTATATGCAAATTAGTAGAAATTACATATGGGAACTGCACTTCCGTTATACATACTTTGTTGTGGCGGATGTGGTAAGCCAGCATGCACACTCAGAAAGCAACCCCCCTCTTCCAACCTAAAACACTATCTCAATGGCAAAAGCACCAAACCACCAACATTACTAAGTAAAGATAGAAAGCAAAAAACCAAAAAAAAAAAATGTTACGAGGCCTTGTCAGCAGCCAAAGCAATAACAAAACAAGAAGAAGATCTGCTCATCATATTTGATAATTACGCTCTACAACAGACAAGGAGTTTGGCAAACACTAAACTAGATAAACTCGTTCATGATTGTATCTACTCTTGCTTTAACTTGCTTTAACAGTTAAAAATTTTTGTTCATTTTGTGTTAATTTTTGACACTCGAAGAGCCTACAAATTAGCAACATCATCTTGAAATAATGGAAAATTTTCATTGTATGGTAAATACAAAAACACACATTTTACATTCACAAGCTTGAAACAAAAAATAACTATTTTAACCTATGACTACACAAATCTATCATCCAACAAAGGAGATGTGTTAAAATTAATGTACGAGTATGTCTGAGTATAATAAGAACTTTCATTTGAAGAACTTTATCTCTTCCGAAATTTATGTTTAGTTTTCATTTTTCATTTGCTGAAGTACACAAAAGCCCAAAAGTATGCAATATAATATGATAAAAACCTACACCTAAGAGTATGCTTTATATTCTCATAATCTGAGAAATTCTCTAAAAATAACTTAATGACAGAAACTGAAAAATTTTCTCAACTCAAAATCTGAGAAATTTTTTATCGAAAACTTAATGACAGACTGAAAAATTTTCTATAGAAAACTTAACTCAGAATTTAACAAATTTATAGAAAACATACCATAGAATCTGAAAAATTTTCTATAAAAAACTTAACACAGACTCAGAGAAATTTTTTTGCCAGTAAATTTTACCTCAGACTGAGAAATATTCTATAGAAAATTTGACTCAGAATCTACTAAATTTTATGTAGAAAACTGAAATCAGGGGGGGGGGGCTAATCGCCGCATTCGATATCGAGAAAAATCAATCGAAATTCCATATTTTGATTTATTGTTTAATAAAAACGGATAAACGTCAATTCGTAACTAGGGGGCCATAACACGTTAACTGTGCCAGAGTAAAATTATTCTTAGTATTCTATTTTGGAAAGTAAAACAATAATTTAGATCGAAAAATTGCCATAACGAATGCGACGATTAGACCCCAAAATTTAAGCAGTTTTCTAGAGAAATTTTTGTATTTATATCAAAATCTGAAAATTTTTCTGTGAAAACATTAACACAGGGTAAGAGAAATTTTTTTATAGAGATTTCAATATCAGAATCTATTAAATTTAATATATAAAAGTTAACACAGACTTTGAGAACTTAATCAATGGAAACTTAATCTCAGATATTGAAAAATCTTCTGTAGGAAACTTGTCATAGAAACTGAAAGATTTTTTTATAGAAAACTTAAACTCAGGTTCTGAGAAATTTTTTATAGAAAAGTTAATTTCATACTCGAAGATATTTTCTACAGAAAACACAATCTCAGTGAGAAATTTATATATCACAATCTAAAAATTTTTCTGTGAAAAAATTAACTGAGAATAAGAGAAATTTTTTTATAGAAATTTCAATCTCAGAATCTATTAAATTTAACATATAAAAGTTAACACAGACTTAGAGAAATTAATCAATGGAAACTTAATCAAAGATTTTGAAAAATCTTCTATAGGAAACTTCACATAGAAATTGAAAGATATTTTTTTAGAAGACTTAAACTCAGACTCTCAGAAATTTTTTATAGAAAAGTTAATCTCAGACTCAGAGAAATTTTCTACAGAAACACAATCTCAGTGAGAAAGTGTGAGAAAGTGTGAGAAAGTGTGAGAAAGTGTGAGAAATATTCTGTAGAAAACTTGATACAGTATGTAAGAAATTTTCTATAGAAAACAGAACTCTGAATTTGAAAATTTTTCGTTAGAAAACTTACTCTCAGAATGTTAGGAAAATTCGAAAAATCATTAATTTAGAATCAAAGAAATTTTCTGTAGATAACTGAATAAAGAATGTGAGATATTTTCTATAGAAAACTTAACTCAGAATCTGAGAAATTTTTCTATAGAAAGCTTAATTTCAGAATCTAAAAAATATTTTATGGAAAATTTAACCGAGAATTTGATAAATTTTCTATAAAAAACTTAAAACAGGATCTAAAAAATTGTTCAATAGAAAACTTAATGTCAAACAGTAAGAAATTATTCTATAGCAAACTTAATCCCCGAATATAATTTTTTTGTTTTATTAAAAACTCGACTGAAAATCTAATAAATTCTGTATAGAGAATGACCTTCAGCATTTGAGCAATTTTCTACAGAAGATTAACCACAGAATCTGAAAAATTTTCTAAAGAAAACTTACCACAGATCTGAGAAATTTTTTTGACATCTATAATATTAATAGGCTAGGCGATTTCTTGTGACCGATGTTTTGTTCTACCGTTTTATCCCGATTTTGACCAAACGTATACTATTTGTAAGGTATTTCTTTTTAACCGTTTTGCAGATTTACAAATTTTTAAATTTTTCCGTTTATTTTGAGTAAATTGCATTTAAAATTGCTACTAACACATACACAAAATTATACAATGCTATGTGTGTGTTTATTAAATTTATTAATGTGTTTGTAAGAAAAATGAGTTTGTTTTTTGTGTTGATTTGTGAATTGGCTATAATTGATTAGCATACCTTTAGGGTCTTTATTTAATGAAAAAATAAAATTTCCTAGAATTTGCATTCGAATTTCGAGGGCTGGAATCTTCTAGTAAAACTTTATCTAAGACTGAGAAATTTTCCTTACAAAGCTTAATCTCATACTCTGACAAATTTTGTATAGAAAACTGAATTCAGGATTTAAGTTATTTTCTATAGAAAACAAAATCTCAGAATCTGAGAAATTTCCTATTTGACACAGAGTCTGTGTAATTTATAGAAATTTCAATCTCAGAATCTATTAAATTTAATACAGACTTTGAGAAAATAATCAATGGAAACTTAATCAAAGATTTTGAAAAATCTTCTTTAGGAAACTTCACAAAGAAATTGAAAGATATTTTTTTAGAAGACTTAAACTCAGACTCTGAGAAATTTTTTATAGAAAAGTTAATCTCAGACTCAGAGAAATTTTCTACAGAAAACACAATCTCAGTGAGAAAGTGTGAGAAAGTGTGAGAAAGTGTGAGAAATATTCTATAGAAAACATGATACAGAATCTAAGAAATTTTCTATAGAAAACTGAACTCTGAATTAGAAAATTTTTCGTTAGAAAACTTACTCTCAGAGTGTTAGGAAAATTCGAAAAATCATTAATTTAGAATCTAAGAAATTTTCTATAGATAACTGAATAAAGAATTTGAGATATTTTCTATAGAAAACTTAACTCAGAATCTGAGAAATTTTTCTATAGAAAGCTTAGCTTCAGAATCTAAGAAATATTTTATGAAAAATTTAACCAAGAATTTGATAAATTTTCTATAAAAAACTTAAAACAGGATCTAAAAAATTGTTAAATAGAAAACTTAATGTCAAACAGTAAGAAATTTTTCTATAGCAAACTTAATCCCCGAACATAACTTTTTTGTTTTATTAAAAACTCGACTGAAAATCTAATAAATTCTGTATAGAGAACGACCTTCAGCATTTGAGCAATTTTCTACAGAAGATTAACCACAGAATCTCAAAAACTAACCACAGATCTGAGAAATTTTTTTGACATCTATAATATTAATAGGCTAGGCGATTTCTTGTGACCGATGTTTTGTTCTACCGTTTTATCCCGATTTTGACCAAACGTATATTATTTGAAAGGTATTTCTTTTTAGCCGTTTTGCAGAATTACAAATTTTTAAATTTTTCCCTTTATTTGGAGTAAATTGCATTTAAAGTTGCTACTAACACATACACAAAATTATACAATGCTATGTGTGTGTTTATTAAATTTGTTAATGTGTTTGTAATAAAAATGAGTTTGTTTTTTGAGTTGATTTGTGAATTGGCTATAATTGATTAGCATAACTTTAGGGTCTCTATTTAATGAAAAAATAAAATTTCCTAGAATTTGCACTCGAATTTCGAGGGCTGGAATCTTCTAGTAAAACTTAATCTCAGACTGAGAAATTTTCCTTACAAAACTTAATCTCATACTCTGAGAAATTTTCTATATAAAACTGAATTCAGAACTTAAGATATTTTCTATAGAAAACTAAATCTCAGAATCTGAGAAATTTTTTATTTGACACAGGGTCTGTGTAATTTTTTTTTTTATAGAAAATTTAATCTCAGACTGAGATATTTTGTATAGAAAACTTATTCTGAGAATCAAATACATTTTTTTTTTTTATAGAAAACTGAATTCAGAATTTGAAAAATTTTCTATAGAAACATAACATAGAATTTGAGAAATTTTATATAGAAATCTTAATCTAAGAAACGAAAAGTTTTCTATAGAAATCTAAACTCAGAATGAGAGAAATTTTCTATAGGAAAATAAGAAATTTTCTAAAAAAAACTGAACTATTTTAAGATTGTAGTTGTTCGACCTTTCGAGGTCCGAGCTCGAGAATTTTTATTTATCGAAAACTGAACTCTGAATGTGAAAAGTTTTCCATAGAAAACTTAACACAGAAGCTAAAAAAATTTTCTATAGAAAACATAACATTAAACACTGAGAAATTATCTATAGAAAACTTAATCTTCGAATCTAAAAATTTCTTTTATACAAAACTTAACTCAAAATCTAAAAATTTTGTTAAGAAAACTGAAGGCATATTTTGAGAAATTTTCTGCCTGAGAAATTTTCTTCTGAGAAGTTTTTCGACATAGAAATTTTCTATAGAAAACTAAACTCAGGTTTCTATAGAAAATGTAACTCAGAATCTAATGACTTTAATGTAGAAAACTGAATTCACTATTTCCGAAATTTTCTATAGAAATTTAAATCTCAAAATCTGCAAAGTTTTCTATGGAAAATTTAACACACTATCTGACACATGTTTATAGAAAACTTAATCTCAGACTCTGAGAAATTTTCTATAGTAAACTTATTCTCAGAATCTATTAAGTTTTCTATAGGAATGTTAACACAGACTTTGAGAAATCATTCAATAGAAAACTTAAATTCAGATTTTAAGAAATTTTCTATAGAAAACTTAATCTAAGATTCTGAGAAATTTTGTATAGAAAAGTTTATCACGGACTCAGAAGAATTTTCTATAGAAAACATAATTTCAGACTCCACGAAATTTTCTATAGAAAACCTAATCTCATAATCTATTAAATTTTCGATAGAAAAGTTAACACAGACTTTGAGGAATCATTCAATAGAAAACTTAATCTCAGATTTTGTGAAATTTTCTGTAGAAGTCTGGGATTAACTCAGAGAAATTTTCTATAGAAAACATATTATCTGACTCTAAGAAATTTGGTTTAGAAAATATAACTCAGTGTTAAAGAAATTGTGTTCAGAGATTAAGAAATTTCCTATAGAAAACTGCACTTAGATTTTGAAAAACTCAATAGAGAATTTGAGTAATTTTCTATAGAAATATTAATCTCAGAAACTGAAAAGTTTTCTATAGAAAACTCAACTCAGAATGCGAGAAATTTTCTATAGAGAACTAATCTTTGATTGTAAATTTTTTTTTTTTTTTTTTTTGTAAAGTCAATTTAGCACGAAAGACATTTTCTATAAAAAATTGAATTCTGAATTTAAAAAATGTTCTATACAAAACCTAATCTCAGAATTTTAAAGAATTTCTAAAAAAAAATATTTAGTATCTGAGAAGTTTTCTATAGAAAAATTTACTCAGAATCTAAGTATTTTTCTTTTTGTGGAAACTCAACTGAGAATCTAATAAATTTTAATTAGAAAACTGAACGCAGATTTTTAGAAATTTTCTATGGAAACTTAATCTCAGACTCTGAGAATTTTTTTTATAGAAAACTCAACTCAGATTCTAAAAAACTTTTTATAGAAAACTTAATCCCAGAATCTGAGAAACTTTCTATAGAAAATTAAACTAATAATTATAGAAATTTTCTATAGAAAACTTGACACAGAATGTCAGCTGTTTCTATACAGAAAACTTAATTTCAGACTATGAGAAATTTTCTTTAGAAAACTTAATCTCAGAATGTAAAAAATTTTTTTATAGAAAACTCACCTTAAAATTTAAGAAATATTTTTTTTATCGAAAATTCACCTTAAAATATAAGAAATTTTGTATAGAAAACTTAACAGAGAATGTCAGGAAGTGAAAAATTTTCTACACAAAACTCAGCTCAGAATGTGAGAAATTTTCTATAGGAAACTGAATTTAGAAACTAAGCAATTTTCTAAAGAAAACTTAATCTTAGATTTTTAAAAATTGTTTTTAGTAAAGTCAACTCAAAATGAAAGGAATTTTCTAAAGAAAATTGAACTGTGAATTTGAACAATTTTCTATAGAAAATTTAATCTGAGAATGTTAAAGAATTTAAAAAAAAATAATTTAGAATTTGAGAAATTTTCTTTAGAAAAATTAAACTCAAAATATAAGAAATATTTAACTAGAGAACTCAACTCGGAAACAAAGGAATTGTCTATCAAAAACTCAGACCAGAATCTAAGAAATTTCTAAAGAAAACTTAACATAGAATCTAAGAAATATCTACACAGAAAACTTTATTTCAGAATCTAAAAATGTTTAACTCAGATTCTACAAAAATGTCTGAATTTGAGAAATGTTCTATAGAAAACAATCTCAGAATGTTAAAAACTTTTGAAAGAAAAACTAATTAGGGCCTGAGAAATTTTCTATTGAAAACTAAAATCATAATCTACGAAATATTCTAAAAAAAAATTAACTAAGAATCTGAGAAAAATGCTCAAAATCTAAGAAAATTTCTATGGACCCTTTGTCTTCAGATATAACAAATTTTCTTTAGTAAATTTATCTCAGAAGATCTGAATAAATTTCTAAAATTTTATTTTCTATAGAAATTTTAGTTTTAGAATCTGAAAGGCAGCAATCTTCTGAGATAAATTTTCTATAAAAAATTTCTGAGTTTTTCAAACTAAATTTCTTTAAAACAAAATTTAGTTTCTAAGCCTAAACTAATACACTTTTAGAAAGTTCTTAAATGTTTTCTTTTCTAGAAAATTGTTCATAAGAAAAATCTCGATTCCATAAAATTTCTTCTTACATTTTTTGAATTTTACACCATGATTTATATAAATATATACATTTTTTTAAATTTATTTCAGAAAATATGAAACATTTTCTAAAGGTCTTTAGTCTGATTACCTAGGAAGTTTTCTATAGAAATTTTAGTTTTAGAATTTGAAAAGTCTGTCATCTTCTGATTCAAAATTTATTTAATTATGTATAGAAAATTCCTCATATTGTCATATTTAGGCGACTAAACTTTTTTATTTTTAGATATTTCTTAAATATATTTTTTTGCAATACTTCATAAGGAAAATTTCAGTTCTATGAAAAATTCCTATGCTACAAAAAAATTTTTTTATAATTTTTGTCTCAATTATATTTATTTTTTTTAAATTTATCTCAAAAAGTCTTCAAAAATTGCTAAAGAACTTTAGTCTGATTATCAGAAAAATGTTCTATAGAAATTGTTTTTTAAAATCTGAACAGACTGCAGTCTGCTGAGACTAATTCTATATAGAAATTTTCTCAGTTTTTCAGCTAAAATTTCTTTAAAACAAATTTTAGTTCCTGAGAAAAACTTTTATGCTTTTAGGAATTTTTTAGAAAATTTTTCTCAGTTCCATCAAAATTCTTTTTACAAAAAAAAATGTGTTTACTTTTATCCCATGATTAATAGTTTTTTTTTTTTTTATTTATCTCTGAAAATCTGAAAAAATTTCTGATTAATTGAGATATTTTCTATCGATGTCATATTCTTAGAATCTAAGAAGGCCGCAATCTGCTTAGAAAATTTCTTAGCTTATCTCATAAAATCAGGCTAAATTTATAAAAAAGTATATCAAAAAAGTTTAGTTTTTGAGACTAAAAGTGTAAAAACTTTTAGAAAGTTTTTAAATGTTTTTTCTTTTTTTTTTGTTTTGTAAATTGTTCATACTAAAAATCTCAGTTTCTAATAAAAAAAATCATATGAGCCCGATCATAGGGGAGATGCGTAAACTTCTAGTAATTAAAGTTTTTAATGGCACTTTTTTAAAATCAAACAGAAAGCGTCATCAATGTATCACTTATAGCAATCAACTGCTGGGGCTCTGGTTATATAAAAATAATTATTATTATTTATTATTCCAACCGGTTAATTTTTAATTTTTCGTCTTTCATTTTTCATTTGTCATTTTTTCATTTTTCATTTTTTATTTTTATTTTTCATTTTTTATTTTTCATTTTTAAATTTTTAATTTTTCATTTTTTGTTTTTCATTTTTTATTTTTAATTTTTTTTTCATTTCTTATTTTTCATTTTTTATTTTTCAATTTTTATTTTTCATTTTTCATTTTTCGTTTTGCGTTTTTCATTTTGCGTTTTTCATTTTTTTTTTTCATTTTTTGATTTTTTATTTTTCATTTTTAAATTTTTTATTTTTCATTTTTTATTTTTAATATTTCTTTCATTTCTTATTTTTCATTTTTTATTTTTTATTTTTCATTTTTTATTTTTCGTTTTTCATTTTTCATTGTGCCTTTTTCATTTTTCATTTTTTTTTTTTAATTTTTTATTCCTTATTTTTGATTTTTTATTTTTCATTTTTCATTTTGCATTTTCCATTTTTCATTTTTCGTTTTTTATTTTTCATTTTTCATTTTTTATTTTTCATTTTTTATTTTTCACTTTTTAGTTTTCATTTTTTATTTTTCATTTTTTACTTTTCATTTTTCATTTTGCATTTTTCATTTTGCATTTTTCATTTTTCATTTTTCATTTTTCATTTTTTATTTTTCATTTTTTATTTTTCATTTTTCATTTTGCATTTTTCATTTTACGTTTTTCATTTTTCGTTTTTCGTTTTTTATTTTTTATTTTTCATTTTTCATTTTTTATTTTTCATTTTTTATTTTTAATTTTTTTTGTTTTTCATTTTTCATTTTGCATTTTTCATTTTACGTTTTTCATTTCTCATTTTTTATTTTTCATTCTTTATTTTTCATTTTTTATTTTTAATTTTTTATTTTTGATTTTTCATTTTGCATTTTCTATTTTACGTTTTAAATTTTTCATAATTCATTTTTCATTTTTTATTTTTCATTTTTCATTTTGCATTTTTCATTTAACGTTTTCCATTTTTTTTTTTCATTTTTTATTTTTCATTTTTAAATTTTTTATTTTAAATTTTTATTTTTCATTTTTCATTTTTTATTTTTCATTTTTTATTTTTCATTTTTTATTTTTCATTTTTTATTTTTCATTTTTCATTTTTATTTTTCATTTTTCATTTCTTATTTTTTCTTTTTCTTTTTTTATTTTTTTTTTTTGATTTTTCATTTCTTATTTTTCATTTTGCATTTTCAAACAGGTTATTACATATCATAATTTTTTCATCAATACAATCATAAGTCACACCGATTTTTTCTTACGCTCACATATTACGCTGTTTTTGTGATTGTATTGTAAATAGAAATTTACCCCCCTGCGCGTATAGATGTTTACACATCAAAAATTATTTTTTCTATTTTTGTCCATGATTTATATATTTTTTCGAAAATTCTCTTCTAAAGATTTTTTTTTTTTTTTAAATTTTATTTGGGATAAAAGTCTCAATTTCATAACATTTTCTCCCCATTTTTCCTTATTCGCAAATCTGAAATACTGAATAATTATTGCTGATAATGATACTTCTACTGACATTGATGCTACGAACTGTTTCTGATACCGATACCCTTGATAATTATTAACCTTATTGTAGAACAGAAGAAACTTTGTTGCTTCAAACTACTCGTGTGTATTTTTTAAGAAAAACTTTCTGTTCTACGTAATGCGAGTAAGAAAAACCATCAGTTGTCAACTACAGTTGTTTACCGTAAAAATGTTGCTGCTTCTTAACTAAAACCAAAAAAAAAATATTAACAAACTTTCGAAAATTTTCCATATATTCTTAACATTTTGCATGCGTCGAAAACTTGCAAAACAGCACAACCTCGTCTCGTTCATCTTGTGTGAAAATAAAAAATAAAAAAATTAAAATGAACAGAGCTGAACTGAACTGAGCTGAGCTGAACTTAAGCTAAACAGTAAAGAACGAAACAATAAATGACGACAACATATATCAAGAGTTTGTAAACTTTTTCCAAAATGACGACGACAACGTTGACGTTGTTGTTGTTTATGGTTCCCCGGCGATTACATTACACTATTTTGCGTCGAGACTTTTGTCAGCCTGGAGTTTGTTACTACTTGCGAGTCAGTCAGTTTAAGAGAAAGATTTAAGAACATCATCAGCAGTAACAGCAGCAGCAGCCACACAAGCAGCACCAGTAACAGTTAAAGCAAAAATAAAATTTATAAAGCATACTTACAGGCTGTAGTTCTATCCTACGCTCAAAGTGAGGCATATAGAAAAGAAAAAAGTTTGTTTTTGTTGTTTTTGTAGTAGTGTAACAAATGAAGTACTTTTCACAAAACAATGGAAGCTAGCAAAATATAATTATTGTTTATTTTTTGTTGAGAAAATTTTAGGAAATAATTTATCATAAATATACAACGTACTTAATTGTTAAATCATGTTAAAATGAAATGCGCAAAATTAAAGGAAACAGGGAAATATTTTAAAGGATGTGTTGACTTGCTAAGTTTCTGTTCCTCAAAATTTTTATATGATCGACTACCTGTGGGTTTTTTAATACGCACAAATTGGTCTGGTAAAATGTTTTTAATAGTTTTAAAACAAAACTGCACAAACTGATTATTCAAATAATCTGAAGGACTGATAGCAATTGTACATAAGAAATTTTCTATAGAAAATTAATATAAAAATCCAAAATAAAAATCTATATAGAAAATAAGTGTTAAAAATATTTTTAGATATTTTCTATAGAGTTTAAATCTAAGAGAAAGTAAATCTCAGAAATTCTGATAAATTTTTTATATAGAAAATTTATCGCCGAAATTGCTGAAAATATGAGACATTTCTATAGACAATTAGTCTAAGAAAATTTGAGATATTTTCTATAGACAATTGGTCTAAGAAAATTTTAGATATTTTCTATAGAAAATAAGTCTCAGAAAATCCGAGATATTTTCTATAGAAAATTAGTCTCATAAAATTTGAGATATTTCTATAGAAAAAATCAGAGAAATTTCCTTAAGAAAATTAGTCTCAAAAAATCTGAGAAATGTTCTATTGCAAATTAGTTGCAAAAATTTGTTGAAAATCTGAGAAATTTTTTATATAGAAAATTAGTCTCAACTCAAAATCTGAGAAGTTTTCTATAGATAACTTAATCTTAGAATTTAAGAAATTAATATCAGAATCTGAGAAATTTCTTCACAGAAAGCTCAATGCAGAATCTAATAAATTTTTTATTCATAACTAAATGCAGAAATTGAAAAACTTTTTATCGATATCTGAAAAATGTTCTATAGAAAGCTAAATTTCAGAATTGAGAAATTTTCTATAGAAAACTTTATCTCAGAATCAAAGAAATTTTCTCTAAAAAAATCTGAACGCAGAAACTAAGAAATTTTTTATAGAATCTCAGAATCTTAAAAAATTTCTAAAAAATGTATTTAGAATCTGAGAAATTTTCCAAAAGAAAAAATTAACTCAGAATCTGACAAGTTCATTATTGAAAACAAAATTCAGAAGAAATTTTATGTTGAAAAAAGAGTCAGAAATTTTTTTTTTCAAGAAAATTTTCTACAGAAAAACTGAGAAAATCTGAGGATTTTTCGATAGAAAATATTTGATATTTTCGATAGAAAATATAAGAAATTTTTTGAGCAATTTTCTATAGAAAATCTAAGGAATTTTCGATTGAGAATCTGAGAAATTATCGATGGAATATCTTAAAAAAATTTTTTATGGAAAATCTGAGAAAGTTTTCTATAGAAAATAGCAGAGTTCAGAAAAAAACACACACTGAATAAAAAACTCGTACATATATGTAAACAAACATAACTTAGACCAACACACACATATTTTTATTTTCATATCAATTATGTGCGTTTCTAAATTTTCTACGGTGCCCAACACAACCACGACTGTGTTCGTTTTAATATTTCGTTATTTACACGAACATTTTTGTATCACATACTTTTTGTTTCAATCACACATAAAGCACACATTTTTGAGTGTTGCTTTATTTGAAGTTTTTGTTCTGGTACGTGTAATGAAAAAAAACACAGAACATGTACAATAAACAGGTTCGAGTTCAGTTATATTTTAAGTCGTGTTGTGGCTCGTGTAGTAAGAAAAAACACAACAGGTACAATAAACAGGTTCGAGTTCAGTTATATTTTAAACACGACTTAAACAACTTAAACAAACTTAAACGACTTAAACAACAGGTACAATAAACAGGTTCGAGTTCAGTTATATTTTAAACACGACTTAAAATATAACTGAACTCGAACCTGTTTATTGTACATGTTGTGTTTTTTCTTACTACACGAGCCACAACACGACTTAAAATATAACTGAACTCGAACCTGTTTATTGTACATGTTCTGTGTTTTTTTTCATTACACGTACCAGAACAAAAACTTCAAATAAAGCAACACTCAAAAATGTGTGCTTTATGTGTGATTGAAACAAAAAGTATGTGATACAAAAATGTTCGTGTAAATAACGAAATATTAAAACGAACACAGTCGTGGTTGTGTTGGGCACCGTAGAAAATTTAGAAACGCACATAATTGATATGAAAATAAAGATATGTGTTGGCTGCTTTTGAACAGAACATTGTGTGTTTCGTGTGTGTATTTTCTGAACCTTGGAAAATAGACTCTGAAAAATTTTGTATAGAAAATATAAGATATTTTAGATATAACTCTGATTTTCAAAATCTGATATATTTTCTATAGAAAATAAGTCTCAGAAAACCTAAGAAGTTTTCTATAAAAAATTAGTCTCGGAAAATCCGAGAATTTTGCTGTAGAAAAATATTTTCCTTAAATTTTGAGAAAACTGCGAATTTTTCCATATAAACTCTAAAAAAAAAATTTCTATAAAAAATCGCAAAAATTTTCTATAGAAAATCTGATATATATTCCATAGAAATCAAATTTTCAAAATCTGAAAAATTTTCTATAGAAAATGAGTTACAGAAAGTTTCAGGAAACTGAAAAATTATTTATAGAAAATCTGAGATATATTCTATAGAAAGTAAGTCTAAGAAAATCTCAGAATTTTTCTATAGAAAAGTATCAGAAAATCTGAGAATATCTATAGAAAATAATTCTGAGAGTATTTGAGAAATTTTGTTTAGTAAATTGGTCTCAGAAAATTTGAAAAATTTTTTATAGAAAATGAGTTTCAGAAATTTTGAGAAATTTTCTAAAGAAAATCTCAGAAATTTTCTATAAAAATTTTTAGGAATTTTTTATAAAAAATCTGAAAAATTTTTTGCAAAAAATCTGAAAAATTTCCTATAAAATATCTGAAAAATTGTCTAAAGAAATTTTGAGAAATTTTCATAGAAAATTTGAGAAGCTTTATATAAAAAATCGAAAACATTTTGTATAGAAAATCTGACAAATTTTCTGTTAGAAAACTAGAGTAATTTTCTATAGAACATCTGAAATATTGTCTATCTCAAAAATCTGAAAAATTTTCTATAGAAAATCTCAATAATTTTAGTCTTGGAAGATCTGTGTAATTTTCTATAGAAAATCTGAGGAATTTTCAATAGAATATCTGAGGAATTTTCAATAGAAAATCTGAGGAATTTTCGATAGAAAATCTGAGGAATTTTCAATAGAAAAGCTGAGAAATTTTCTATTTCTTTCTTTTTTCTATTATCTATTGAAGATAAGTCTGAGAAAATCTCAGAAATTTTTTATAAAAAATAAGTCTGAGAATATCTGAAAAATTTTCTATAGAAAATAAGTCTAAGGAAATCTTAGAAATTTTTTTTATAGAAAATGAGTTTCAGAAATTTTGAAAAAATCTGAGAAATTTCCTTAGAGAATTTTGAGAAATTTTTTAGAGAAAATCTGAGAAATTTTCTATAGAAAATCTGGGAAATTGTCTAAAGAAAATCTAAAAAACTTTGAGAAATTTTCTATAAAAAATCGGAAAAATTTTCTATAAATAATCTGAGAAATTTTCAATAGAAAACTAGAGGCATTCTCTATAGAAAATCTGAAAAAGTGTCTATCTGAAAAATCTGAAAAATTTTCTATAGTATATCTCAGTAATTTTCTATAGAAAATCTGATATGTTTTCTATAGAGGTCTGAGAAAATCTGAGAAGTTTTCTATAGAAAATAGTCCAAGAAAATCTGAGAAATTTTTAGAAAATTGATCTCAGAAAATTTGAGAAATATTTTATAGAAAATGAGTTTCAGAAATTTTGAGAAAACCTGAGAAATTTTGTAAAGAAAATCGAAGAAATTTCCCAAAGAAATTTTGAGAAATTTTCTATAAAAAATCTGGGAAATTTTCAATAAAAAATCCGAGAAATTTTCTATAAAAAATCTGAGAAATTTTCTATAAAAGATCTGAGAAATTTTCTATAGAAAACTAGAAGAATTTTCTATAGAGAATCTCAAAAATAGTCTATCTGAAAAATCTGAGAAATTTTGTAAAGAAAATCGAAGATATTTCCCAAAGAAATTATGAGAAATTTTTTAGAGGAAATCTGAGAAATTTTCTATAGAAAATCTGAGAAATTTTCTATAGAAAATCTGAGAAATTGTCTAAAGAAAATCTAAAAAATTTTCTAAAGAAATTTTAAGAAATTTTCTATAGAAAACCTGAGAAATTTTCTAAAGAAATTTTGAGAAATTTTCTATAAAAAATCTTGGAAATTTTCAATAAAAAATCCGAGAAATTTTCTATAAAAAATCTGAGAAATTTTCTATAAAAAATCTGAGAAATTTTCTATAGAAAACTAGAGGTATTTTCTATGAAGAATCTAAAAAATTGTCTATCTGAAAAATCGGAGAAATTTTGTAAAGAAAATCGAAGAAATTTCCCAAAGAAATTTTTTTAGAGAAAATCTGAGAAATTTTCTTTAGAAAATCTGAGAAATTGTCTAAAGAAAATCTAAAAAATTTTCTAAAGAGATTTTGAGAAATTTTCTATAGAAAACCTGAGAAATTTTCTAAAGAAATTTTGAGAAGTTTTCTATAAAAAATCTGAGAAATTTTCTATAAAAAATCGGAGAAATTTTCTATAGAAAACTAGAAGAATTTTCTATACAGAATCTAAAAAATGGTCTATCTGAAAAATCCGAGAAATTTTGTAAAGAAAATCGAAGAAATTTCCCAAAGAAATTTTTTAGAGAAAATCTGAGAAATTTTCTATAGAAAATCTGAGAAATTATTTAAAGAAAATCTAAAAAATTTTCTAAAGAAATTTTGAAAAATTTTCTATCGAAAACCTGAGAAATTTTCTAAAGAAATTTTGAGAATTTTGAAATTTCTATAAAAAATCTGGGAAATTTTCAATAAAAAATTTTCTATAAAGAATCTAAAAAATAGTCTATCTGAAAAATCTGAAAAAACTTTTATAGAATATCTCAGTAATTTTCTATAGAAAATCTGATATGTTTTCTATGAGATCTTATTTTAAATACCTTGAAATTTTTCTCGAAAAATCTGTGAAATTCTATAGAAAACCTGAAGAATTTTCTATAGAAAATCTAAGAAATTTTCTAAATATAATTTGAAATTTTTTCTAAAGAAAATCTAAGAAATTTTCTAAAGAAACTCTGAGAAATTTTCTAAAGAAATTTTGAGAAATTTTTTTGAGAAAATTTGAGAAACTTTCTATAGAAAATCTGAGAAATTGCCATCTGAAAAATTTGAAAAATTTTCTATTAAATATCCCAGTAATTTTCTATAGAAAATTTGATATGTTTTCTATAGAAATCTGATTTTAAATTTCTGAAAAATTTTTTATAGAAAATTAGTCTCGGAAAATCTGTGAAATTTTCTATAGAAAACCTGAGGAATTTTCGATATTTAACCTGACCTGAGAAATTGTCTGCAGAACATCTGAAAAATTTTCATAGATATTTTCTATAGAAAATGAGTTTCAGAAATTTTAAGAAAAACTGAGACATTTTCTATAGAAAATATGAAAAATTTTCAATATAAGATCAAAGAAAATCTGAAAAATTTTCTATGGAAAATCTGAAAAAATTTCGATATAAAAATTTTATTTTTATGTTAAATTTCAAAGAAAAAGAATCTTACAAGTGAATTCAAAACTACGATTAAATCATCTGAAATTCGAAAACGAAACTTAAATTTATTATATAATTATAAATAATTTAATTTATTTATTCTTAAATTTCCAATTTGAAATTGAATTTTTTTATTAAAAAACCATAATTTCTGCATAAAAACTTGTCTTAATGTCGAACAACAATTCAATACACATAAAAACATAAAATTGAAATAAATTTCATTGGGTGTCAGCAAACCCACCAATAGATTGTGGAAATAATTATGTGGCCATTTTACCACTTGTTGTTCTCATAGTGATAACATGTTGTTGGTTGCAACAATAATTTAACAGACTACAAAATGTTAAAGAACCCACAAAAAAGATATTAAACCCATAAAATTTTTAATACACGTGCAAATTGCTTGTCACGTAAAAATAATATACACAGGATATATTCATAAAATCAGATTTAAGGTTTTAACATAACTTTTTTTTACCTTCAGTGGGAAATAATAACAACAATACTATTTCTTTTGGGAAAAAAAAATTATTCTCACTATGATCACCTCAACATGTTATTGATGTTTGGTTAGAATTGAAAACTGGTTACCGAAACCACAAACATTTTATAACTCACATATTCATACGAACATAAAAATGAGACCACCTACACAGAAATATTTTATAGTAAATTTATCAAGTTCTGAGATTAATTTTCTGTATAAATTTTATTAGGTTCTGAGTTCACTTTTCTATAGAAATTGCTTAGATTCTGGAATTCATATTCTATATTGTGATATTAAGTTTTCCATCGAAAATTTCTCAGATTTTCTAACACTTTTTTTGTAGAAAAGACTCATTTTCTATAGAAAATTTCCCAGTTTCTGAGATCAATTTTCTTTACAAAAAATTTTTAAGATTTTTTTTTAGTTGTCAGTAGAAAATTTTTCAAATCTGGTAAAAAAAAAGTTTTAGAAAATTTCTCAAATTCTACAGAAAACTTCTCAGATATTCTTTAGAAACATTCGCAGATTTTCGATTAAATTTTCTATAAATTCTGTGACAAAATTTCTATAAATTCTTATATTCTGAGAATAAATTTCAATATGTTTTATGTTTTCTATAGAAAATATTTCTGAAACTAGTTTACTATAGAAAATTTTATCACTGATTCTGATATTGGGTTTCTTAGACAACTTCTCAGATTTAGATTTTAGCCTTCAATACGAAATTTCCCAGATTCTGAGATTAATTTTCTGTAGAAAATTTCTCAGATTCTGAGAATATGTTATCCATCAAAAATTTCTCAGAATCTCAAAATATGTTTTCTATAGAAAATTTCTCAGATTTTCGACACAACTTTGTTTAAGAAAATACATACGTAAATCTGAGATTCACTTTCTAAAGAAAACTTTTCAGTTTCTGAGATTCTTTTTCTATAGAAAATTTATCAGTTTCTGAGATTCGTTTTCTATAGAAAATTTCTCAGGTTCTGAGATTCGTTTTCTTTAGAAAATTTCTCAATTTCCGAAATTCGTTTTCTTTAGAAAATTTCTCAGTTTCTGAGATACGTTTTCTTTAGAAAATTTCTCAGTTTCTGAGATTCGTTTTCTGTACAAAATTTCTCAGTTTCTGAGATTCATTTTCTATAGAAAATTTCTCAGTTTCTGAGATACATTTTCTATAGAAAATTTCTCAGTTTCTGAGATTCGTTTTCTATAGAAAATTTCTCAGTTTCTGAGATTCGTTTCCTTTACAAAATTTCTCAGTTTCTGAGATTCGTTTTCTATAGAAAATTTCTCAGTTTCTGAGATTCGTTTTCTATAGAAAATTTCTCAGTTTCTGAGATTCGTTTTATATAGAATATTTCTCAGTTTCTGAGATTCGTTTTATTCAGAAAATTTCTCAGTTTCTGAGATTCGTTTTCTATAGAAAATTTCTCAGTTTCTGAGATTCGTTTCGTTTAGAAAATTTCTCAGTTTCTGAGATTTATTTTTTTATAGAATATTTTCTAGATTCTGTTTTTAGTTGTCTATAGAAAATTTCTCACAATGTGAGAATAAAATTCTATAGAAGCAATTGCTAATTCTGAGTGTTAATTTCTATACAAAAATTCTTATATTCCAAAATAAAATGTCTATAGAAAATTTTTCAAATTCTGGCTTAGTTTTCCTTTTCAGATTTTAGGACGCGTTTTCTACATGAAATTTCTCAGATTCTGTGAAAAAATTTCTAAAAATTCTTACATTTTAAGAATAAATTTCAATACAAAAATTCTAAGCTTTCGAGCCAAGTTTTCGATAGAAAATTTTTCAGATTATCTGAGACTAGCTTTCTATACAATATGCGTCAGTTTATGAGACTAACTTTTCTATTGAAAATTTCTGTGAAGCTTAAATTAAGTTTTTCGATAAAAAAAAAAGTCTCAGATTTTCTAAGACTACATTTCTACAGCAAATTTCTCAGTTTCTAAGCTAAGTATTCTATAGAAATTATCTCTTCTTCTAATTAAACTTTGTAAAGAAAATTTCTCACAATCTGAGAATAAAATTCTATAGAAATAATTTCTGTTTCCTAGAACAAATTTCTGAAGAAAATTTCTAAGATACTGATTTAATTTTTCTATAGAAAATTTTTTTAGACTGATTTTGTATAGAAAATTTCTCATCTTCAGAGTTAAACATTATGTAGAAAATTTGTCACAACCCGAGAAAAAAAGGTCAATAGAAAAATTTTCTGATTTTGAAAATAAATTTCTATAGAAAATTATATATATAGGCACTTTTCCGATTTTCGATAGAAACATTCTCAGATTTTCGTTAAAATTTTTTTTAGATTTTCTGAGACCGGTTTTCTAATGAAATTTTTCAGATCCTGTGAAAAAAATTCTGTAGAAAAATTCGTAGATTCTCCGAATAAATTTCTATAGAAACCATCTCACATTCCGGGTTAAGTTCTCGATAGAAAATTTCTCAAATTCTGAGCAAAACTTTTAATAGAAAATTTCTCACAATCTGAGTATAAAATTCTATAGAAAAATTTTTTGGTTCTGAAAATTAATTTTTCTTGAATATTTCTCAGATTCTGAGTTCAGTTTTCTATAGAAAGCTCTCACAATCTGAGAATAAAGTTCTATAGAAATTTTCTCTAATTCTGAATTTTCTATAGACAATGTTTTTAGATTCAGAGTTCAGTTTTTTTATAGACAATTTATTAGATAAGTTACCGATGGAAAAATTCTGAAATTATTTTAAGATAATTTCTTATGGAAATTTTCACAAATTCCGAATTAAGTTCATTTTCTATAACAAGTTTTTCAACTTCATTTTCTGAATACACATTTCTGTAGAAAATTTCTCAGATATTCTGACAATATTTTTGTTTTTTTTTGAATATATGTACAGAAAATTGTTCACAATCTGAAAATAAAATTCTATAGAAAAATTTTTACTTATTTCGAGAATAACTTTCTCTAGACAATTTCTTAACTTTGGAGAATATTTGAAATATCTATCTTTAGAAAATTTCTCAGATCTTGAGATTAAATTTTTTATGGAAATTTTTGCAGAAGCTAAGATGTGCTCGCTATAAAAAATTTCTCTGAATTTAGGGGAAAACTTTTTAAGATTTTCAAAATTAAAATTTCTATAGAAAATTTTTCAGATTCTGAGATTAAGTTGTCTACAGAAAATTTCTTCGATTCTCTGAATAAATTTCTATAGAAAATATCTCAAATTCTGGGTAAAACTTTCTTTAGAAAATTTTTAACAACCTGGGAATAAAATTCTGTGGTAAAATTTTCTGATTCTGAGAATAAATTTCTATAGAAAAAATTTTTGTTTCTGAGAATAAATTTTTTTTAAAAAATTGCTCAGGTTTTCTAAAACTAATTTTCTGAGACTAAATTATCTATAGAAAATTTCTCAGATTTGACGTTAAGTTTTCTATAGAATATATTTAAGATTCTGAGATCAGGTTGTCTACAGAAAATTTGTTTATTTCAGAAGCAAAGTTTTCTATAGAAAATTTGCATCTTCTGACTTAAACTTTACATAGAAAATTTTTACATAGAAAATTTGTAAAAACCTGAGAATAAAATTCTGTGCAAAAATTTTCCAATTCTGAAAATAAATTTCTTTAGAAAATTTCACGTTTTCTAAGTTAAACTTTCTATTGAAAATTTCTAATAACATGAGAATAAAATTTTGTCGAAAAATTTTCTGATTCTGAGAATAAATTTCTATAGAAAAATCATGAGAATAAAATTTTTGTAGAAAATTTCTCAGATTTTCTAAAACTAATTTTCTGAAACTGAATTATCTATAATAAAATATCTCAGATCTGAGGTTAAGTTTTCTATAGAAAATATTTAATATTGAGATTAGGTTGTCTACAGAAAATTTATTTATTTCAGAAACAAAGTTTTCTATAGAAAATTTGCATCTTCTGACTTAAACTTTCTATAGAAAATTTCTAAAAACCTGAGAATAAAATTCTGTGGAAAAATTTTCTGATTCTGGGTAAAACTTTCTATAGAAAATTTGTAACAACCTGGGAATAAAATTCTGTGGAAAAATTTTCTGATTCTGAGTATAAATTTCTATAGAAAAATCTTTGTTTCTGAGAATAAAATTTTTGTAGAAAATTTCTCAGATTTTCTAAAACTAATTTTCTGAAACTGAATTATCTATAGAAAATTTCTCAGATCTGAGGTTAAGTTTTCTATAGAAAATATTTAAGATTCTGGGATTAGGTTGTCTACAGAACATTTCTTTATTTCAGAAACAAAGTTTTCTATAGAAACTTTGCATCTTCTGACTTAAACTTTCCATAAAAAATTTCTAATAACATGAGAATAAAATTATGTCGAAAAATTTTCGGATGCTGAAAATAAATTTCTTTAGAAAATTTCACGTTTTCTAAGTTAAATTTTCTATAGAAAATTTCTAATAACATGAGAATAAAATTTTGTCGAAAAATTTTCTGATTCTGAAAATAAATTTCTTTAGAAAATTTATCGTCTTGTGAATTAAACTTACTAAAACTAAAACTAATTTTCTGAAACTGAAGTATCTATGGAAAATTTCTCAGATCTGAGGTTAAGTTTTCTATAGAAGATATTTAAGATTCTGAGATTAGGTTGTCTACAGAAAATTTCTTTATTTCAGAAACAAAGTTTTCTATAGAAAATTTGCATTTTCTGACTTAAACTTTCTATAGAACATTTCTAAAAGCCTGAGAATAAAATTCTGTGGAAAAATTTTTTGATTCCGAAAATAAATTTCTTTATAAAATTTCTCGTCTTCTGAGTTAAACTTTCTACAGAAAATTTCTAACATTTTCTGAGACTAATTTCTATAGAAAATTAGTATAGGAAACGCCGAAAATTTCTGTAGAAAATAAGTCTGAGAAACTGAAAAATTTCCCATTTTTTCCGTTCAGTTTTCTATAGAAAATTTCTTTGATACAGATTTTAGTTTTTTATGGCAAATTTCTGAGATTAGTATTAGTTGCCGATAGAAAATTTTTCATATTTTTTGAGTATTCCTTAGAGTATTCAAAAAAAATTTTGCATTAAAGAAATGTTATCTATAATATTAATAGGCTAGGCGATTTCCTGTGACTGATGTTTTGTTCTACCATTTTATACCGATTACGACCAAACGTGTATTATTTGAAAGGTACTTCTTTTAAGCCGTTTTGGAGATTTACAGATTTTTAATTTCTGTTCTTTATTTTGAGTAAATTGCATTTAAAGTTGCTACTAACACATATATAAAATTATACATATGCTATGTGTGAGTTTATTAAAATTGTTAATGTGTTTGTTAATGAGTTTGTTATCTTCATTCACAATAATAATAAACCAAAAAAGTATTGGTTTGTGAATGGGCTAAGTTGAGAAATAAAATTGCCAAGAAATTCCACTCAATATTGAGTGCTTGAATCTGTAATTTTATTTATTTAAAAATTTTTCGTATAAAAAAACTTTTTTTGAAAAAAAAATTACTAAATTAATTTAATTTTAAATAATTTTATCCAATTTTTATTTATTAAAGTTATAAAAAAAAATTTTTTTAACTTTTTTATTTTAAATTTTTATTAATTTTTTTTTTTTTTATATATATATATATATATATTTAACATCAAAATGCCTAAATTAAATTATTTTTAAATAATTTTAACCATTTTAATTTATATATAAAGTACAAAATATCTGCCACCCCACTATAAAATCGTACTTGCTTACCCAGCTGACAAAAATTTATAATATTTCTCAGCACTGGTGTTATAATATTATGCATCACATGCTGTCAATAATGTTTGCCTTGATTGTTATGATGCCATTGAGAATAATATGATGTGAAGTTCTAACTGAATCTCTACTAGAGGTGAGATAGAAGAAGCATTTAAACTCTCTGTAACAAACTCTCGTTAAGTGATTACTTTAGCCCACCCCCCTCCTGTATAATCTAGTTTTTTTTTTTTTTTTTGTAAAAATATAAAACTCATACTTAATTTTTTATATGTTCATATGCCATGATAGAGAGATGACTACTGCAGCATAACCACTGCAACCGACTAAATTGTTTTTATTTTTTAACAAGCAGAACAATACAATAACAAAAGTGTGTAGAGGAAAACTACCAACCAGAATATTAACCAAAAAAATAAATAAATAAAGTCCACAGAGGGTCGTTTAGAAATACTAGAAAATAAAATTTTAGGTCATGGTCAAAATCTATGGCAAATATACAAATAACATAAAGTTTCTTACAAAAAGATCATGTTTAATTTATGCAAAGTGTATGCATAATTGAATACATATGCAATGTAGACATTATGTAGATAAGAGTAAAAATTTATATAAAAAAGATAAAAATATAAAAATAAATTTGTCATCAACATAAATTGACTTTTTAGAGTATAACTATCTGATTTAATTAAAACTATAAATAAAGCAATTAAAACTAGGCCAGATTTTTAATCATAAGGAAACCCCTTAAAGTATGCTTTAAATTTTAGTTAAATTTTATTAATATCTGAACTTCAGTGCCACATTCTTTTTTTTTAACTAAAGGTATACCGACATTTCTTTTACATGCTTGATGTTGTTTTTTTTTTTTTTGTTGTTCAACGTAGAAAACCGAAAATAACAACAATCAATGAACTTCAATTTATTCCTTACTTTGTGATTTGGCTGGCAATTTTCCTTTAACAAATAAATACACGTGTAGCTAAATGAATTTCTGACACATTGAATTTGTTATTGAGCGGTGTTTGTAGAATTTTTTTTTGTTTTTAAAAACTTAAAAGCTTTGGCTAACCGTTTCGCTCTTTATTTTGTCAAAAGCTTTGGTCAGCCGAAAAGCTTTTTTTCAGAAATCACTCTGAGAAAAAGAGTGACAGCGAGAGAGATACTATATAAAAGGTTTATGCTCTTTAAAAAAATGTCCCAATATAACCGTTTCTTTCGTAATTACCCCTTATTAACGGTAAACTAATAATAAAATGTAAACATTTTCCCCTTAAAAGATTACTTAAGCATTTGCCGTTATTTTTTTCTTTTTTTTTTTTTTGATTAAAAGCCAAACATTTGATAATTTTTATTGTATGACAGTTTTAAAAGATTTTTTTTAATTCTTACATTGTTCTATCTCTTGATAGATTTGTAAATTACATTTCAATGGAATTCCTCAAATTTTTGCAGCCATTTAGAGATAATCTAATTTGGTTTCTGTTCTTGATAAGAAAACAAATGAAATATAAATTAATTCATTATAAACAATCTTACGTCTCATTTACCTTATGACAGTTTGTGATAAGGTTTTTCATTTTCAAATAAAGCAATAGTGTTATTTTTATAACAGAGATTTTAAAGCTTAATTTTAAACTAGGCGATTTCTTGTGACTGAGGTTTTGTTCTACTGTTTTATCCCGATTTTGACCAAACGTATATTATTTGAAAGGTATTTCTTTTTAGCCGATTTGCAGATTTACGGATTTTTCAATTTTTTCCTTTATTTTGAGTAAATTGCATATAAACTTGCTACTAACTTGCTAAAATTATACAATGCTATGTGTGTGTTTATTAAATTTGTTAATGAGTTTGTAATAAAAATTAATTTTTTTTTGTGTTGATTTGTGAATTGGCTATAATTG
Source organism: Cordilura impudica (assembly GCA_963682025.1). Classification (NCBI taxonomy): domain Eukaryota; kingdom Metazoa; phylum Arthropoda; class Insecta; order Diptera; family Scathophagidae; genus Cordilura; species Cordilura impudica. The sequence goes on along the minus strand of OY821521.1, from coordinate 192,224,135 downwards.
ATTAGCATACTTTTAAGGTCTTTATTTAATGAAAAAATAAAATTTCCTAGAATTCGCGCTCGAATTTCGAGGGCTGGAATCTGCTAGTATCAATAAATATTTTATCTAAATTAAAATTTTTTATACTTTTTTAAATAAAAAAGTATAAAAATATTTTAAAACTAAATACTACACATTGGGGTACCCACAAACAAGAACTAGCAAAAATTAGGAACTGTGAAAAAAAATATTGATGGAAGGACTAGACGTAATTATATCTCAATTTATGTTATAGTACTCTGTCGGCATACAAAAGTCGCCAAAAATATGGAAGTGGTCACAATTCATTAAAATTAGTTTTTTTACTTTTTTTCATCAAGAAAACAAACTTATTCAAGAAAAAGCAATTTTTTAAGAAAATTTACTTTTCATCAGAAAATGTGCTTTTTTGAACAGAAGGTACATTTTTAAGGAAATGTACTTTTAGAAGAACAATTACTGTTTTAAGTAAAGAAACTTTTTAAAAACTGGTTCTTTTCTAAGAAAGTGGTTTTTTAAGAAAAAGTACATTTAATAGGAAGGGTTATTTTTAAGGTTACTTTTTTAACAAATAGTACTTTCAGAAGGCAGTTCATTTTTAATAAAAGTACTTTTTCAAGAAAAAGTACTATTTCAGGAAAAGTATTTTTTTGTAATAAAACGTACTTTTTTAGGAAAAGGTAATTTTTTATGGATGGTACTATTTAAGAAACGGCTCTTTTAAAAGAAAACACACTTTTTAAAGAAAATACACTTTTTTACAAGCGTTTTTTTTTTATGTACTTTTAAAGAAAAGTTAATCTTTAAAGGAAATTTTTTAGAAGAAGTACTTCTTTAAGAAGAGATACTTTTTAAGTAAAGGTAGTTCTTTAAGAAAATGTACTTTTAGAAGAAAATATAAATATAAAGAAAAGATATTTTTTTTAAAGAAAAAGTAATTGTTTAGTAAAATTTACTTTTTTAAGAAGAGATACTTTGTTAGTAAAGGCACTTTTTTAAGAAAATGTTCTTTTTAAGAAAAGATACTTTTTAAGGGAAAGGGTATTTTTAAAGGCTTTTTTTAAAAAAGGTACTTTTTTAATGAAAATAACTTTTTTAAGGAAAGTTACTTTTTTTTAAGAATATGTATTTTTTCATTTGAGGAGATGTACTTTTTTAAGAAAATATACTTTTTAAGAAAATGTCCTTTTATGGGAAAAGGTATCTTTTTAAGGAAATACTTTTTTAAAGAAAAAGTAACTTTTTAAGAAAAATAAACTTTTTTGAGAAAAAGTAATTTTTGAGGAAAGTTTATTTTTTGAGAAAATCTAATTTTATATCTATAATATTAATAGGCTAAGCGATTTCTTGTGACCGATGTTTTGTTCTACCGTTTTATCCCGATTTTGACCAATCGTATATTATTTGAAAGGTATTTCTCTTTAGCCGTTTTGCAGATTTACATATTTTTAAATTTTTTCCTTTATTTTGAGTAATTTGCCTTTAAAGTTCCTACTAACACGTACATAAAATTATACAATGCTATGTGTGTGTTTATTAAATTTGTTAATGTGTTTGTAATAAAAATGAGTTTGTATTTTGTGTTGATTTGTGAATTGGTTATAATTGATTAGCATACCTTTAGGGTCTTTATTTAATGAAAAAATAAAATTTCCTAGAATTTGCACTCGAATTTCGAGGGCTGGAATCTGCTAGTATATATTAGTATAGTATTGAAAATATCAAAAAATATTTAATAAATTTAGGTTTAGATTTTATATGAAAATAAAATTAATAAAAAAGTTTTTTGACTCCACAAACTTATTTTAGGTTTTTATATGAAAAGTAAATTAATAAAAAATTATTTTTTGTGAAAAAAAAAATTGTTGAAAAATTTAAAAATATTTGACAAAAAATTTTAAACAAAATAGACCGAATTTGAAGGACATTGTTATTAATTTTTTGCCTTCGGATATGAAAAAGTTCATATCGTATGCTATATTTATATGGCGACTTGGTCGAAAAATTGTTCGATCCTGGCTATAATCGGTAGTGTCACTTTTATTTTGCAAAAACAAAATGCAAACAAAATTTGAGAAAAATCTGTGCAATATTTTTTTTTTATACCCTCCACTCCAGTGTGCAGAGGGTATATATAAGTTTGTCATTCCGTTTGTAATAATTAGAAAAAAAATTTTGGACCCCATAAAATATATATAATTGTGATCCTTATAACAACCGGAGTTGATATAGCGATGTCCGTCTGTGGAAATCACGACGACGGCATCAATCGGGCAGCTAGGGTGCCCGTTGACATAAAAAATGATTCATTAACATCCTGGAAAGTTTGCTATTTAAAATCGTCCAAATCGGTCGATTAGGGCCCGAGATTGGAATGAAGAACTAAAAAAAGTCTTGAAAAATATAATTTTCTATGTTGTTCTTGTCACGATCACGCCCTGAATAGTGCAGCTGTAGTGATCACTTTTAGTGAGAATGATTCAACAAATTCATGGGAAGACTTCTATTTCAAAAATCATTAAAATCGGTGGAACAGGTCCAGGAAAATCTCTGAAAAAGTAAAAAAAAAATGAAAAATATAATGATTTTATATTGTTCTTGTTGTTATTCTAAATGTTGTGTTATTGTCATAGCTGGACTTGTTGTTTTTGTGGTTGTTGTGGTAATACTATAATAAAAACTAACCCTTTGTACATTTTTTTATTAACTCTGGTAGAAAATTTTAAAAGTTTCCGTTGTTTTGGCATCACTCTAAAAATTTTTTAGATCATTTCTGTTATTACCACGAGCCTGCCTGCAAAATTTCAGACCGAATGGCTCACGGAAAATTGGTTAAAATCGATCCAAATTTTTTTCGACAAGCAGGTACTACGAGTTAATATAAAGGGAGAAAAAATTCACCAACATCTTAAGCAAATAATGCTAAAATACCTAGTTGTTAATAAAAAAAAATAATGTAAATATAGCAAAAAAAAATTTTATGTATAAATTTATTTATAAATTTATTTATAAATTTATATAAACATATTAAATAATACAAATAATATACATATATTATATATGTATATCCATAACAACTGCATGTTAGAAATAAGTCGGTATATTATTTTATTTACATAAAATTCTGCAATATTTTGTTGTGGGGAAAATACATTTCTTTTGCATTAACAGAGTGTCACTTCATTTTGCTCTGCGTGACTATGCCACAGTAGATGGCGCCACAATTTTTGTTTGTTCTAATTAGCTTTGCAACAGTTATTTCTATTTTAACATGAATGTTAATATTTTCAACTGGATATCATACAGAACAATGTTAAGAGTATATACGGGCTGGTCTTTTATTTCATACGTATTTTCATTACTCTTTTACTGTCTCTACAAAATAGAGTTACCGAGTTCATCAATGAGTTTTTTGCTTTCAAAACAGTTCTACATAGTTATATAGAATTATTATTCTGCTTTACCTACAAAATATCTGATTGCGATTACATCTAATTTTTAAAAATTGTTTATAATTACTAAAGCATTATTATTCACATAAATACAAAATTGCACTTTTTAAATTTTCCATTCAAATTTAAGAAAATATCAATTCTAAAAACTGGAATTAAAAATTTCCTTTTATAAATTACAATTAATTGAATTTCAGAAAATCATATCAAAACGTCGGAAATTATAATTTTAAATTTAGAAGACATCGATTGCATCTTTAATAATATAAATTTTATTCGTTAAACACAAATTGAAATTCCAAAAAAAAAACACCAAATACCTATGTTTACAGTTAAATAATATTTACATTTAAAAAAAATATTGACATTCAGGAGAAATTAACAGCTTTTCAGTGCCGTGATTCAGTACCTTGTTTTAACGAAAGTCGTATCGTCAAAAAAAGAAAATTGCAAAATTATCAGTAAAATTTTTAAACGATATTCACTATTGTTAAAGTCAGCTGTTGTTGTTATCTAAATGACAACCATTTTTGTGTTGTTTATTCAATCGATAAAAATTTAAATTTTTAGGTTGAAATGTCGTCATACATAAATAAAAATCATAAAATAGTGAAAATATTTTGCTTTAATTAAAAAACTTTTTTATATAAATAAAAAAATTAAATAGCATATTCAATTTATTATTTCATTTTCAAATAAATACACAGAAATATTAGTAAAAAAATAAAGATATTAAACATAAACATAAAATCATCCTGTCAAACACGAAGTAATTTGTTTTTTTCTATTCTTCTTTGTGTTTTTCGCTTATTTTGACAGAGATGCCACTCATTTACAATTTAAATAAATAGAAAAATAGATTTGTCGACTGTCGTTAAGATGTATTTACTTAGTGAATCACTTAATCCTTAGTGCAAACAACAATAGCTGTCGATATATTTTGCGATTGTCGGATCGTTAAAATTTACAGAATCACACTACAGAAAACATTAATTTAAATTCAATGAATTTTAGAAAACGTCAAATGATATTTAAGAATTGCGAACACAAAAACTGTTACATAAATAAACGCAATTTGATGAGAATGTTATTTTTTTTTATATAAATTTTCACAATTTTTTTTGGATGAAAATTTGAAGTTTTCAGAAAATAAAGAGAACAAATTATTTTATTTAAAATGTTTGGGACATTTGGTTTTTTGCGTTTGGCATCCCTAATTTAAATATTTATTATTATAAATTTATTCTCTATGTTTTCCAAATATGGCAATATTTTAATAAAAAAATTGAGAGAGTTTTTTTTTTTTGGTTATTATTTTGATACTCCATCCGACATATATGGCCGCAATGCAGAAATATTTGGCCAGTTAAAAGAAACTATACAGCCATCTCCAATTAGCACGATTTAGTACATATAGCCACCCTTCACAACCATTAGCTTTGCAATGGTGGTTAGAGCGAGCTATTTAATTAGGAAAAACTAAATTAAACTAGAAGTTATGTCATATAACCGGAAACGCATGCATATAGGTATATAACCTAAATGCATGCCGATCAGCAACCACGATGAAAAGACGAAAACCAACCCAAAGAATTTGCTGAAATAATTTGGTATTAAGTTTAACAAATTGTTTACTTTTTCATTTACATTTATTATCAAGACTCAAACCAAAGTGGAGGGTATCAAAGATTCGGCACAGCCGAATTTAACACTCTTACTTGTTTTTTATAGATTTAAGGAAGATCGGGTATCAGGTTTAAACCTTTACAAAGTTTAGATGTACAAAGTTTCTAATTCGATCGGTGTAATAAATATATATTTGGTAGTTACAAACAGCAGCACAAAATCATTATACCCTGACCACGTAGTGGAATAAGGTATAAATAGTAAAAAGTTTTGAGTAAATATTTTAGTGAAAAAACATTAAAAAATTAAATTTATTTACAAAAAAAAATTCGAAAAAAATATTTTTTAGTGAAAAAAAAATTTTAGTATTTAAAAAAAAAAAATTTTAAATTTTAAACAAAAAAATTTTTGGAAACGGACAAAAACATTTAAGTGATTATATTTGCAAAAATTAAAAAAAAATGGTAACAAAAAATAGCTTCAATAAAGTCTTCAGTAAATGAACAAAATTATGAAGAAGGACGAATAAAAATAATAACTAGCCTAACGAGCAAATAAATAAATTAATATTCAGAAAACATTTCTGTAGGCAAAAATTAAGGTTAAATCTTATAATTTTTTTCATATCTAAGATCGCCATTTGAACAAAAAACAAAAGAATATATCAACATTTAAGACTCTGAATATCTATATTTACTTATATTTACTTCATATTTTCATAAACCACATTTAATATAAAAAAAATATTTATCACATGTGGTAAGGTGTAAAAACTTTTTTATTGAAAAAATGTTATAAGAAAAATTATATATATTTTTTTTAAATAAAATTTATGAAAAATAATTTCGAAGAAATATTTTTTTATTTCCAGATAAAAATAAAAATATATATATATTTAAAAACCAAAAATATATTTAATAAATGTTTTGTGAGAAAATATTTTTTTTAAATATTTTGCAGTGAAAAAAAATTTTGGCTTCAAAAGAACTGAACCCAAAATGACAAAAAAAAATAAAATCCATTTAGTGAAAAAAATTAAAAAGGAAGGTAAAAATATTTGTGAGGAAAGAAAATTAAGAGAAAACCAATTTAAGTTTTTTTATGTGAAAATAAAATTAACAAAAAATATTTTTTAGAGCAAAAACAAATTTGAAAAATTTAAAAAAAAATTCGAAGGAAATTGTATAAGAAAAATTGCAAACAAAAAAATTTTTTAAAAATAACAAAAAAAATTCAAGTAAAAACAGCTAAAATTTAAAAAAATAGCGAAGTTATGAGTAAATGAATTTTAGTGAAAAAAAATTTTAGACAACAAAAACTGTGCAAATAACATTTTTAAAATTATATAAAAAAAATTTTTTTTGGACTTGAAAAAATTTATAAAATGACAAAATAAATTCCATTTAGTGAAGGTTTTGAGTAAATAAATTTTAGTGAAAAAAAATTTTTACCTCAAAAACTTATTTTAGGTTTTCATATAAAAAAAAGTTATTATGTATTATTTTTTTTAATAACATTTATGAAAAATTAATTTTAAAAAATATGTATATTTTTTAGTTCTAATAAAAATAAAAAAAAATTGTTAGAAACAAAAAAGCAAAAACAAATTTTTGGACTCAAAAAAAGTGTATAAAAATCGAAAAAAACTTAATTGAACAAGATATTTTTATGTGACAATAAATTTAAAAAAAAACAAGTAAGAGTGTTAAATTCGGCTGTGCCGAATCTTTGATACCCTCCACCTCGGTTTGAGTCTTGATAATAAATGTAAATGAAAAAGTAAACAATTTGTTAAACTTAATACCAAATTATTTCAGCAAATTCTTTGGGTTGGTTTTCTTCTTTTCTATTATTTCGGATTTATTTCGGTGTTTGCTTTTTGGTCATCGTGGTTGCTGATCGGCATGCATTTTGGTTATATACCTATATGCATGCGTTTCCGGTTATATGACATAACTTCTCGTTTAATTTAGTTTTTGCTAATTAAATAGCTCGCCCTAACCTCCATTGCAAAGGTAATGGTTGTGTAGAGTGGCTATATGCATTAAATCGTGCTAATTGGAGATGGCTGTATAGTTTCTTTTAACTGGCCAAATATTTCTTCATTGTGGCCATATAGGTCGGATGGAGTAACAAAATAATAACCAAAAAAAAAAGTTCTCTCAACTTTTTTTAAAATATTGCCATATTTTGAAAACATAGAGAATAAATTTATAATAATAAATAATCAAATTAGGGATGAAAAACGCAAAAAACGAAAAGTCCCAAATATTTTAAATAAAATAATTTAATGTTATCTTTATTTTCTGAAAAACTTCAAATTTTCATCCAAAAACAATTGTGAAAATTTATATATAAAAATAACATTCTCATAAAATTACGTTTACTTATGTAACAATTTTTATGTTAGCAATTCTTAAATATCATTTGAGGTTTTCTTAAATTCATTGAATTTAAATTAATATCGACAAATCTGTTTTTCTATTTATTTAAATTGTAAAGGAGTGGCATCTCTGTCAAAATAAGCGAAAAACACAAAGAATAGAAAAAAACAAATTACTTCGTGTTTGACAGGATGATTTTATGTTTATGTTTAATATCTTTATTTTTTTTACTAATATTTCTGTTTATTTATTTGAAAATGAAATAATGAATTGAATATGCTATTTAATTTTTTTATTTATATAAAAAAGTTTTTTAATTAAAGCAAAATATTTTCACTATTTCATGATTTTTATTTATGTATGACGACATTTCAACCTAAAAATTTAAGTTTTTATCGATTGGATAAAACACACAAAAATGGTTGTCGTTTAGATAACAACAACAGCTGACTTTAACAATAGCGAATATCGTTTCAAAATTTTACTGATAATTTTGCAATTTTCTTTTTTTTTACAATTCGACTATCGTTAAAAGAAGTTACTGAATCGCGGTACTGAAAAGTTATTAATATCTCCTGAATGGCAATATTTTTTTTAAATGTAAACATTTTTAAATGTAAAGATATTTCTAAATTTAAAATTATTATTTCCGACGTTTTGATATGATTTTCTGAAACTCAATTAATATTTTCTAATTTATAATTGGAAATTTTATTTTCAGTTTTTATTATAATAGATATTTTCTTAAATTTGAATGGAAAATTTAAAAAGTGAAATTTTGTATTTATGTGAATAATAATGCTTTATTAATTATAAACAATTTTTAAAAATTAGATGTAATCGCAATCAGATATTTTATAGGTGAAGCAGAATAATAATTCTATATAACTATGAAGAACTGTTTTGTAAGCAAAAAACTCATTGACGAACTCGGTAACTCTATTTTGTAAAGACAACAAAAAGTTAACCCCCCAATCTCACATCACACTGAAATTGTAAAATCGTTGTGTACGTATTATCAACGAAAAATTGTTCGAATTAGTCGAATCGATCGCCATTAAATTTTATGCTCAAACATCTGACTGCAATCTCATTTTTAAAATGTTGTCGAAGCGTAAACTTGAAAAAATTTGTATACTTCTCTCTCTTATTTTATTTTAAGTAGAGTTACCAAGTTTATTATACAGGCACATGTTTGAGGGAAAATGTTTACATTTATTATTATTAGTATTATTTTAATAATAGTTAATAATATTTATGCTCTATAATTAACAAACTTGCGTTTTTGTATGCGCATTTCAAAAAATAAATCATTATAATAGATTTAACAAGTTAAAACTTTAATTACAATTTTACAGAATCCAGTAAATTTGCATTAAATTTATAACAGGGTAACATTAATCATCGTTAGTGTCTGCCACTATTCGCACGAAAACTTTGGTGCCATTAGTGTGACCACTGCGGAAAATGTGTGTGTATTAGTAAAAAAAAATGTGAGTGTATTGAGTTTTTCGAACTTGCAGTGTGATGTGAGATTGGTGGGTAATATGCCAAACTTATGTTCATATTTGTAAAAGAATAATGAAAAAACGTATGAAATAAAAGACCAACCCGTGTATACTCTTAACATTGTTCTGTATGATATCTAGTTGAAAATATTAACATTCATGTTAAAATAGAAATAACTATTGCAAAGCTAATTAGAACAAACAAAAATTATGGCGGCATCTACTGTGGCATAGTCACGCTGAGCAAAATGAAGTGACACTCTGTTAATACAAAAGAAATGTATTTTCCCCACAACAAAATACTGCAGAATTTTATGTAAATAAAATAACCGATTTATTTCTAACATGCAGTTACTATGAATATACATACATACATATATATAATATATGTACATTATTTGTATTATTTAATATGTGTATGTATGTATATTTAAATATTACACACAAAAAATACAACATCAAACGTTATTTTTGTGTTTTTCTCTTTAAATAAATTAATACATAAATTTTTTTGCTAAATTTACATTTGGGCAATTCACAACAGGTGTTGTATATTGTATGTTGTATTGAAATACACAATACAATCATTTGTTGTGAACACTCAGTTGTATTTTCATATTGTAAAACGCTTTCTTTAGTAATTTTCGATCCAACGAGGAAAGATCGCTTCGTCGCTTCTGCTATTTTGTATAAGAGAAAACACTTGTCAGTGTTTGCTTTTTGGTCGTGAGATATACCCTGGAGTTTTAGTTACGTACCTCTTGCATTTTAATTTATAATGAAAAAAAACTAAAAGTTAAATGTTTTGGTTGGTACTGAAAGAGAAAATACATACTAAAAATATAAACATTAATTTTTATATAAATAAACTTATCGATGTATTTGCGTTATTTGCATTATTTGCCATATTTTATTTTATAATTATTTATGCTGATAATATTCTATGTATTTGTTTTTTCTTTTTCATAAAAACTGGCATTCACTTGGAACTGATATGTTATGATACAATATACAACATTTACTAAACATAGCAAATGAAGTTGGATCGTGTATCAGATTTTTCAGTGAAAATTACCAACAACAATTTTACACTATTGTAAAGTGATACACGATACAAGAGATACAACGATACATTACCCATTGTGAATTGCCCAATTGTTTTTTTTATTAACAACTAGGTATTTTAGCATTATTTGCTTTAGATGTTGGTGAATTTTTACTCCCTTTATATTAACTCGTAGTGTCTGCTTGTCGAAAAAATTTTGGATCGATTTTTAGCCCCTTTCCCGTGAGCCAATCGATCTGAAATTTTGCATGCAGGCTCGCGGCAATGACAGAAATGATCTAACAAATTTTTTTAGTGATGCCAAAACAATGGAAACTTTTAAAATTTTCTACCAGAGTTCACAAAAACATGTACAAAGGGTTTGTTTTTATTATATTATTACCACAACGACCACAAAAACAACAAGTCCAGCTATGACAACAATGCAACATTTAGAATAACAACAGGAACAATATGGAAACATCATGTTTTTCATTTTTTTTTTTAATTTTTCATGGATTTACCTGGACCTGTTCCACCGATTTTAATGATTTTTGAAGTAGAAATCTTCCCATGAATTTGGTGAATCATTCTCACTAAAAATTATCATCCTAGCTATCCTATTGAGGGCGTGATCGTGACAAGAACAACATAGAAAATTATATTTTTTCAAGACTTTTTTTAGTTCTTCATTCAAATCTCGGGCCCTAATCGACCGATTTGGATGATTTTAAATAGCAAACTTTTTAGGATGTTAGTGAATCATTTTTTATGCCAACTAGCACCCTAGCTGCCCGATTGATGCCGTCATCGTGATTTCCACAGACGGACAGACGGACAGACGGACAGACGGACATCGCTATATCAACTCCGGTTGTTATAAGGATCACAAATATATATATTTTATGGGGTCCAAATTTTTTTTTCTAATTATTACAAACGGAATGACAAACTTATATATACCCTCTGCACACTGGAGTGGAGGGTATAATTATACAGCAAAAAATTTTAAAAAATAAATTTAAGAGAAAAAATTTTTGCTTTTTTATGTGAAAATAAATTTCAATTCTAATAAAAATAAAAAAAAAAATTGTTGAAGAAACAAAAAACCAAAAACAAATTTTTGGACTCAAAAAAAAGTGTAAAAAAATCTAAAAAAAAACTTAATTGAACAAGATATTTTTTATGTGACACTAAATCTAAAAAAAAAAAATTATATACCAAAAAAATTTTAGAAAAAATATTTTAAAAAATAAATTTAAGAAAAAAAAATGTTTGGATTTTTTATGTGAAAATAAAATTAAAAAAAAAATATTTTTAGAGCAAACAAATCTGAACAAATTTTAAAAATATTTGACGAAAATTGTAAAAACAAAATTGTAAAGAAAATAATTATTCAAGAATTTTTTAAAATATTTTTTAGTGAAAAAAAAATTTGGGACTCAAAAAAGTTTTGAGTGAATTTAGACCCCAAAATCTTATATATGAAAAAAAAATTTTATGAAATAATAAAAAATATTTTTTTAAAAATATATGTATGTTTTTAATTCTAATTAAAACAAAAAAATTTATTAAAAAAACAAAAATATATTTAATACACAATTTGGGCGCAAAAAAAATTTTTTTTGGCCTCAAAAAAAATTTTTTTGCACTCAAAAAAATTGTTAATTTTCTAAAATGACGAAAAATAAAATCCATTTCGTGATAAAAAAAAATTGAAAAAATTAGATAAAAATGTTTATGTAGAAAAAAGCATTTAATTGAAAAAAGTTTTAATAAAAAAAATTTTGGGGCTAAAAAAAAATATTGAAAAAATTAAAAAAAAATAAATTTAAGAAAAAGAAATTTTAGTTTTTAACAAAAAAAAAATTAACAAAAAAAAAGATTTTTTAATTGAAAAAAGAATGTAAATTTGTAAATTTGTAAAAAAAAAATCTAAAAAAGTTGAAGAAAAAAAATTTAAAAAGCAATTTAATAAAAAAAAATTATTAGAACAAAAAAAAATTGTTTTGTTTCAATTTTTTTTTTCAAATAACCAGTTTTTCAAATTAAACAAAAAATTGGAACAAACAACATTCAAATTAAAAAAAAATTGGAACAAAATTCAATTTTTTTTTAAATATGAAAAAAGAATGTTTATTTGAAAAAAATTTTAAACAAAAGAATTTTTGAAGGAGGACAAAAAAATTTTAAGTGAAAAAATTAGTTAAAATTGGAAAAAGAAATGGTAAAAATAAAAATAAAAAATATTATGGAGAAGAAGGGTCTTGGAAATTGGCTAAACAAAAAAATTCACATTAACCCTTTCACGACCAATGGGACCCATTATTTTTTCTTATATTTTCCACATTTTAAAACCGATTTTTTTAAAGCTGACGAGTTGACAGAGGATAGTTCTAGCTTTCAGACCATACCAAAAAAATGGCACAAATATTCTCAGGACCTAAGAAGGTGACCCCAAAGTCTGTAAATTGTGTTTTTTTAATGATATTTAGGTGTCATTAATTCGGACGTTATTGAACCGAAAATATTAAAATTTTGATATAACATGGACCAGTATTTATGGTTTTCAGAAACACCACAAAATATTTGGAATCGGTTTATTATTCAGCAGAATTCAGTACGGGTAAAAAAGATGTTTTATAGTTTTATGTTTTAATTAAATTAAAAAAATTCATAATATTAAATCAACAATTAATTAAACTATAAATAAAAAGGCTTAGAAAAAGATTAGTTCTAAATATCTTAAAAATATAAAATCAATTATGGCAATCTTCGAAGCAATTACAGTTTTTTGTGAAACTAAAAGGTTTTTTACAAATGGAACGATTTTCCTTTCCATTTTTAGTACAAACTAAAAAAGTAGTAATCGATTCTCTGTGATCTATATTTAAAAATTTACAACAAATACAAAACCAGAACTACAGTTAGTTATGTAAAAAATAAAAACGCGAATCACTGACTTGCTTTGAGCGGAGTAAATTAGTTGCTAATTTTGACCGTTGACGACCAATGGGATATACATATATGGCCCATGAATTTTTTCCTTGAAGGAATTTAAAAAAATATTTTTGACGGCACTTTTGTTTACAAATGTTGGGTCGTTAAGAACGAATCCACAAAAAAAATTGTTTTCCAGCAGTTTACGTTTGGTTAAGAAAACATTTCTCTAAGAAAAATTTCAAATACAACTTTATATCGTATTCATTTTCTATATCAAATCCCTGAATGTCTGGTTTACAGTGGTTAAAGAGAATATATAAACATTAGCATTCTGAATATAAGTATATATATTTACTTAATAGATCTGGGATCCATATTTCCATGTAACAAATATTACATAAAATAGCAATTTATCACATTTGACAAAGTATAAAAAAAGTATTCTTAAAATATCTCTCGCCATCTCAGTCCTCATTTAGTAAAATCACATAAAATGTTACAAAATTATCTACAAAAAATTTACTTAACAAAAATATTTTTTAAAGGGGTTTCCTGGTTTGTTTAAGAACTTTTACGGATAATCATCTGTGATTCATCATGCAAGCAAAAAAAGATTCCCCTCAACTAAGACTAAAGTAAACATAATTGGGTATTCACATAAATATTTACTGCAACTGATAGCAAACGTTTTGAAATTTCTATATAAACGACTGACTGGCAACAACAAAGCATTAGTTGCAATTGAAAATTTATTACAAATTTTAATTTATTTCCATCTTAAAATCTTCTTTGCAAAATGAAAAACATTTTATTATTAGTTGCCTGTTTATCAATTGCGGGTCTTAGCTCTTTGGCGGATGCCTTACCTCCGAGAGAAATTTTACGTTTTAGACGTGATGCTCCCGTCGTTATAAAAAATTTCATAAGAACAAATCCTTCAGGTGGTCAAGATGTTTCATTGTCAGCCACCAAAGTTATAGGAAATGAAAATGCCAATGCTTTTGGCACGGTCTCTGCTCAAGGCAACACCAAAACGGGTGGGGCCATTACGGGTGCTACATTGGGAGTAAATGGGTAAGATTTCATTTATTTTAATTTTATTATTTTTTTAAATAATTATTATTATTTTTTGCAATTCTTAGCCCTGGCATTAGTGGTTCCATAACGAAAGCCTCTTCCGACATTGGTGAAAGTTTGATCAAAACAGCTCAGGCAAATCTTTACAGAAGCGATTTGAATAGCATTGATGCCAAATTTACACAAACCGATAATAAACTTAAAGGTTTTGATTTAAAATCTCAAGAGAAAAGCGGTAGTGTGGCTTGGTCAAATGCTTATGGTGTGGGTGCCTCGGTGAGCCGTGACATTAACAAGGGTGTCAGTGATACCTTGACAAAATCCCTATCAGCAAATATCTTCAACAATAATAAACATAATCTGGATGCCACCATCTTTAATTCACATATTAAACAGGATAATGGCTTTAATTTTCAGAAAACTGGTGGCATTTTGGATTATTCTCATGCCGGCGGTCATGGTTTAAATGCTGGACTTACACGTTTCTCGGGTGTTGGTGATAGGGCCAATGTCGGTGGCTATTCTAATCTATTTACCTCTAATGACGGCCGTACTAAATTAAATGCAAATGCTGGTGCCTCCCAATGGTTAAATGGTCCATTCGGTGGTCAACGTGATTTTGGTTTTGGTTTGGGTTTGTCCCACAATGGCTGGCTAGGTTAAGGACGAAATGTTATTTTTTACATATTATTTATAAGTTTTATTTATTAAACGAAATTGAAAAATATTAAAAAAATAATTATATATTTAAATTAAATATTTAAAAAAGCCAAAATCATTACTTTGAAATTTCGAACAGAAACAAAATATTTAAAAGACAGATCCGCATATAATTTATAATACTCGTATCATAAAAAATAATTGGAAAAAAATTACCCAAACCAAAAAATAATTTTTAGATAGTTTTTGACTCAAAAAAACCCCACAAAAAAGATTTTAAAATATATATGTATATCTTATTTGCAAAAATAGACCAATGGGCGTAACACCCCCCATACAAAGTAAATATTTTATGTCATATATCTGGAGTACTGTAGTTTCAAAAGCCTTGGGACTTTATGTAAGTTCATAAGTCAATATTGTGAATAGTCGTACAAAACATGGGCGGGATCGAACCAATGGACGTGTCACCCCATACAAAGGAAATATTTAATATCATACAACTGGAGTACTATAATAGAAAAAGCCTTAGGACTTTGTCTCAGTTCATGAGTAGTTACCCAAAAAAATTGCGGGATCGGACCAATGGGCGTGGCACCTCCTATACAAAAAAAATATGAAGTACTATGAAATGATAGTCTTGAATCTTTTCACAATAACACAAATTGCCACTGTGCGTAGTCGTGGAATATATGCGCGGAATCGGCAAAATCCAAAATCTCCAAATTCAAAAATCACCAAAATAAAAAATCGCCAAATCAAAAATCACAGAAAAACAAAAATCGCCAAAGCCGAAAATTGCGAATAACAAATATCGCCAAAAAGAAAACAAAAATATCCAGAACCGAAAATAGCGAATAACAAAAATCGCACATAAATCGAAAATCGAATATCGCCAAAACCGAAAATCGCCAAAAAAAAAAACAAAAATCGCAAATATTAAAAATCAGCTAAGTCAAAAACTGCCAAATCCAAAAATCGCGAATAACAAAAATCACAAAATCGCCAAAATCAAAAATCGCCAAAACCGAAAATCGCGAATAGCAAAAACCGCCAAAACCAACAAACGCCAAAAATCAAAAATCGAAAAAACGACAATCACCAACGTCAAAAATCGCCAAAACCGAAAATCGCAAATTTTGTTATTCGCGAAACCGAACAAAAATCTGCAAAATTAAAAATCGCCAAAAGTAAAAATCGCAAAAAGCAAAAATAGAAATCAAAATCGCCAAAAGCAAAAATCCAAAATGGTAACAATATACAAAAATCGCCAAAGTCAAAAATCGTCAAACGGAAAATCGCGAATAACAACAATAACGCCAAAATCAAAAATTTTGAACACCGAAAATCGCGAATAATAAAAATCACAAAAAACGCCAGAATCAAAAATTGTCACACGGAAATCGCAAATAATAAAATTCACAAAAACGCCAAAAATCAAAAACTGGCAACACCGAAAATCGCGAATAACAAAAATCGTAAAAATCAAAAGTCGCCAAAATCAAAAACCACAGGAAAACAAAAATTATCAAGTCAAAAATCGCCAAAACCGAAAATCGCTATCAAAAAAATCGCCAAAAAAAACAAAAATTGTCAGAACCGAAAGTCGAGAATAACAAAAATCGCAAAAAACAAAAATCGCCAAAAGCAAATATTGCAAAAAAAATGAAAATCTCAGAAATATTAAAAAAATCAAAATATCAATTGTTTGTTTGGACAGAGTTGTATCTTCTGAAATTAATACGAAGTAAAAGCTGTGTGGTATGAAAACTTATACTAACCACACTGCTCGTAGGCCGGACTTTAGGTGAGTGTGTTAAAGCGCTGACCAAAAAGTGCAAGTACGAGTGTATGTGAAGGTTCAGGGTTCAAACCTCTCGGCCACCCGAAGTAGAAAAATTTCATATAGAAACAATCGATTCACTTATAACATAACAATTATCACAATGTTCAATAAATCGCTGATGAAGGCTGAAATACCAGAAACCGGTCCGATTAAGAATACAGTGTAGTTATGAGTTTTTTAAATATATGCTTTCTTCTTCTCTGCCACGCACCATTGAAATCTCAAAAATCAAAAATGGTAACAATAAACAAAAATCACCAAAGTCAAAAATCATCAAACGGAAAATCGCGAATAACAAAAATCACAAAAAACGCCAACATCAAAAATCGCCATAATCAAAAATTGTCACACGAAAATCGCGAATAACAAAAAACACAAAAAAAAACGCCAAAATCAAAAGCTTCCAACACCGAAATCGCGAATAACAAAAATCGTAAAAATCAAAAATCGCCAAAAATCAAAAATCGCAAAAAAAAAAAGACAAAAATCGCCAATATCAAAAACCACAGAAACACAGAAATTTTCAAAGTCAAAAACCGCCAAAACCGAAAATCGAGAATAAAAAATCGCCAAAAAAAAAAAACAAAAATTGTCAGAACCGAAAGTCGAGAATAACAAAAATCGCCAAAATCGCAAAAAAAAAAAAAACAATAATCGCTAAAGCCAAAATCGCCTAAATCAAAATCGCCAAAATCAAAAATCACAAAAAGCAAAAATAGCTAAACCCAAAAATCGTCGAAATCAGAAATCGCTTAAAATCAAAAATCGCCAAAATCAAAATCCGCAAAAAATAAAAATCGCGAAAGTCACAAATTGTACAAATAAACAAAAATCGCCAAAGTCAAATATAACCAAAACCGAAAGTCGCGAATAACAAAATCGCCAAATTCAAAAATCGTCAAATCAAAAATTGCCAAAATCGAAAATCGTGAATAACAAAACTCACAAAAACGCCAACCTAGTCCCGATATAAATCAACGATATCAACTTTTCCATATCCGAAGGCAAAAAAATTAATAACAATGGCACTCAAATTTATTTTATGATTATTTTCTATATCTAATTAGTTGGACCTAGAGATAGCGTCCCTAAACGCATGGTATAAGGTATCGTATAGTCGGGCTTACTTGTTTTTATTTGAAAATAAGACATTAAAAATTTAATACAAAGAAATGTTTGAAAATTATTGACATTACACTGTGGAATATTTTCGGGGTCATTATATGGGGGGTGTTTAAGAATTTCCAAATCAGGGTAAAAGTACTAAACCTTTAAAGAAAAATATCCAAAGAGTTTGGCTTTCTCAATCTTTGTCTTTCTTTATCTTCGTCTTTGTTTGCTCAGTTCTTCAGCTATAACTCAAGAACCATTGATGACTTCTCATTTCATTCTGCAGCAAATCAAGTTTGACTAATTTTATCAAGTGAAATCTTAACAAATTTTAATGTTCTCACCTTTTTTAAAAATCAAGTTTTTGAATAATGATTTAAATAATGTTATTATTATTATTTATTGGCAATAAAGAGCCAAGCAAAGGAATATACTACTTAACCTTTTCCATTGTAACAAACTAAAATATAAAACAACTTTGAAACAAATATGTTTGTGTAGGAATACAGATTGCATACGACAATACACGTGTTTGTATATTTACATGAACTAGCATCAATTTTATTTTGATGTGTAAACATCTATACGCACAGCGGGGTAAATTTCAACATCTCAACATGTGAGTCGTAAGACAAAATGTATTGGTGAAAAAATTAAAAAATTATTACATTATGATAACCTGTTTGAAAATTAAAAATGAAAAATAAAAAATTAAAAAAAAAATTAAAGATGAAAAATTAAAAAAAAAAAATGAAAAATAAAATATGAAAAAAAAAAAATGAAAGATGAAAAATTAAAAAAAAAAAAATGAAAAATTAAAAATGAAAAACGAAAAATAAAAATTAAAAATGAAAAACGAAAAATTAAAAATTAAAAATGAAAAATAAAAAATGATAAATGAAATATAAAAAATTAAAAATTAAAAATTAAAAATTAAAAATTAAAAATTAAAAATTAAAAATTAAAAATTAATAATTAAAAATTAAAAATTAAAAATTAAAAATTAAAAATTAAAAATTAAAAATTAAAAATTAAAAATTAAAAATTAAAAATTAAAAATTAAAAATTAAAAATTAAAAATTAAAAATTAAAAATTAAAAATTAAAAATTAAAAATTAAAAATTAAAAATTAAAAATTAAAAATTAAAAATTAAAAATTAAAAATTAAAAATTAAAAATTAAAAATTAAAAATTAAAAATTAAAAATTAAAAATTAAAAATTAAAAATTAAAAATTAAAAATTAAAAATTAAAAATTAAAAATTAAAAATTAAAAATGAAAAATAAAAAATGAAAAACGAAAAATTAAAGAGAAATAATGAAAAATAAAAAATGAAAAATAAAAAATGAAAAACGAAGAATTAAAGAGAAATAATGAAAAATAAAAAATAAAAAATAAAAAATAAAAAATTAAAAATGAAAAATAAAAAATGAAAAACAAAAAATGAAAAATGAAAAATAAATTAAAAATGAAAAATTAAAAATGAAAAAAAAAACTGAAAAATTAAAAATAAAAAAATAAGAATAATAATGGAAAATAAAAAATGAAAAATAGAAAATTAAAAATTAAAAAAAAAAATAAAAAGGAAAAATAAAAAGGAAAAATGAATAATAAAAATTAAAACTAAAAAATTAAAAATGAAGAATTAAAAATGAAACAAGAAAAATCAGAAATGAAAAATGAAAAACTAAAATTAAAAATGAAAAATGAAAAATAAAAAATGAAAAATAAAAAATTAAAAATAAAAAATTAAATATAAAAAATTAAAAATATAAAAATGAAATTTGAAAAATGAAAACGAAAAATAAAAATTGGAAAATGAAAAATGAAAAATGAAGAAAAAAATTAGAAATGAAAAATAATAAATGAAATATAAAAAATGAAAAATTTAAATTAAAAAATTAAAAATTAAAAATAAAAAATGAAAAATAAAAAATTAAAAATTAAAAAAAAATTAAAAATTAAAAAAAAAACGAAAAATGAAAAACGAAAATTTAAAAATAAAAAATAAAAAATAAAAAATTAAAAATTAACCGGTTAAAATAATGCTGTTCGATGCTGTTCGAAATATCAAAAATTATAATAATAATTAAAAAAAACCAACAAGCAAAGAATTTGAATTTTTTTTATTATTAAAACTACATGGCCTAACAAACCAAAAACCATAATAATAAATATTTTTATATTAACAGAACCCCTACAGTTGATTGCTATAAGTAATACGCTTTCTGTTTTAATTTTAAGAAAGTGCTATAAAAAATCTTTAATTACTAGATGTTTACACATCTCCCCTGCGATCGGACTCACATGATTTTTTTCATTTAATAAAGACCCTAAATGTGTGCTTCACATTTCAACTCATTTTAAATGAAGATAACATACTCAACACATTAACACAAACACATTAACATATTTAATAAACACACACATAGCATTGTATAATTTTATATATGTGTTAAAAGCAACTTTGAACAATTATAACTCCAAAAAAATATTCCAGACGAGGAAATCTGTAAATTTAGGTAACATCTAAAAAGAAATACCTTTTATATGATAATTGTCAAAATCTGTGTAAAACTGTGAAACTTACATCGGTCACAAGAAATCGCCTTGCCTATTAATATTATAGATAGATTTAACTTTTTACCAAACAAACTATCTACTGCTTTTGTTTACTGATTAGGGTTCGTAACTCGACCCAAAACAGCTGTATAACGTGTCATGCAGAATTGAGATCAATTTTTTAAACAAAAGTGCTAATGTTTTTTGTTTTATTTTTAAGTAAAAACATTTGATCTTGAGCCTGATTCATTTCTAACTCAAACATTATAAAAACTATATTTAAAAAAAAAATGTTTAACAATTTTGTATAGAAGTCTGCCTGTCTTAAATTTTCGAAATTCAAAATTTTTTAAACACATTGGTTGTGTACTCATTAGAATGAAATAATAAAATAATAACAATATACGCAATACGGCCTAAATTTTAAGCGAACTAGCCGCCATATCAAAAAACTCGAAATATGTCCATATAAGTGAGCTTTGATTTAAAATAACTAAGCATATATTCCATTTGATAGGCCTTACAAGTACCTTTCGTACGATATCCAATTTATATATGAGTTCTTTGGTTGAAATGTGGAAACTCTGCGAAAACGAGAAACTTTTTTTTTTACCCCTAAACGTGATATTGGGCAGCCTAAAAAAGTACGGGTTACTTACTTTTTTATGTTCTATAATATATAAAAAAATTCATCGCCCCCTCATGAGACCTTCCTTGTACGGTTGCCATTTCAATTAGAATTGCTTTAGCTCTCATTTGTTTTGAATTTTATTTATAAAATTCCTTGAACTCGGTCACATTTGTTGTGACTTTAGTTTTTTTAGAATAACCACGTTTCTTTGAAATTTCCTTATATATAAAAATACTTTACCTTTTTAACTTTAAAGTATTTTCCAAACAAGAAGTTCAAATTTCTTTTAATAGTCCTTTTGACCATTTAAAATTTTTACATTTTCTTTTCTGCTTAAACCTTAAACAAACACACTCGGACACACTTAAAGTTCTTTAGTAATAAAAGGCAGATGAGATAACAAAAACGAAGGACCATTAAGAACAAGCACATACTCTTACATACATTTTATATTTGTAATACAATCAATGGTGTGTAAAAAACATCTCATTATATATTTTACGATAAATAATTTTAAATTTAAAAAAAAAACTTATTATTCCAATATAAAATTTCTATATTTCTTATTTATTTTACAAAATAAACTGCTGGCAACTCGTTGCAATATTTTCCATTAGTTATCAAAACCATCGATTATATGGATTTGAAAAATAAAATAAACATCGAACAGTCAATATCATTATTGTTGAACAATTTATTGATATGCCAGTTTGTTTGGTTAGTATAGGTACAATAATAATATACACATACTTACTTCTATACATATGTATATATGTGTGTGTGTGTATTGCTGTCTAAACATGCAAATATATACTTTTCTATTTGTCTGTTTATCAGTTACTTTCAATTCTGAAAAACTGATTGTTTTTCTTTTGAAGGACATTTAACAATGCATTGCATTTATTTCCATATGTGTATTAGAAAACATTGTTTGCATTGTTGAAAATAAAAACAATAGTTTTAAAAGCATTTCTAGATAAAATGCCATAATGATCAAAATATATTTTACAATATCCATATCCCAGGGAACTGAATACACATACAACGAATATATTTTGTGTAAAATAAATTTATATTAAATTTTTCAAAATGATTTTAAGCTATTTACAAAATAATATAATAAAAAATGAATTTGCTTAAAAAAATGCCTTTCCTTAAAAATATATGTATTTAAAAAAAATTCTTTAAAAAAAAGATGTTTTTCAAAAAAAAGTAGATTTTCTTAAAAAAAGGAATGCTCTTAACAAAGTACATTTACTTAAAAAGGTCCTAATTACTAAATACATACTAATGTACGGTACATTTTCAAAAAAATTTACTTTTCTTCAAAAGTAGCCTTTCTTAAAAAAGTACCTTTTACTAAAAAAGTACCATTTAAAAAAAGTACTTTTTAATAAAAAAAAATATTCTTTAATAAAAAAGTAACTTTTAATAAGAGTTTTAATATCTATAATATTAATAGGCTAGGCGATTTCTTGTGACCGATATTTTGTTCTACCGTTTTATCCCGATTTTGACCAAATATATATTATTTGAAAAGTATTTCTTTTTAGCCGATTTGCAGATTTACAGATTTGTTAATTTTTTCCTTTATTTTGAGTAAATTGCATTTAAACTTGCTACTAACACATACATAAAATTATACAATGCTATGTGTGTGTTTATTAAAATTTTTAATGTGTTTGTAATTAAAATGAGTTTGGTTTTTGTGTTGATTTGTGAATTGGCTATAATTGATAGCATACATTTAGGGTCTTTTTGTTTAATGAAAAAATAGAACAGAATTCTAGAATTTGCTATCGAATTTCGAGGGCTGGAATCTGCAAGTTTTAATAAAAAGGCCTTTTAAATGAAAAAGTACCTTCTAATAAAAAAGAAGTTTTTAATAAAAAAAAAGTACGTTTTAGTAAAAAGTTTTTTTTTAATAAATAAAAAGTACCGTTTAATAAAAATATAATTTATAATAAAAAAGTACCTTTTAATAAAAAAAATACTTATTAAAAAACAATTTTTTCCTTTAATTAAAAAGTACCTTTTACTAAAAAATATATCTTTTAATCGAAAAAGTACCTTTTAATAAAGACGCACTTTCTAATTAAAACAAGTGATTTTTACTAAAAAGTTCTTTTTAATACAAAATAGCAAGGTTCAGAAAATACACACATGAAACACACAATGTTCTGTTCAAAAGCAGCCAACACATATCTTTATTTTCATATCAATTATGTGCGTTTCTAAATTTTCTACGGTGCCCAACACAACCATGACTGTGTTCGTTTTAATATTTCGTTATTTACACGAACATTTTTGTATCACGTACGTTTTGTTTCAATCACACATAAACCACACATTTTTGAGTGTTGCTTTATTTGAAGTTCATGTTCTGGTACGTGTACTGAAAAAAAAAAAAACAGAACATGTACAATAAACAGGTTCGAGTTCAGTTATATTTTAAGTCGTGTTGTGGCTCGTGTACTAAGAAAAAACAGAACATGTACAATAAACAGGTTCGAGTTCAGTTATATTTTAAACACGACTTAAAATATAACTGAACTCGAACCTGTTTATTGTACATGTTCTGTTTTTTTTTTTCAGTACACGTACCAGAACTTCAAATAAAGTAACACTCAAAAATGTGTGGTTTATGTGTGATTGAAACAAAAAGTACGTGATACAAAAATGTTCGTGTAAATAACGAAATATTGAAACGAACACAGTCATGATTGTGTTGGGCACCGAAGAAAATTTAAAAACAAACATAATTGATATGAAAATAAAAATATGTGTGTGTTGGTCTAAGTTATGTTTGTTTACATATATGTACGAGTTTTCTATTCAGTGTGTGTTTTTTTCTGAACTCTGCAAAATAGAGCCTTTTAATAAAAAAAAATACTTTTTAATAAAAAAGTACCTTTTGTTAAAAAACGTACATTTTCTCAAAATAGTACCTTTTAATAAAGAAAGTACATTTTAATAAAAAAAGTAATTTTTACTAATAAAAAGCACCTTTAAGTACAAAAGTACCCTTTAATAAGAAAAAGTACCTTTTACTAAAAAAAGTACTTTTTAATAAAAAAAAAGGAATTTTTAATAATAAAGTACTTTTTAATGAAAAATTGATTTTTAATAAAAATAGTGATTTATAATGTATAAAGTCCTTTTTTATTAAAAAACACTTTTAATAAAAAAGTAGCTTTTAATAAAAAAAGTTCTTGTTACAAAAAAAGTACCTTTCCAATAAAAAGTAACTTTTAATAAAAAAGTAATTTTTTATCAAAAAAAAGTTCCTTTTAGTAAAAAAAAAACGAAATTTGAAATAAAAAACTACATTTTATTAAAAAAATGTACTTCGTAAAACTACTTTTTACTATAAATAGTGCCTTTTAATATATAAAGTAAGTAAAGTAATTTTTACTTAAAATAAAGTAACTTTTAATGAAAAGTAGCTCTTAAAAACGGTAATTTTTTATAAAAAAAAAGTGATTTTTACTAAAATTTTAACTCAAAATGGTGCCTTTTTATATAAAAGTTTATTTTCTTAAAAAACTACATTTTAAAAAAGTCTTTTTCATAAAATAGTAACCTTAAAATAAAAGAGTACCTTTCTATAAAGAAGTACTTTTTACTAAACAAAAGTACCTGTAAGTAAAAAAGATCCTTTTAATAACAATGTACCTTTTAATTAGATAATACAATGAATGTATTGTACCTTTTAATGAAAAAGTGCTATTTAATAAGCAAATGTTTTATAATAAAAAAGTACATTTTTAATATATAAAGCACATTTCAATAAAAAAAAGTATTTTTTAATAAAAACTACCATTTAGCAAAAAAGTAATTATTAATTAAAAAGTCCCTTTTAATAAAAATAACTTTTAATATAAAAAGTACTTTTTCATAAAAGCACACCTTTTAATAAAAAAAAAATACATTTAAAAAAATTTATTTTCTTAAAAAAGTACTTTTCTTTTCAAAAGTGAATTTTCTAAAAAAAATTCACGTTTTCGCAAAAATATTACCTCTCTTAATAAAAAAGTACCTCTTGTTAAGGCAGTACTTATTCTTAAAAAAATACTTTTTTATAAAAAACGCCTTTTTTATAAAAGTATATTTTGTGAAAAAAATATCTTTTAATAAACAAAAGAACCTTTTGCAGAAAAGTACCTTTTGCCAAAAAAAAACGTTTTACTAAAAAAGTACGTTTTCCGAAAAAGTTACTTTTAGTAAAAAGGTGTATTTACTAAAAAAAAGTGTCCTTTATTAAAAAAGTAACTTTTATTAAAAAAGTGTTTTTTATTAAAAACATAACTTTTATTAAAAAAGTGTTTTTTATTAAAAAAAAAACGTTTTATTAAAAAGAACCTTTTATTAGAAAAGTACCTTTTATTACAAAAGTACCTTTTATTAAAAAAGTACCTTTTAGTAAAAAAGTACGTTTAATTAAAAAGAATCTTTTATTAAAAAAGTACCTTTTATTAAAAAAGTACCTTTTATTAAAAAAGTACCTTTTATTAAAAAAAGTACCTTTTATTAAAAAAGTACCTTTTATTAAAAAAGTACCTTTTATTAAAAAAGTACCTTTTATTGAAAAAGTACCTTTTATTGAAAAAGTACCTTTTATTTAAAAAGTACATTTTATTAAAAATGTCCTTTTATTAACACAGTACTCTTTATTGAAAATACAGATTTTCTTATTAAAAAGTACATTTTCTTAAAAAGTACTTGTTCTCAAAAAAGTACCTCTTCTTAAGAAAGTTTTTTTTTTTTGAAAAAGTGTCTTTTTTTATAAAAGTAAATTTTTCTAAGAAGTTTTTATTAATAAAAAGTACATTCAAACATAAAAGTACCTTTGAAAAAAAGTACCTTTTCTTAAAAATTACTTAAAAAAGTACCTTTTCTAAAAAAAGTATATATGCTGAAAAAAGTATATATTTTTTTAAAGTAAATTTTCTTAAAAAAGTATTTTTTAATAAAAAGTATATTTAAATAAAAAGGAACTTTTGAAAAAAAGTACCTTGTAACAAACAAGTAGCTTGTAATAAAAAGTTACCTTTTAACTAAAAAAAAGTACCTATTAGTAAAAATATCTTTTAATAATGTGGTCAGGGTATAATGACTTTGTGCTGATGTTTGTAATTGCCAAAAATATTTGAGTCGATGTATCGATGTCCGTCCGTTCGTCTGTCCGTCTGTAAGCATTGTAATTATACTACAGATCGCAATTATAAATATATATTTATGAAATTCAACTTTTATCGGCCATAGGATTAATGATATTGAAAGTGATGAAAATCGATGCATGTTCAGACCTAGTCCCCATAAATTGCCAAAAAAAAAACCCAAATTATCATATAGATCTCGTTCAAATTGGGTTCGTGTATGTTTTTTACACCCATTAATAGGTAGTTTAAAAATAAACCCTATACGAGAATTCTTAGTCGTAGCCCCCATATAAAGCTGCTTCCCGATCTTCACTTAAATCTATCATAAAACAAAAATATTACACGGATTTTTCTTAAATTTGGTTTGTATGTGTTTTTGCATAAAGAAAGAGAATTTACCAAAGCAGTCAGAAGCACTCCATTTTTCGGCCTAGTCCCCATATAAATATAGCATACGATATGAACTTCTTCAAATCTGCAGGCAAACAAGTTTAAAAAAAATCTACTCAGATTTGGGTTATGATTATTTTTTACACCCAAATAGTTGGACGTAAGACCAATTCTTTAAACGCATGATGTAGGGTATCGCATAGTTGGTCTAGACCCTAGACCGACTATAATTTTCTTATTCGATTTAAAAAAACTTTAATTCACAACGTAAATTTTAAAAAAGGACCAATTTTAAGAAAGTTTCTGTTTTTTAAATAGCATGTTCCGAAAATGGTAACTTTTCCTAAAAATTAAAATATTATTAAAACCCTAAATTTTATTAAAAAAGTACTTTCTTTAAAAGGGTAAATTATTAAATAAATACTTTGTCCATAAACGTACATTTTCTATGAAAAAGTACCTTTTTAAAAAACAACTGTTTTCGAAAAAATTACGCTTTATTGAAAAAGTACATTTATTAAAAAATTTTATTTAAAAAAATAGCTTTTCTTAAAAAAGTGGCTTCTCTTAATGTGATATCTTTTGCACAAAATGTACTTTTTCTTAATAAGAAACTTTTTTTACAAAATAGCTTTTTAAAAAAAGTACCCTATTAGAAACAGTACCTTCTTTTATAAAGAGTACATTTTTTTTTAGAAAAAGTACCTTTTCTTATAGCAGTACATTGTCTTAAATAAAACACCATTTTTTAAAACACTGTCTTCTCTTAAAAATTAAAGAAATAAATTTTCTTGAAAAATTAGTTTTCTTAAAAAAAAAATTCTATTTAAAAAGGTACTTTTTCGCAATTTTTTAAGACATAATAATTCCTTAAAATAATTAAAAACTTTTTCGTAACAAATTTATTTGATTAAAAGATAATTGTACAACAAACACCCAGTAGCTTTAACTGGAAAATTCAATTATGTTTGTGAGTATGTTTAACAATAATATTTGTTTATATGTATCTGACAGAATTATTTGTTTTTATTATTTTTGTTTTTTTTTTTTCTTTGGGGGTTTTTTTTTTTTGTCCAACACATAAACATTAAAATCGTGTTGCAGAATATCTGTCTAGTTTGTCATGACATTTGATGGATTGATGTCCTACATATGTATATGTTTATGTTCATTCATACATAAGACAATAACAAATAAAAAAGAAATGTTGTCATATTCAACTAAAATACATGACTGCATGAATCTGTGTATTTGTTTGTTAGTATTAGTTAACTTATATATGAATTTCATATGTGTACATTTTAACCATTTTGAATGACAATTTGCAAGCATATGGAACTCGTTGGTTTCGAATTCATTCAAGAAAACAACAAAAATGGCCTTCAAAGAAAATGAAAGCGATATTTGTTTCAATAGAAATACTAAGTCAGTTTTTATAAACTTCCGGAATTGGAAAGTGAAATTATTTTTTTATTTTGTTTTCAACAGTGAAAACTTAGTTGGTCAACAATAGTTTAAAATCAAATAAATAAATTTAATATGGAGTACTAAACTTTTTGACTTAAATCTCTAGAAAACTGATCTGATAGGGGTCATCTGTATGCTGATCATACATAAAAGCGCCCCGGTACGTGAGTAGGTAGCGTACTCGCCTATCATGCGGGGGTCGTGGGTTCGATTCCCACCAGAGGCTTTGGTCTGTCGCTGCAAAAAAAAAAAAAAAAAAAAAAAAAAAAAAAAAAAAAAAAAACTAGCCAAAATTAGAATCTGCAGACAAGCCATTCGGCTTCGCGGAACTAGGCTAAAAAAAAAAAAAAAAAAAAAAAAAAAAAAAAAAAAAATTTTAACCAATGTTACGAGTGATCGTTCAATAGGCGACAAAAGCTTATTGACAAAGAATTTCATCAAAAGATATTTATATTTGATTACAGACAGACTGATAGCCAGCCAATGAATTTCTTAGAAGTTTTGATTCTAAAACGAAGGTTGTAGTCAGTTCATTCACCGATTCGGTGAAAGTAAGGTTGTTGCTCTGAATTGCTATTGTAAAAACTGATTGCTTTTGGTGTTGGTAATGAATTCTATCGATTTATATCGAATTTTCTCATTGATCGCACTATACGTGTTGTTTAAGATGGGGTCTCATCCAACAATATTTGTCATTCATGCTCCTTCGGTCGAAGGCAAAGCTTTAGGGAGATCGGGGGGCACAGTGCGTCGTAGAGCAAATTGTTTGAAATTTTGCCCGCTCTTTAAAAGACTCCAATCGAATTCAGCTTGAACTATTTCTATGTTTGCTAAATCGAAAAACCATAAATTTTGTGAATAATTTTATATATACAATTCCAAACACAGAGTGGCGCGCACCAATTGGGCTACAATAATAATTTTCACATAACTTTTTTTAATCAATGTATTTCATTTATTTTTTCTTTTATTGTATAGAAAATTCGATTTAATTTTATATAACTAATTGTTTTTGAAGATGATAGAACATAAATGACCGCCATGATCATCCATGCATATGCGGCACCTGATCAGAAAATTATTCATTACGGCCTGAAGTCGGGATAGCCTCAATTATTGCTTTAATGAACTGATTTAATTCAATCAAATTTCTTGGTTTCGTTTTGTAGACTTCCTGCTTGACATAACCCCATAAAAAAAGTTTGCTGCAGTCAGGTCAGGTTACCTTGGGTACAGCGGAAATTGGAGTTTCGGGATATTTGTTTTTTGGGGAATTTTTGTAGGAGCTCCGCCATATCCGGTCTGGCTATACGTGCAGTTGCTCCATCTTACTGGAACCAATTACTGGTGAAAGGCAAAATTCTGGGTAAAAAAACTCCTTCAACATCTTTAAGTAACGGTCCCCATTGGCAGCCACTGTTACACCATTTTCTTCAAAGAAGTATGACACCACAATGCACCTTGATGAAACTGCGCACCACATAGTGACTCGTTCTGGATGCAGTTCCGTTTCATGGAGTATTTGTAGATTAAATTCACTCCATATACGACAATTTTGCTTGTTTACATTGCTGTTTAGATCAAAATGGGCCAATTTTTTAAGCTATTGTCTTCTTCGGCCATTTCAATAAATTCTTGGCAAAATTCCAGGTGAATGGGCCTCATTATAATAAACGAGTAAAAAATTATAGTCGGTCTAGACCGACTATGCGATACCCTATACCATGCGTTTAGAGACCCTATCTTTCAGGCCCAACTAACTGGATATCAAAAATAAGCATAAACCAAATTTACTATATCTATATGGGGACTAGACCCAAAAATGGACCGATCCGGATCATGTTTGGTAAGGTCTCTTGTATTTTGCAAAAATATATACAAACAAAATTTGAGAAGAATCAGTGCAATATTTTTGTTTTTTGATAGATTTAAGTGAAGATCATCGGGAAGCAGCTCTATATGGGGCCTATGACTAAGAGTTGTCCCATAGGGATCATTTTTGGACTACTGATTAATGGATGTAATAAACACATACAAACCCAATTTGACTAAGATTTATATGATAATTTGGATCTTATGGCAATTTAAGTCGATTTCATAGGGGTCATTTATATGGGAGCTAGGTCTGAACATGAACCCATTTTCACCAATTTCAATAGCGTTCATTCTATGTTCGATAAAAGCTTATATACCAAATTTCATCAAAATATATTCATATTTGCGACCTGCAGTTTGATTAGAAGCTTTACATGGACACACAGACGGACGGACGGACGGACGGACGGACGGACATCGTTAAATCGAATCAGATAGTGATTCTGATTCGATCGGTACAATAAAAGATGGGTCTAGGTCAAATATTTTGTGGTAGTTACAAACAGTAGCGCAAAGTCATTATACCCAAACCACATAGTGGTATAGGGTATAAAAAGCAATTATCGAGCAGTTGTCTTCTTCGGCCATTTCAATCACTTTTGGCAAATCCAAATGGTTTAACTTTCTTGTAATTTGGACTTTGTACGGAAACAAGTTTAAGGCATGAATTATCCGTTGTAATGACCGTCTGCTAATTCCAATTTGCGCCGATAAATTTCGAGCCGATACGCTTGGATTTGCCAGGATTGACGATGCTACAGCTGCGATCCCTATGTAGACCCGATCATAGGGATCTCGATTGCACGGTTTTCGTGCGATAGCTTCCAGATTCGGCAATCATGTTTATCAGCTTAATTATAGTCAATCTACTCGGGGGAGTGCCGCCAAAATTCCGCCTAAATTGACTTTGGATGAAAATGAAGGACTGGAAAAGATGGTATCGCTGCACTATCCAATTCCTCCCTTCGGTATTCCAAGTATTCATCTATAATATCAATAGGCAAGGCGAATTCTTGTGACCGATATAAAAATTTAAGTTACCAGCCGATTTTGACCAAAAATACCCCACTTGAAAGATATTGCGTTTTAACTGTCTACCATATTTACAGATTCACACCGTCTGGAACATTTTTTCGGAAAAAAATGCATTTAAAGTTGCTGCTAACACATACATAAAATACATATTTAAGCTTCAAATAAAAAATTATACAATGCTATATATATGTTTATTAATTGAATTGAGAATTGGCTAAAATTGATTAGCA
Source organism: Cordilura impudica (assembly GCA_963682025.1). NCBI lineage: Eukaryota > Metazoa > Arthropoda > Insecta > Diptera > Scathophagidae > Cordilura > Cordilura impudica. Next base: position 192,193,114 of record OY821521.1, on the reverse strand, counting down.
TACCCTTAGGCTCTTATAAAATTATTTATTAACAAACCCAGTTATATATCTGCTCTGTATTCAACAAATATTCATAACTGAATGAAATAATAAATTCTCCTAGAATCTCCTAGGTCTAGACCGACTATACGATACCCTATACCATGCGTTTAGAGACCTTATCTCTCAGGCCCAACTAACTGGATATAGAAAATAAGCATGAATCAAATTTGAGTGGGATTTTTATTCATTTTTTTGGCTGCAGATATGAAAAACTTCATATCGGATGATATATCTATATGGGGACTAGGCCCAAAAATTGACCGATCCTGACCATGTTTGGTAAAGTCTCTTGTATTTCGCAAAAATATATACAAACAAAATTTGAGAAGAATTAGTGCAATATTTTTGTTTTTTGATAGATTTGGGTGAAGATCGGGAAGCAGCTCTATATGGGGCCTATGACTTAGAGTTTTCCCATAGGGATTATTTTTGGACTACTGATTAATGGATGTAATAAACATATACAAACCCAATTTGACTAAGATTTATATGATAATTTGGATCTTATGGCAATTTATGTTGATTTCATAGGGGTCATTTGTATGGGGGCTAGGTCTGAACATGGACCGATTCTCACCAATTTCAATAGCGTTCATCATATGGCCGATAAAAGCTTATATACCAAATTTCATCAAAAAAATGTTCACAGCATTTAACTGGGACTCTGGCATGATTAATTGGGTACATTTTTTCGACCACGCCCACTTTTACGCCCACTTTTTTAAAATTATGTAATTGCTCCCATATAGTTTTTAACAGATTTACTTCAAATTGTATACACATTATACTCCAGACGAAGTAGAAATAAACATTTCTTACGCCACGCCCCCTTTCGCGCCCCTTTTCACGCCAAATTTTGTTTGAAAGTTTTAAACTTTTTGTTCTCTGTATAAATTTGTTCCTTCCAACGGATTTTTTTTTATTTGGTAGTATATTGCTCTTAATACTGTTAACGTCGCCATATAACTATGAACCACGCCCACTTCACCGCCCCTTTTTTTTTTAATTCAGATACTTACTTATACCACTAACAATGTTTGCTATACAAAATACTTTTTTTGTAATATGTATTTACCTAAAGTTTTATACACTTTTTATCTACAGGTAAGGTAGCCATACATTTTTTTTATTACCAAGTCCCCATTTTTCGCCCCATTTTACCTTAAATTATAATTAATCTGCTTTCAATCTTATATATAAAAATGGAGTTGTGTATGTTTGTGTATTTGTTTGTTTGTGGTTTATAGGAGACTACACCACTGGCCCGATCTTGAAATTTTTACAGTAGGTAAATGCCTATCCGGAAGGAAAAATAGGGCGTGGCACCTCCATACAAAGTGAATTTTTAACATCTAATTTTAACATATAATATCTGGAGTACTAAGACAACAAGAGTTCTGAAACTATATACATATACATATTTAAATAATTCGAAGGCTTGCGGAAAAAATGGGCGTGATCGGACCAATGGGCGTGGTACCCACCATACAAAGTAAATATTAAATGTAATATACCTAGAATACTGTAATAGATAAAGTCTTGAGACTTTGTGTGAGTTCATAAGTTATCAACGTTAGTACTCGAAAAAAAAGTGGGCGGAATCCAATCAGTGAGCGTGGTACCTCAAATACAAAGTTAATATATAATGTCATATATACGAAGTACTGTAATGGTGAAAGCCTTGGAACTTTGTCTGAGTTCTTGAGTTATTAATGTGAGTAGTTCCATAAAAAAAGGGCGAGATTCAACCAGTGGGCGTGGTACCCCCATACAAAGTAAGTATTTAATATAGCATAACTGGAGTACTATAATAATGAAAGTCTAGCGACTTTGTTTGAGTTCATAAGTTATTAATATGAGTAGTTGCCCAAAAAATGGGCGAGATGAGACTAATGGGCGTGGCACCTCCTATACAAAACAATAGTTTTCTACAAAACATATTGCCTGCTTTTTATTTCGTTACGAGTGGTGTAGCGAAGCTCATCGGGTTACTGCTAGTAGGGTATAAAAATTAAATTTGTTGGGGTTTACTCCTAATAGTCTAAAATGAATCAAGTCTTACTTATGTGATAGACAGCAGAATGTTAAATATAAAAATAAAACATCTAAAAAATAAATGTCATTTCAGGATTTCCGCAAAGCAGCCATCTGGGTACAATTCTTTTTTTCTTATTTATAAACGATCTCGCGAACACTATAAAATTTTGTAATATATTAAAGTATGCCGATGATGTTAAAATTTTCCTCACTTACAATGAAAAGAGTGATCACTTATATCTACAGATGGACCTTGATAACTTTTATAAGTGGTGCAATATAAACTTAATGGAAGAGCATATGAAAAAATTAAAATACATGCGATTTTCAAGAAGAAACTATATAAATGTAAACTACTCCTTGGGTGGATAACCGTTGGTAGCAGTTCATACCTTTCTGGATCTGGGGATTTTGTTTGATGTAAAATTTAGTTTCATTTCACACATCAATATGATGGTCAATAAAGCTAGAGGTGTACTGGCTTTTATTAAGCGATGGTCCAAGGAATTTACTGATCCCTATATCACTAAACTGTTATATACATCCCTCCTAAGACCTATACTTGAATAATGGCTTTATTATCTGGGATCCTTTATACAATATCCACATAGATCATATTGAATCCATTCAAAAACAATTTCTTCTGTTCTGTTTGCAATGTTTTTACGGGAATCCGGCAACACATTTGCCATCTTATGCCAGTAGATTAGCGTTAATTAAATTGCCAACACTTAAGAGCCGTAAAACCATGCTGAATGTGTCGTATTTGCTTAATCTGATTAATGATTACGTATCGTCAGAATTCTTGTTACGCAATATTTCATTTAATGTTCCTCAGGACCTACACGTTATTTTCATCCACTTTCCATTAAGATGATTATGTACTAACTTTAATGATTTGTATCAATTTGTTGATTATTCTCTAACCATTAATATTGTAAAACGTAACATTATTCTGTATTTAAACCGTTAAATTTATTCCATAGACTAAAATAAAATAAAATTAAAAAAAAATATTAAATAAAGTGTTTTTAAGTTTTCAAGTTGATTAGACCGAGTAAAGGTTATGGAACTATCAGCGCTTGCATTACCATAGTGTCCATCCCATTTCAAAAGGCCACCAATAGCACTGTGGAAAATTTTCGGGTCATTTTATGGGGAGGGGGGGGGTGAAATTCCAAGACACGGTGAGTGCACTCGGCCAGTACCGTATTACCTCTAAAACGTTTTGCCTTTAATGTTTGTTTGCTTAGTTTTTCAGCTGTAACTCAAGAACCGTTGATGATTTCTCATTTCATTCTTCAGCAAATAGCTTCAGTTAAACCAATTTTATTTGGCTTGACACGGCCAAACCCCTTAAAGCTTTTACTATACTGCCTTAGCACTTTCACCCTGACTTGGAATTATTCATCCCTCAAAATGCCTGTTATCCATTGCAGTTAACTACCAAAACGTTCAAATATTCCTAAATCAATTTAGCCAAAATTATCAATAAACCAAAATGTTTATTTCGCTCTATTAACCCAAATTGTGTTACACCACAGTGTCACATATCTAATGAAAATATAAACATCACATAACTTCATTTATACAGTAAATTAGTTATAATTATTTAAGCTTTCCACACGTTTTTATTACCCTATACCACTATGTGGTCAGGGTATAATGACTTTGTGCTGATGTTTGTAACTACCAAAAATATTTAACCTAGACCCATCTGTTATTATACCAATCAACTCAGAATTACTTTCTGAGAATCACTTTCTGAGTCGATTTAGCGATGTCCGTCCGTCCGTCCGTCCGTAAACCGTCCATGTAAACCTTATAATCAAACTAAAGGTCGAAAATATAAATATGTTTAAATGAAATTTGGTATGTAAGCTCCTATCGGCCATAGCATGAACGCTATTGAAATTGGTAAAAATCGGTGGATGTTCAGACCTAGTCCCCATACAAGTGACCCAATTTGATCGACTTAAATTGTCATAAAATACAAATTATCTTATAGATCTCATTTAAATTGGGTTTGCTTATGTTTATTACTCCCATTAATCAATAGTCCAAAAATAAATCCTATAGGACAATTCTTAGTCATAGTCAACATATAAAGCTGCATCGCGATCACTACTTAAATCTATCGAAAAACAAAAATATTTTACAGATTTTTCTCAAATTTGGTATTTACATATATTTATATTTTTGCAAAAAATATTTTTTCGACCTAGGCCCCATATAAATATAGCATCCGATATTAACTTTTGCATATTCAAAGGCAACAAAATAAATAACAATGCCACTCAAATTTGGTGTATGCTTATTTTTTATATGTAATTAGTTGGACCTAAGAGATAGGGTTTTAATACGCATGGTATATGGTATCGTATAGTCTGCCTGAATCGACTATAATTTTTTTTACTTTTTTCTCTTCTCTTTTGCCAAATAAACGCACATGGTAAATTCTAAAATTATCGTTTTATTTTTCGTAAACACAACACGATTTCAAAGAAAACTTTCCTGTTTGCCTGCACAGACTTGCAACACTCGTTGAGAAATGTAACGCCAAGTGTTACAAAATATGTTCAAACGTGCCTTATGCTATTCCATATAATTTTTGGCTGGTATTTATTTCCTTTAAATTTGTGGTATCTAAATAAAATATAAGAATTGCTTAAAGCTGCTTAAACACCCTTCCCCTCCCCTTCCTAAATAAAGTTTAATTTGTGGTGGTGGTGGCGTGTGATAATGCGTGTTGCTTTAACTTAAAATTTTAAGATGTTTAGAATTTGTTTTCCTGCAACATCAGTTTCAGGGGAAAATATGTTTGCAACGCATTTAGACTGCAGATTAGGTTTTTTTTTTGTGAAACTAAATTGTTAAAAAAAATATGGTGAAATTAAATGAATTAAAGTTTTGTAAAATCAAACTTTTTTCATGCAAACTAAAATTTTTAAAGCGAAATAAAAAATTTAAGTTAAATATTTGAATCCAGAAAGATTTACAAAAATTGATTCCCATTTTATTATAAAAACGGAATTTACCACAAAAATAATGTATCCAGATTGAAAAGAAAAGGGAATTTGGTACAACCAATGTATGCATAAGTAATATATAATAAAATTTTTGAATATATAATAAAATCTTTTAAATTTCTGTTTTATTGATATAAATCAAACCATTTAGTGACTCACATACGTGACTTAAAATCTTCACAAAACTCATGTCACTTATATGTGACTTTTATGTCTGTCACATATACGTGACGCTCAGTTTCTCTTAAGAAAATTGTTTTGAAAACTCATGTCACATATATGTGACACATTTTTTTGTTCGTGAGTTTTTATGTGTTAAATAAAGATCAGGAAGGAGCTTTATATGGGGGTTTTGAATACGAATTATCATATCGGGTTTACTTTTGTACTACTGATCAATGGATGTAATAAATACAAACAAACCCAATTTGACCCAGATCTATATGATAATTTGGATTTTTTGGTAATTTATTTCGATTCATAGGGGTCATTCGTATGTGGACTCGGTCTGAACATGTACTGATTTTTACCAATAACAATAGCGTGTGTCCTAGGTTATGTACCAAATTTCATCAAAATATAATCAAATTTGCGACCTGTAGTTTGATTACAAGGTTTCATGGACACACAGACGGACGGACACCGCTAAATCGACTCAGAAAGTGATTCTGAATTGATCGGTACAATAAAAGATGTGTCTAGTTCAAATATTTTTGGTAGTTACAGGCAACAGCACAAACTCATAATACCCTGACCACAAAGTGATATAGGGTATAATAAATTTTACGTCTTCCACACCATTGTGCAGAGGGTATATATCAATTTGTCATTCCGTTTGTAACATATCGAAAAATAAATTTTCGACCCCCCAAGTAAATACATTCTTGATCCTTAAAACAACTTGAGTCAACAAAGCGATGTCCGTCCGTCTGCCTGTTGAAATTAAGCTCATTCCCAAAATAAACTATTTACCTGGCTAAACTTAAGATAATATTGTTTTTCATTATTTTAAACAGGCTATTATTTAAAATGGGGTTAATCAGGCGTCATTGTGCCAAGATATGACTTAAAATATGGAAACATCTCTAAAAAAAAATTTTAAAAATTAAATGGTTTTTAATAATCAAATTGTTAACTTTTTCAATATTTTGTTTACATCTATAATATTAATAGGCTAGGCGATTTCTTGTGACTGATGTTTTGTTCTTCCGTTTTATCCCGATTTTGACTCAACGTATCTTATTTGAAGGGTATTTCTTTTTAGCCGTTTTGCAGATTTACAGATTTTTAAATTTTTCCTTTATTTTGAATAAATTGCATTTAAAATTGCTACTAACACATACATAAAATTATAAATGCAAAGTGTGTGTTTATTGAATTTGTTAAAGTGTTTTTGTAATAAAAATGAGTTTTTTGTGTTGATTTGTGAATTGGCTATAATTTAATAGCATACGTTTAGGGTCTTTATTTAATGAAAAAATTAAATTTCCTAGAATTTGCGCTCGAATTTCGAGGGCTGGAATATGCTAGTTTGTTATTAATAGGCAAGGTGATATCTTGTGACCGATATACAAATTTTAGTTACAAACCGATTTTGACCAAAAATACCTCATTTGAAAGGTATTTCTTTTTAGCTGTCCACCATATTTACAAATTTGAACCATCTGGAAAATTTTTTTGGAGTAATGCTTATTATAAATATCAAAAGCCCGGTGTTGAATTGTGAATTGGCTTAAATTTATTAGCATATCTTTAGGCTCGTATATAATTATTTATTAACAAACCCATTTATATATCTTCTGTGTGTTCAACAAATATTTATAATGAAATTTAATGAATTTTATTTAAAAAGTGTTTAATTGTGAATTGGCTCAAATCGATTAGCATACCTTTAGGCTCTTATAAAATTATTTGTTAAATGACAAAAAAAATCCTAGAATTTGCACCCGAAGCAGATATACTATAGACCTCTTTTAATATCATGCTATCAAAATAGTTCGTCTTTAAATAAGTTCGTCTTTAAATCGATACGAAATCTTGGAAATTCTTCATTTCAGTTTCAACAATATGTTTTAATCTTTCACCGAGTTACAAGACAAGGACAAAACTTTTTGATAACTAGATGTCGCCTTGAACTATCAAAGCAGCGGGCTTGTTTTGCGGGCCCAACTGAATACAACAATTTACCAATTTATTTAAAATCCATCGTACTTTTATCAACATTCAAAAAAAACTTACTCTATTTTTGCTTAACAACATCGAAACACTTCTGGGGGAATTTTTAATACAAATTTTATGTAAAATTTTAAACATGTAAAACTAATATTTGGATTCAAACAATGAATATTTTTTTGTATATAATTAATCAGCACTAGTTGCCTTTTAGCCTCTTTAATGCCATCTTGGTGCTGAGGCTTTATATTTTTTTTTGTAATACTATATTATTTGAAAATAAAAAACAATAAAAAAAAAATTTCGAGAGCTGGGCTCTGCTAGTTTATTATAAATAGTCTAATAAGTCCAGATGTTAATGTAAATGTAAAACGTAGATGGAGGGTATCAATGATTCGGCTTAGCCATATCAGTCTTACATGTTATATTATGATTTCGTTTTTTCTTTTGGTTTTTCCCAAAGTGTTCTAAAAATTTTCGATTTTTATTTAGTACGCTACGACTTACCGAGACTTATTAACATGTATGTTTTCATAATCAATTTTTTCTACTAAGTATGTGTTGTACAATTAAAACATTTTATTTTATTTATTTTATTTTATTTTATTTCATTTTATTTTATTTTATTTTATCTTATTTCATTCTATTTTATTTTATTTTATTTTGTTTTATTTTATTTTATTTTATTTTATCTTATTTTATTTTATTTTATTTTATTTTATTTTATTTATTTTATTTTATTTTATTTTATTTTATTTTATTTTATTTTATTTTATTTTATTTATTTTATTTTATTTTATTTTATTTTATTTTATTTTATTTTATTTATTTTATTTCATTTAATTTAATTTTATTTTATTTCATTTCATTTTATTTTATATTATTTTATTTTATTTTATTTTATTTTATTTTATTTTATTTTATTTTATTTTATTTTATTTTATTTAATTTTATTTTATTTTATTTTATTAATTCTATTTTATTTTATTTTATTTTATTTTATTTTATTTTATTTTATTTTATTTTATTTTATTTTATTTTATCTTATTTTACTTTATTTTATTTTATTTTATTTTATTTTATTTTATTTTATTATATTTTATTTTATTTTATTTTATTTTATTTTATTTAATTTTATTTTATTTTATTTTATTTTATTTTTTTTTTATTTCATTTTATTTTATTTAATTTTATTTTATTTTATTTTATTTTATTTTATTTTATTTTATTTTATTTTATTTTATTTTATTTTATTTTATTTTATTTTATTTTATTTTATTTTATTTTATTTTATTATATTTTATTTTATTTTATTTTATTTTATTTTATTATATTTTATTTTATTTTATTTTATTTTATTTTATTTTATTTTATTTTATTTTATTTTATTTTATTTTATTTTAGTTTATTTTATTTTATATTTTTTTTTTATTTATTTTATTTTTTTTTTATTTTTTTTATTTATTTTATTTTATTTCATTTCATTTCATTTCATTTCATTTCATTTCATTTCATTTCATTTCATTTCATTTCATTTCATTTCATTTCATTTCATTTCATTTCATTTCATTTCATTTCATTTCATTTCATTTCATTTCATTTCATTTCATTTCATTTCATTCCATTTTATTTTATTTTTTTTATTTTATTTTATTTTATTTAATTTTATTTTATTTTATTTTATTTTATTTAATTTAATTTTATTTTATTTTAGTTTATTTTATTTTATTTTATTTCATTTTATTTTATTTAATATTATTTTATTTTATTTTATTTTATATTATTTTATTTTATTTATTTTTTTTTTTTATTTTTTTTATTTTTTTTATTTTTTTTTATTTATTTTATTTTATTTCATTTCATTTTATTTTATTTTATTTTATTTTATTTTATTTTATTTTATTTTATTTTATTTTATTTTATTTTAATTTATTTTATTTTATTTTATTTTATTTTATTTTATTTTATTTTATTTTATTTTATTTATTTTATTTTATTTTATTTTATTTTATTTTATTTTATTTTTTTATTTCAATGCTTACTGATATACAAAATGTTTTGGTTTCTCATTCGGTGCAAAAATTTTAAAATTTTTCGACGTTACTACTCTGGAGCTAGCCCATGAGAAAATCATGGATTTTCCAAATTAAATCCGGCTATACTTAACGATTGGCTTTGAGTTAAGAATATTATTTGGCAATTTTTGGTTTTGGCGATATTTGTTTTTGCCGATTTTTGATTTTGAAGATTTTTGTTTTTTGCGATTTTCGGTTTTGGCGATTTTTGAGTTTGGCAATTCCGCCTATATTTTTCACGACTACTCACATTGGTAATTGATGTACTTATCAAAAGTTTCAATACTGTCGCTTTTACATTACTTTTTTCTAATAGGAGGAACGACACCCACTAATCCTATCCCGCCTATTTTTATCTGACTAATCACATTAATATCTGACTCGCAGATACCAGCGCTCGAAATTCGAGTGCAATTTCTACTTTATTTCTATTTTATTTCTCAACTTAGGCAATTCACAAACCAACACTTTTTAGGTTTATTATTATTATGAATGAAGATAACAAACTCATTAACAACTACATTAACAAATTTAATAAACACACACATAGCATTGTATAATTTTATGTGTGTGTTAATAGCGACTTTTAATGCAAGTTACTCAAAATAAGGGAAAAAAATTAAGAACCTATAAATCTGGTGAATAGCTAAAAAGAAATAGCTTTCAAATAATATACGTTGGGTCAAAATCGGGATAAAGCGGTAGAACAAAACATCGGTAACAAGAAATCGCCTAGCCTATTAATATTATAGATGCACTTGTACAAAGAGTGAAGGTTTTTCCTTTAATAATACTCCAGTTATAAGATATAATATATTGCTGATTTTTGTCAAACTGATTTTTGACATTAATCAACACTAGGACGACACCACATAATTATTTTTAAGAAAAAAAATTCCCTGAGGATGACCAACAAAGTTGGTCGAAATACTGGAAAAATAAAAATTTAATATATAAAAAAAATAATTTACAATTTTTTATAAGACTTTTTTTTAATTCGTAATGCCTCATGCCGAACAGTTTAATACCAAAGATATACATTTTTAATTTCTATGCTCAATTCCACGCCCACTACTCTCTTTACGCTCATTTTTTGTTCGACTAATCACATGAATAACATATGGGCTCATGAAATGTCCCAAGGCTCTCACTATTACAGTGCTCCAGATATATTGCATTTAATATTTACTTTGTATGGGAGTGCCACGTCCATTGGTCCGATTCCGTCCATTGTTTGTCCGACTACTCACAGTAATAATAGATGATCTAAAACAAATTCGCAAAATAAAATAAAATAAATTCGCAATTCGATATTAAAAGTTCACTTTGTATGGGATGTGTCACGCCCACTAAAAATTCAAAAAAAAATTATAATCTATAGTTCCTTCCAGATACACAGAAAGACTCTGCAAAGATTTTAGGAAGATCGGTCCACTGGTTTAGCCTCCTATAAGCTTCAAACAAACAAGCACAAATACATTCGTTTTTATATACAGATTATATATATTCTTAAATGAAATATATTTATCAATTCAGTGTATGTGATGGATCATGCCGAAATAATTCACACAAACCACAGTCCAGAGGTCAAAATTGTGCTAGTGTACTATTTATATTTTATACAGATACATCTGACGATTGACTGTCTTCTTAAAAGTATCTATAATATTAATAGGCTAGGAGATTTCTTGTGACCGATGTTTTGTTCTACCGTTTTATCCCGATTTTGAGCAAACGTTTATTATTTGAAAGGTATTTCTTTTTAGCTGTTCACCAGATTTACAGATTTTTAATTTTTTTCTTTGTTTTGAGTAAATTGCATTAAAGTCGCTACTGACACATACATAAAAATATACAATGCTATGTGTGTGTTTATTAAATTTGTTAATGTGTTTGTAATAAAAATGAGTTGATTTTTTGTTTTGATTTGTGAATTGGCTATAATTGATTCGCATACCTTTAGTGTCTTATTTAATGGAAATAAAAATGTCCTAGAATTTGCACTCGAATTTCGAGGGCTTGTATCTGCTAGTTTACCAAAATTTGTAATTTGGATTAATATAACACGATATGAAAAGTAATGACTCTCTACCAGATTTTAGAAGAAATTTTATTTAATAAACCTGCTACAAATTTAAAAAAATTGTGAAAAAATTATTAAAAATTATTATAAAAAAATCCAACTCTTCTCATAAGTAATTCCATTTAAATACAACTCTGTACTATAATTAACTATTTCCAAAACTTGCGCCCATAAAAGGGTTAAGCTTAAACGTTTTGACACTTTGTTACTCATTTTACTCATCTCTGAGAGACTTTAGCCATAATATACAATAAATAAGAAAAACTAACAACAAACATTACCTGCCAGCTAGGCAAAAAACTTTTTAATGAAAGTTTATGTCTACTACCCAAACGAAGATCTTAAACAAGTTCTTTTTTTGCGCCCTCTTGAAACAAGAAACATCTTTTTAGTTTTATAATTTTCAAAATTTATTGTTCCATAAGCAACAATTTTTCATTTTTGTATATTTTTACAAACTTTTCTTTTTCTTTTATATTTCTTTTGTTTTTTTTTTTTTTCTGTAAATCAGATAAATTTAAAAGAAAAACTTAATAAGCTTTTGTGTTTAAGCAGGTGGGCTACAAATGTTTTACTCTTCCGTTCTTTTTATTACTGTTCTGCCAAAATAAGTAATTGAAGCAGATAATTTTATAAATAAAAAAATAAGAATTGTTATCTTGTCAGTATGGAGTTGAAAGTAAAAAGAAATAAAGATATATTAAATATTTAAAACAATTAAGGCGAGTGCCAAAGAATTCAACTTAATCTTTGACACTTAATTTAAGCCAGCTATAAAGTTTTACAGTTTAGATATAAGAAAATTAAAAAAAAAATAGATTTTATGCGAAAATTGATATTAAGTCAAAATTTTGCTGGAAAAGGAGTTCTTTAAACTTTAAATAGCAATAATTATAAATTATTGCGAATGGGTTCAAAAAACTAAAAACTTAATGTTGCTCTTTTATATATAAGAAGATTCCAGCCCGCGAAATTCGAATGCAAATTCTAGGAAATTTTATTTTTTCATTAATTAAAGACCCTAAAGACATGCTGATCAATTATAGCCAGAGTTCAGAAAAAAACACACACTGAATAAAAAACTCGTACATATATGTAAACAAACATAACTTAGACCAACACACACATATTTTTATTTTCATATCAATTATGTTTGTTTTTAAATTTTCTTCGGTGCCCAACACAACCATGACTGTGTTCGTTTTAATATTTCGTTATTTACACGAACATTTTTGTATCACGTACTTTTTGTTTCAATCACACATAAAGCACACATTTTTGAGTGTTGCTTTATTTGAAGTTCATGTTCTGGTACGTGTACTGAAAAAAAAAACAGAACATGTACAATAAACAGGTTCGAGTTCAGTTATATTTTAAGTCGTGTACGAAGAAAAAACAGAACATGTACAATAAACAGGTTCGAGTTCATTTATATTTTAAGTCGTGTTCTAGCTCGTGTACTAAGAAAAAACAGAACATGTACAATAAACAGGTTCGAGTTCAGTTATATTTTAAATTCGTGTTCTGGCTCGTGTACTTCGAAAAATTTAAACATCAATTCGCGATCTGATACACCCCGATAAAAACGACGACAATTGTTTCAACCAAATTTATTAAAATTTTATGGACCCTTTTTTATGACTTACGTTGCAAATTGTTTACAATTGTCAAATATTTTAAAATTTTATTGGCCATTTTTTTTGTGATTTACGTTGAAATTATTTACAATTGTTTTTATTGACTGGTTTTTATTTTAATAAGATATGGTAATAAAATACTTAAGACACAAAAACTATTTAGCATCATAAAAGTTACATTTGTTGGTGGTTAGGTTTTTTTACATTACCCACCCCTATTTTCGCAACCAATTAGTGTCATAGACGAAAAACCCAATTTTGCGGCATAAAAGACACACTTGTTGGTTGTTAGGATCTTTGGCAAACATTTTTTTTGGTAATAAATAACTTTAGACACAAACAAATTTTGCATCATAAAAAACACAATCACCCACCCTTAATTTGCAAACCAATTAGTGTCAATGCACAATCCTTTTCTCAATGATTTTTTGGGATGTTTTGCGTAAAAACACAATTAGTGTCAATAAAAAAACCAAAAAAAATATTTTCATATTTTATTGTCCTGTCCCTTTTTTATAAAAACGACGACAATTGTTTTAACCAAATTTATTTAAAAAATCTAAAATAATTCATTAGCAGTTATGAAAATATATTTAAAAAGATAATAATAAAACTATAATAACAATAAGAAAATAATAAAAATAAAAAAATTATAAAAATGAAAAAATAATAAAAAATAAAAAAATAGTAAAAATAATAAAAATAAAAAGATAATAACAAAAAAACGAAAATAATACATAAACGAAATAAAAAAATTTCACTTTGAGGTTAAAATTAAAATGTTGTTATTCATTACACGAGCCAGAACACGAATTTAAAATATAACTGAACTCGAACCTGTTTATTGTAGTTACATGTTCTTTTTTTTTCTTAGTACACGAGCCAGAACACGACTTAAAATATAACTGAACTCGAACCTGTTTATTGTACATGTTCTTTTTTTTTCTTAGTACACGAGCCAGAACACGACTTAAAATATAACTGAACTCGAACCTGTTTATTGTATATGGTCTGTTTTTTCTTCGTACACGAGCCAGAACACGACTTAAAATATAACTGAACTCGAACCTGTTTATTGTACATGTTCTGTTTTTTTTTCAGTACACGTACCAGAACACGAACTTTAAATAAAGCAACACTCTTATATGTGTGGTTTATGTGTGATCGAAACAAAAAATACGTGATACAAAAATGTTCGTGTAAATAACGAAATATTAAAACGAACACAGTCATGATTGCGTTGGGCATCGAAGAAAATTTAAAAACAAACATAATTGATATGAAAATAAAAATATGTGTGTTGCCTAAGTTACATATATGTACGAGTTTTTTACTCAGTTTGTGTTTTTTTCTGAACTCTGATTTTAGAGATCTGAAACGGCGGCTCTCCTACAAAGTAGATCCAAAAAGTTCTCTTATATGCTCTTAGAAAACATACAAATCTACTTAGAGCTAAAATATATTTTTTGAAAATATATCTACAAATATTTATGTGAATATTTGGAGGTTCTTTTATAAGGAGACTGTGACTAAGAATCCTTCTACATTGTTTATCTTTGCACTTCCGACTTATGGCTATAATAAATACATTTAAACCAATTAACCTTAAGCACTGTAGGGGTCATTGCATGTTTCCAATAGATTTTACTTAATAAATGTTAGTACAATTTTCTTAATTAAATACACAAATACATATTTTTTTTTGTCCTAACATTTCTTTCTGTTGATTACCATTTTTCTGCCATTAAATTCTTAGAACATTACAACAACACATCATAAAATGCAGCCATAGTAAACAACATGCAATTTATCTATTTAGCTTTGTATTAGAAAGAATATTTTTTATGTTTATTTCTCTTTCAATTGACTGCACTTGAGAGCAACAATATTTGATAAACAAACACTGGAGCCAACAATAACAAGCGGGTGTATTTGTGTAACTAACATACACCTACACCAAACGCCTAACCATGATACTCACACACATACACACACATCCATAAACAAACAGATATTCAATATTAAAACATTTTAAGCAAAAACATAAAACAGTTCAGTTTTATCATCTCTTTACAAAGAGAGTGGGAGTGGGAGTGGGAGTGGATGAGATAGACAGAGAGTTATCGTATGTGTGTGTGTATAAGCACTTGTTTATAAGAAACCTTTTGACAGTGCTGTAATAATAATCATAATATTTGTGGGTGGTTTGTTATGTTATTTTTCACTAAATATATTTATTCAACTACCTACATTTTCTCAACATAACTGTTTGACTTTTCCTTTGTGAGTGTAAATATCAACAACAAGTACAAGAACAAGTACAAGTTAAAGTTAAAGCTTTCCATGTCACTTTATGTCTCAAGTTGTGTGCTTAAAAATGTGTATGTATGTGTGTGTGTAGCAAGTTTAGCTACTAAATAAACACATCAATAAACTGATCAATATTGACTTTTTCAATTCAAACAATATTATGGCTTTTTAACAAAATTTAAACTACGACTTTATAACTGATATTAAATTGTTTTATTTCCAAGCAATTTGTAGCTTAAATTAAGGAATTTTTTGGAAACAAGTAAATTAGAATAATCAATGGTAATATGGTGAAATTTAGATTTAAAAAGATTTTAAATTTATATCTTTCTTTTCATTTTTAAAAGAATATTACAGTTAGAATCTTTTTTAAAGGAACTTGGTAAATTTTAAAAACTAACAGATAACACTGTACAACAATTTTCGAACAGTTGCAACCTTTAAATTCTAATACCATTTACATTTAAACTAAATTGCTTTTCTTTTTTGGCCAGTATTTAGTATAATTTCTTATTTGTTGTGTTTTTATAGAAACAATGATGGTTTCTTTATTGAAAGAATTAATTTCTATCTGAAAAATGTATTACACTGTCCGAAACTTTTTAGGATTATTGTACAGTGTTATCATCATCTCTAAAAAACTGGCTTTAAAATTTCCATTTATAAAAAAGTTTTCATTAAATTCATAAAACTTTTTTAAACTTTTTTAAATAAGATTTTTGTTTTTAAGTTAAAATATTTTTAAAATAAAAGAAAAAATTCCTAAGATGAAATTCTTTTTTTACCCCCAAGTTTAAAAAAAAAAAAATATTTAAGGGTGAAGCAAGTAAGAGTGTTAAATTCGGCTGCGCCGAATCTTTGATACCCTCCACCTCGGTTTGAGTCTTGATAATAAATGTAAATGAAAAAGTAAACAATTTGTTAAATTTAATACCAAATTATTGCAGCAAATTCTTTGGGTTGGTTTTCGTCTTTTCTATTATTTCAGTGTTTGTTAGGTTATATACCTATATGCATGCGTTTCCGGTTATATGACATAACTTCTCTTTTAATTTAATTTTTGCTAATTAAATAGCTCTCCCTAACCTCCATTGCAAAGGAAATGGTTGTGTAGGGTGGCTATATGCATTAAATCGTGCTTATTGGAGATGGCTGTATAGTTTCTTTTAACTGGCGAAATATTTTTTCATTGCAGCCATATAGATCGGATGGAGTAACAAAATAATAACCAAAAAAAAAAGCTCTCTCATCTTTTTTATTTAAATATTGACATATTTGGAAAACATAGAGAATAAATTTATAATAATAAATATTCAAATTAGGGATGCCAAACGGAAAAAACCAAATGTCCCAAACATTTTTAATAAAATAATTTGTTATCTTTATTTTCTGAAAAACTTCAAATTTTCATTCAAAAAAATTGTGAAAATTTCTATATAAATAACATTCTCATCAAATTGCGTTTATTTATGTAACAGCTTTTATGTTCGCAATTCTTAAATATCATTTGACGTTTTCTAAAATTCATTGAATTTAAATTAATGTTTTCTGTAGTCCGATTCTGTAAATTTCAACGATCCGACAATCGCAAAATATATCGACAGCTATTGTTGTTTGCACTAAGGATTAAGTGATTCACTAAGTACATACTTCTTAAGGACAGTCGACAAATCTATTTTTCTATTTATTTAAATTGTAAACGAGTGGCATCTCTGTCAAAATAAGCGAAAAACACAAAGAAGAATAGAAAAAAACAAATTAATTCGTGTTTGACAGGATGATTTTATGTTGATGTTTAATATCTTTATTTTTTTACTAATATTTCTGTGTATTTATTTAAAATTAAATGAAGAATTGATTATGCTATTTAATTTTTTTATTTATATAAAAAAGTTTTTTAATTAAAGCAAAATATTTTTAGTATTTTATGATTTTTATTTATGTATGACGACATTTCAACCTAAAAATTTAAGTTTTTATCGATTGAATAAACAACACAAAAATGGTTGTCATTTAGATAACAACAACAGCTGACTTTAACAATAGCGAATATCGTTTAAAAATTTTACTGATAATTTTGCAATTTTCTTTTTTTAACGATTCGACTATCGTTAAAAGAAGTTACTGAATCGCGATACTGAAAAGCTATTAAATTGTCAATATTTTTTTTAAAATGTAAAATTTTTTTAAATGTAAACATATTTGGTGTTTTTTTTTTTGGAATTTCAATTTGTGTTTAACGAATAAAATTTATATATTAAAGATGCAATTGATGTCTTCTAAATTTAAAATTATAATTTCCGACGTTTTGATATGATTTTCTGAAATTCAATTAATTGTAATTTATAATTGGAAATTTTTAATTCTAGTTTTTAGAATTGATATTTTCTTAAATTTGAATGGAAAATTTAAAAAGTGCAATTTTGTATTTATATGAATAATAATGCTTTAGTAATTATAAACAATTTTTAAAAATTAGATGTAATCGCAATCAGATATTTTGTAGATAAAGCAGAATAATAATTCTATATAAATATGTAGAACCGTTTTGAAAGCAAAAAACTCATTGATGAACTCGTAACTCTATTTTGTAAAGACAACAAAAAGTTAATATGCCAAACTTATGTTCATATTTGTAAAAGAATAATGAAAAAACGTATGAAATAAAAGACCAGCCCGTGTATACTTTTAACATTGTGCTGTATGATTTCTAGTTGAAAATATTAACATTCATGTTAAAATAGAAATAACTATTGCAAAGCTAATTAGAACAAACAAAAATTGTGGCGCCATCTACTGTGGCATAGTCACGCTGAGCAAAATGAAGTGACACTCTGTTAATGCAAAATAAATGTATTTTCCCCACAACAAAATATTGCTGAATTTTATGTAAATATAATAATATACCATGCAGTTGTTATGGACATACATATATACATATATATAATATATGTATATTATTTGTATTATTTAATATGTTCATATATGTATATGTAAATATTACACACAAAAAATACAACATCAAACGTTATTTTTGTGTTTTTCTCTTTAAATAAATTTATACATAAAATTTTTTTTTTGCTAAATTTACATTGTTTTTTTTTATTAACAACTAGGCATTTTAGCATTATTTGCTTTAGATGGTGGTGAATTTTTACTCCCTTTACATATATTAACTCGCAGTATCTGCTTGTCGAAAAAATTTTGGATCGATTTTAACCCCTTTCCCGTGACCCATTCGATTTGAAATTTTGCAGTCAGGCTCGTGGTAATAACAGAAATGATCTAACAAATTTTTAGAGTGATGCCAAAACAATGGAAACTTTTAAATTTTTCTACCAGAGTTGATAAAAAAAAATGTACAAAGGGTTAGTTTTTATTATACTATTACCACAACGACCAGAAAAACAGCAAGTCCAGCTATGACAACAATACAACATTTAGAATAACAACAAGAACAATATAGAAACATCATATTTTTCATTTTTTTTTTTTTACTTTTTCAGAGATTTCCCTGGACGTGTTCCACCAATTTTAATGATGTTTGTAACAGAAATCTTCCCATGAATTTGGTGAATCATTCTCACTACAAATTATCACTGTAGCTGCACTATTGAAGGCGTGATCGTGACAAGAACAACATAGAAAATTATATTTTTTCAAGACTTTTTTTAGTTCTTCATTCAAATCTCGGGTCCTAATCGACCGATTTGGACGATTTTAAATAGAAAACTTTTCAGGATGTTAATGAATCATTTTTTATATCAACGAGCACCCTAGCTGCCCGATTGATGCCGTCATCGTGATTTCCACAGACGGACAGACGGACAGACGGACATCGCTACATCAACTCCGGTTGTTATAAGGATCACAAATATATATATTTTATGGGGTCCAATTTTTTTTCTAATTATTACAAACGGAATGACAAACTTGTATATACCCTCTGCACACTAGAGTGGAGGGTATAAAAATATTTAAGGGTGAAAAAATATTTTGAAGTAAGAAATAATTTTTATGATGAGGAAAACATTATTTAACTATATTCATAAATATCCAGCAAACACTACTATGAACTCAACAAAAAAATATATCTTATACTCTACAACAGGGAGTTTCACAGAAAACTTTGTTATCTTGGCCCAAAAGATTTTTGATAATTTTTTTCGATACGGGGTCATTGAAATCGATTTTATCCAAAAAATTAGGTTATGAAACATAATCAGGCCTATTCCCATTGGCGTTGTCGTTTGAAAACAAAATGAAAACGACAGTTTGGCATCACTATTGGCGTTATCGACATGTATCGAAAATATATTGGTATTCTCCATTTTGAAACGAAGATAATAACGACAAAGGAACGTTTTTTTTCTGTCGTCGCCATTGTTAGTATCGAAGTTGAAACGACTACAAAAAAGTAAATTAAAAATGAAAATAACGACAGTGCCGCAATTTGAAAAATTAGTGTCAGAAATGGAAAATATCCCGAATCTGCTAAGGGTTTTCGAAAGTGCAGAAAACCCCTAAATTTCGATGGTTTTTGGAACGACGTTTCAAAAGAATTAATTTGTTGTATTCATGGCGCCCAAAACTTCAGATAAATTTTTACTAACCGTGGGTTGTGCCAACGACAAATTAAAGTCATTTCCAACGCTAAGTTGATATAATCCTTGCGCGAACAAACGCGGAGCAGTTGCCAGTTTACTTTCGCATGCTGCATTTCAGTTTTGGACGGATTTGTTCCAGGACGTATCGAAAAGAAATGTTATTGAGTCTAAATATGTTCACATACTTAAAAAAAAAGATTTACTTAAAAATGATTTTATAAAAATAACGTAACTTACATTGAATCTGGGAAGGCAAATATATTAACGTTCTATCGTAACATCTTCCGATGTATGTTTACCTTCATTATTTCATCATCTTCACTTGAACTTGAAAATTAATATTCTGTACTTGCCATTGTTTGACAACAATGCAGTGCTACCAACTTTCAATAATTTTATTTTTGTTTTTGATAACTTCTCTTCTTCGTTTCAATATATTTCAAGAATGCCAATTTAGGAACGAAGCGACGATAAAAACGACAACGACATAGAAATTATAATTAATATGACAACGCCAACGGGAATAGACCCGAACATTTATTTTTATTTATTTTTTTTTCTTCAGATAAAGCACTTCTGAAGAGTACTAGTCTACTTAAGAAAATAATCTGAGTCCACCTCTGTACCTGGATTTTAAGTGTAATCAAAAAATAAATATTTTCTCCTTTGTCATGCGAGTCGGCGAGTTTTTTTTATTATTTTTAATTCTTTCTAAGCAAATTAAATAGTTTTTATACCCTCCACACCACTGTGGAGACGATGCCCGTCTGTCCGTCTGTCCGCCTGTCTGTTGATATCATGCTCATTTACTAAATAAACTATTTACCGGGGTAAAGTTATGATAATATTGTTTGTCATTATTTTGAGCACGTTGTTATTGAAAATGGGGTAAATCGGACATCAATGTGCCGAGATATGTCAAAAAGATGAGGACACCTCTTAAAAATGTTAAAAATTCAAAGTATTTGTTGCAATAATTTAGTATTAAGTTTATCAAATCATCAAGTTGTTGCTTTTTAAAATAAGTTCAGATATTACTGTAAACTTAAAATCGATGTGGAGGGTACCAAAGATTCGGCACAGCCGCATTTAACACTCTTGTTTTTATACCCTATACCACTATGTGGTTTGGGTATAATGACTTTGTGCTGCTGTTTGTAACTACCAAAAATATTTGACCTAGACCCATCTTTAATTATACCGATTGAATCAGAATCACTATCTGACACGATTTAATGATGTCCGTCCGTCTGTGTGTCCATGTAAACCTTGCAATCAAACTACATGTCGCAAATATGAATATATTTTGATGAACTTTGGTATATAAGCTTTTATCGCTCATAGGATGAACGCTATTGAAATTGGTGAAATTCGGTCCATCTTCAGACATAGTCCCCATACAAACGGCCCCTATGAAATCGACATAAATTGCCATAAGATCCAAATTATCATATAGATCTCAGTCAA
Source organism: Cordilura impudica (assembly GCA_963682025.1). NCBI lineage: Eukaryota > Metazoa > Arthropoda > Insecta > Diptera > Scathophagidae > Cordilura > Cordilura impudica. The sequence continues at coordinate 192,171,655 of OY821521.1, read as the reverse complement.
ATTGGGTTTGTATGTGTTTATTATATCCATTAATCAGTAGTCTAAATAAGATCCGTATAGGACAATTCTTAGTCATAGGCCCCATATAGAGCTGCTTCCCGATCTTCACTTAAATCTATCAAAAAACAAAAATATTGCATAGATTTTTCTCATACATATTTGGTTTGTATGTATATATTTTTTCAAAATATAAGTGACTTTACCAAATATGGACAGGATCAGCCCATTTTTCGACCTAGTCCCCACATAAATATAGCATCCGATATGAACTTTTTCATATCTGCAGACAAAAAAATTAATAACAATGCCGCTCAAATTTTGTTTATGCATATTTTCTATATCCAGTTAGTTGGGTCTAAGAGATAGGGTCTCTAAACGCATGGTATAGGGTATCGGTCTAGACCGACTATAATTTTCTTACTTGTTATTTTAATATTGTGTGGTAAAGAAGAAGAAACAAACTTTTCTAAAAATCTTAAATAATCTATCAATATTTTTAAACTTAAAATGTTGCTCATATTTTCTATAATTTTTATTAACCCTTTCCGTGTTTTTGTCGAATATATCGACATCAAAGCAGGCATTGATTGATATGAAAAAGTTAACGGCATATATAAATTTTGCATTGCTTTGCTTATGATTAAAAATATATTTATGTATATAGTCTACCTGTTAGGTGAGAAATCTCAGGTAAAAATTATATTTGTTCCGGACTTAAAGCCATAACAAGCTACAATTTTTAAGATTTTTATAATTACTAGCAGATTCCAGCCCTCGAAATTCGAGCGCAAATTCTAGGAAATTTTTTTTTTTTTTTTTTATTAAATATAGACCCTAAAAGTATGCTTATCAATTATAGCCAATTCACAAATCAACACAAAAAACAAACTCATTTTTATTACAAACACATTAACAAATTTAATAAACACACACATAGCATTGTATACTTTTATGTGTTAGTAGCAACTTTAAATGCAATTTACTCAAAATAAAGGAAAAAATTTAAAAATCTGAAAATCTGCAAAACGGTTAAAAAGAAATAGTTTTCAAATAATATACGTTTGGTCAAAATCGGGATAAAACGGTAGAACAAAACATCAGTCACAAGAAATCACCTAGCCTATATTAATATTTTAGATTTATATGAAAATATTCTTCTAATAAAATTCTAAATTCTTTAAAAGTTTGAAAAGTCAAATACACATAACTTATCAATAATATTTTTAAAGTAATGTCTCCTTACTTGAAGTTTTTTTTATTTATTAATAGAAAAAAATTAGGATATTATTGTTTTTTTTCTTCTTTTTTTTTTTTTTTTGTTAGAAAAATTGAATTCCAGTAGAAAACTATTGCATGTTCCATAATAAAATTAATAGACTGTGGCACAAAAATATTATGTGTATAAATCTCTAGAGTAGCAATAAAGTCACATACTAAGAAGGCAAAACACATTTTCGAATCCCAGTAGGAAATCAATGAAAAAAATGAATTCGAAGTGAATATCTATATATTAATACGTGAAGATAAAATTTAGTTCCCTTTTTAAGCAATATGCGTGCACGGAGGAGTGTGAAAATTGGCATAGTTATAGTTCATAGGGAGGAGAAGCTGAGAATGATAAAATTTATGTTGAATATGTCTTAAAAATATATTAAATTAAATAAAATAAAATATTTATAACAATTCGTTACACCCTGTTAATGCGAATGATTCAAATTATATATCAGACGCTCTGTGTTGAATTATAAATTGCTAAAATTGATTAACATACCTTTAAGCTCATTTAAATATTCATAATTTTTTTATATATGTATATAGATCAAAAAACCATTGCAAGACAAAAATTGAATGAAAAGATAATATTTCCTAGAATTTGCACTCGAATTTCGAGTGCGGCTATACTAGTTACTTTAAAAAAGTAAAGATTTTTAATTAATAAATGAATTATTTAATGATTTTTCTTTAATCACATCAATGAGTACAAATGTTTTGCACACAAAAGTTTTTTAATATATATAACTATGTTTATTTCGATTACTAGCATTCATACGTCGATTCAGAGTACATATATTTTTTTAGAAAAAAAAAAATAAAAAAAAAATTTTTAAATATTTATGGATCATTTTTTTTATAAAAATAACATTAAAAACTATTTCCAAAATTTTATGAATCAGAAATCAACTTAGAAACCAAATATGATTAACTTTGATTTCTCTTAATTTCCTACTGACCTTTTTGAAGTTTCGATATAACAAGCATTTATGAGTTACGACAATAACAAATGTCTTTTAGAATAAAATATTTAATCCTCTCAGTCAATACTCTACTCGGATAGTTTATATTAGCACAATAAACTATAATGCGATATAAGTAGTTAAAAATAAAAATAGAACATAAAAACGAATTCATATATATTTTTGAAAATAATCGACATTAAATTTAAAGTAATTTTTTCTTTAGATAAATACGGAGATAATATTTATGTATATAGAAAAGTTTTCCGATTCTTATGAATGTTTCTTTAAAAAAATATTTCACTTCTTTCTAAAGCAAAAATACTTGCGAATGAAAAGGTACTTTTTAAAGAAAATGTACCTTTCAAAGAAGAAATATTTTTTAAAAAGATATATTTTTTAAAGAAAATGTATTTTTAAAGAAAATGTATTTTTATAGAAAATGTACTTCTTAAAGAAAGGGTATTTTTTTAAAAAGGGTTATTTAAAAAGTTCTTTGTGTACTTTGCCGTTCAAAAAGTTCATTTTGCAAAAAATTTACTTTTTTAAGAAAAGGTACTTTTCCAATAAAAGAAATTTTTTTAATAAAATGTACTTTTTTAAGGAAAGGGTACTTTTTAAAGAAAATGTACTTTTTAAAGAAAATGTATTTTAAAAAAAGTTACTTTTTGAGGAAAATTTACATTCTTAATGAAAATGTACTTTTTTAAAGAAAGTTATTTTTAAAGAACAGATACTTTTTAAAGAAAATTTAATTTTTTAAGGAAAAGGTACTTTTTAAAGAGAATGTACTGCTTAAAGAAAGGGTATTTTTCTAAGGAAGGGTATTTAAAAAGTACTTTTTCGTTCAAAAATACATTTCTCTAAAAGTTTACTTTTTTAAGAAAAGGTACTTTTCCAATAAAAGTTACTTTTTAAGGAAAGGGTAACTTTTTAAAGAAAATGTACTTTTAAAGAAAATGTACTTTTTTAAGAAAATGTACTTTTTAAAGAAAATTTACTTTTTAATTTAAAAGTACTTCTAAAAGAAAAGGTACTTTTTAAAGAAAATGTACATTTTAAAGAGATACTTTTTAAAGAAAATGTAATTTTAAAGAAAATGTTCTTCTTAGAGAAAATTTTAATCATTTACTTTTTTAAGAAAAGGTACTTTTGCAATAAAAGGTACTTTTTAATAAAAGGTGCTTTTTTAAGAAAAGGGTACTTTTTAAAGAAAATGTACTTTTTAAAGGAAATGTACTTTTTAAAGAAAATGTACTTTAAAAAAAGTTACTTTTTGAGGAAAATTTACCTTCTTAATGAAAATTTACTTCTTTAAAGAAGGGTATTTTTTAAAGAACAGGTACTTTTTAAAGAAAATTTAATTTTTTAAGAAAAAGGTACATTTTAAAGAAAATATACTTCTTAAAGAAAGGACATTTTTTAAAGAAAGCGTATTTAAAAAGTACTTTTTCGTTCAAAAGGTACATTTTGCTAAAAATTTTGCTTTTTTAAGAAAATGTACTTTCCAATAAAAGGTACTTTTCAAAGAAAATGTACTTTTTAAGGAAAATATTCTTTAAAAAAAGTTACTTTTTGAAGAAAATTTACTTTTCTAAAGACAATTTACTTTTTTTAAGGAAAATTTACTTTCGAAAGAAAATTTAATTTTTTAATGGAAAGGTACTTTTTAAAGAAAAGGTACTTAACCCGAAATAACCCACGATTACCATATGGTAATGCAAAATATGTCATCACATTTACTCAAATAAATCCAAAAGAGCACAATAAAACAAGTAAGAAAATTATAGTCGGTCTAGACCGACCATACGATACCCTATACCATGCGTTTAGAGACCCTATCTATTCGGCCCAACAAACTGGATATAGAAAATAAGCATAAACCAAATTTGAGTGGGATTTTTATTAATTTTTTTGGCTGCAGATATGAAAAAGTTCATATCGGATGTTATATCTATATGGGGACTAGGTCCAAAAATGGACCAATCCTGATCATGTTTGGTAAAGTCTCTTGTATTTTGCAAAAATATATGCAAACAAAATTTGAGAAGAATTACTGCAATATTTTTGTTTTTAATAGATTTAAGTGAAGATCGGGAAGCAGTCTATATGGGGCCAAAGGGATCATTTTTGGACTACTCATTAATGGATGTAATGAACGCATACAAACCCAATTTAAGTAAGATCTATATGACATTTGGATCTTATGGCAATTTATGTCGATTTCATAGGGGTAATTTGTATGGGGGCTAGGTCTGAACATGGACCGATTCTCACCAATTTCAATAGCGTTCATCCCATGTACCAAATTTCATCAAAATACATTCATATTTGCGACCTGCAGTTTGATTACAAGCTTTACATGGACACACAGACGGACGGACGGACGGACGGACGGACATTGTTAAATCAACTTAAAAAGTGATTCTGATTCGATCGGTATAATTAAAGATGGGTCCAGGTCAAATATTTTTGGTTGTTACAAACAGCAGCACAAAGTCATTATACCCAAACCACATAGTGGTATAGGGTATAATTACAAATGAAAACAATTATTTAATACAAAATATTTGTGAATTGCCAACAAATAAAGTTTTTGTTATTCTGAGTTCAGTTGACGAAGATATCGAAAGTGCAATTGTGGTGACAAGAAACCAAGTTCAAAATTCCCATACCAAATTGTAATTTATTTCACTTCAACAAATATATGAATTTATTTTTTATTTTTTTTTTTTACTTATAATCTATAATATTAACAGATTAGGCGATTTCTTGTGACCGATGTTTTGTTCTACCGTTTTATCCCGATTTTGTCCAAACGTATATTATATGAAAGGTATTTCTTTTTAGCCGTTTTGCAGATTTACAGATTTTTTAATTTTTTCCTATATTTTGAGTAAATTGCATTTAAAGTTGCTATTAACACATACATAAAATTATAAAAAATTTCGAGCGCTGGAGTCTGCTAGTTTTAAAAAAATGTTTTAAAAAATGCTTTTTTTTTGTAAAATTTATTTTTAAAAAAATTTCCAAAAACAATTTTCACCCTTATGAAAAACCTATACCCTGGACGACCCAGAGTTACGATATGGTAACGCTAGGTTCTCGCGTTTTTCAGAAAAACGCAAAAGTGTATTGAAAAATGGACTTAATTTTCGTGCTCATGACATCGAAATAGTAAAGTATACAACTTTTCAAAAAAAATTTAAGACCAGAAAAGTTCTGGGAATTACCGGGTTAATAAAGAAAATGTACCTTTTCAAGAATTTGCACTTAAGAAAAAAATTACTTTTTAAAGGAAAGATACTTTTTGAAGGAAAGGTACTTTTGTAAGGAAAAGGTACTCTTTGAAGAAAAAATAATTTTTTAAGGAAAATTTACTTTTTAAAGAGAAGGTACTTTTTAAAGAAAATGTTCTTTTCCAAGAATTTGTTCCTTTTAAAGAAAATTTACAATCAAAAGGCACTTTTTAAGCAATGGTACTTAAAAAAATAGTTTCTAAAAAATACTTTTTTATGAAATGGTAACTTTTTAAGGGAAGATACCTTTCTCTGTGGAAAAATTTTCAATTTCTGCAAAAGTTACTCTATAGAAAAAATCTCAGATTCCGTTTAATTTTTGACACAGAAAAATAGCAGAGCCCAGCCCTCGAAATTCGAGCGCAAATTCTAGGAAATTTTATTTTATCATTCAATTTATTTCTTTCAATGTTTTTTAATCTACTGATTTAATTCATTTAGTTTATTTCATTATAAATATTTGTTGAACACACAGAAATAAAGGCCACCTTGTATGCCACCTAAAGGTATTCAAATTTTTGGCAATTCACAATTCAACACAGGGTATGTGTTATGCAATTATTGTAATGAAATCTGTACGTTAACTTTCGTGTCGCATAATGTAAAGTTGATTGTGCATGCATAACTTTCCTCAAACTCGACGAATTTAAACAGTTAATAGCTGAAAAGAAAGAGCTTGATCAACTGAGTGTTCTGAGAGTGAAACGATCAAGATCCATTCATTAGAAGAGTAGCTGTGAGAATTCGAATTGCTTGAGTGAATGTGTCCCATAAGAAATGTACAGGGAAAAATCGCGTTTGAGTATAACTTGAGTAAGGTGGGAGTTGAGTAAATTTCAATGATTGATGACATATCTGTGTCTAAATACCTTTCATTAAAAAAATGAAGGTAATCGGCCGGATAGAACGGCCAGACGGACTGACTTTAGTTTAAAAAAAATCAGAATAATCAAAAGACATTCAGATTTTTTTTTTATATCGAAAAAATTTAAAAAATATACAATAAGTTTCAGACTCGCTTAGAGAGTTTATCCAAGTTTTTTATATAGAAAATTAGCATAAATCAAATCTGAATGGTATTTTTGTTATTTTTTGCCTAAAGATTTGAAAAAGTTCATATCGGATGCTATATTTGAACGAGTTATACATGACAATTTGGATCTTATGGTAATTTAAGTAAAACTCAACCGATTTTCACCTATTTCTATAGCGTTCGTTCTACGGTCGTTAACATCTCATATACCATAATAAAAGATGGGGCTAGGTCAAATAATTTTGGTAGTTACAAACATCAGCACGAACTCATTATACCCACACTATGTGGTATAGGGTATAAAAATAGCAAAATTTTCAAAGTAAATAGAACAGATTCTGATTTTTTATATCGAAAAATTAAAAATAGAAAAAGTTTCTGGGGGGTCGAATCCGTCGCATTCGTTTCGATATTTTTCGATCAAAATAATTTTTTTATTTTCCAAAATAAAATACTAAGAATAATTTTACTCTGGCACAGTTAACGAATTATGGCCTCTAGTTAAGAGTAAAAGTGAAACGAGGTCCGACGCACAGTGGCGCCATTTGAGTTTTTTCGTTGCAAAAATCATATCTTTTGAACCGAATAACATAATTGAACAGTTTAAACAGCATATGATAGATAACTGTTCAGCCTATGAAATGAGCGCTTGGAAAGGGTGCTACGCTTTGTAGGGGCCTGCTTATGGGTTATCAAAGTTAAAATTTGTAGAAAAAACAATTTTATGGTAACTAAAAAAAATTATTTTTACATTTTTAGATTGTTTTTATTTTTTTTCTTTAGGGTTTTATGTTTTAAATTATTACCCAACAAATTAAAAAAAATTACTTCTTTTGTTCGTAAGAGAAGGTATATCTAAAAGACTAAACTATAATTTTTTTTCTAACTCTATTCGTGACTTCACATGCCGCTGAGAAGAAATAAGTGGATCGGAAGATGCTGCCAACATGTTGAAGAGGTCCTCATTTTGCCTTACCCTTGATGCTTTGAATGTGTTCTGCAATCTATATTTTTTTATAAAATTTGTTAAGAGACTCCTGTGCTTCTTCAGAAAGCTCTCCAATTGGCAAAGACTGGTACTCAATTATATCTTTGCCATGCGCCAATATTTTATGGACGGTCGGGGTCAACTTCTTCTGTGGATACATTTCTGCTAAAAGAGATGCATTTTTCGATGCATATTCTCCATATTTTGTAGAATTTACATTTTCTTTGCAGTTTAAAACATTCAAGATCGTTCCCAATCTTTCCACGATTTGATTGTCAATTCCAGTGATTCTAGTTACTGCCTCATCATTTTCAAAAAATCTCCAAGAAGTGTTTCCATCGTTTGAGTTACCGTATCCGTGCTTGAGACAGTCTACTTTTAGTCCAACTTGTTTAAAAAAAGCATCCTGTATTTGCTTCTTTCTGATCTTTTCCTTATCCTTTATTGATGTATTTTGATCGAAGTTTTCCTCCTCTTGTGGTAGGGTATACGCCAGTTTTAGCAAGAACTCCATACACCTTACTCTTGCGTGCAATGGTGACATTCCATATTCGTAATTCTCCTCGTTTGTAGAATCGTTTAAATTACCAAAGTTCTTCTGACTCTTTTTGCAAATCGGGCATGACAATGTTGAGGTTGTTCCTGTCAGTTCGTTTACGACTTTTCCGTCAACCATGGTCAGGTGGAACTCGTAATTGCATTCAATGTATTTTCCTTCTCCAATTTGCAGCTTTGTAGGCTTAATCTTGCTTATTTGTTCTTCAATGTCCTTCACCGTGGTCCTTATGAGTTCTGCCGATTCCCTTGCAAACTGAAACATTATTGGTCGGCAATAATGCACTGATGATGGACGTGGATTTTTACAGTGTAGGGAAACATCAGATTTTATCCGCAAAGGAACAACAGATGCCATAAACATATTTCCGTCCGATATTGTAGCGTCATCGGAAGATATCCTTTGCTTATAAACGCTTTGTCCGGATGATCCATCGCAGCCCCATTTGCTGATCAATGTCAGTTTCTCAGGAAGAATTCTCACCTCATTTTCAGGAAGACTCTCCAACAACCGTTTTGCTGAATGGCCCATGAGATCCTGCAGATTGGCTTTCACAGAGACTTCCGTAAACTCCGCATGCAGTGGTCGTGAATTTATTTTGGCTTGCGTAATATGCTTGTATCCTGGTAAAACGTCAGCCCCGTGTCGCATCAAGGATGCCGGTAGTATCTCATATTTTTCTTTGGAAAGTTGTAAGTCCATAAACAAGGCCAAGGCTTCTTCGGAACCATACTTTTTAATGTGTGCGTTTGTGAGCGTGGGAATGCTTTCCTTAATCCTTTTTAGTCGCAGTGGGCTTGCATCAGCAACAGATTTTGTAATCTGCGACCTAACTCTTTCACTATCCTTTGTATATTTAATAGACAGCGCGTCCGATAAATGCTTCGTGGTCAAGTCATTGGTGGCATCGGCAAGTTTCCTCTTTCTTGTGAAAATTGAACACTCCTCAATACCTTTTTTTGGCCTTCCTTTTGCTCCTCTGGTTGATGTGGTGGGTTTATCTACTGCCAATATATCCAGGATGGTGTCTTCATTAAGCCAGTCCTCGTATTTGGAGTTGAAGTTCTGAATGGTTCGATTAGATTTCACCCATTTTGCCTTAATATTTGCATATATCAGATAAAAATTATTTTTTATAATTTCGCTTCTCTCAATATTTCCGTATGAGCTATCAAGTTCTTCTAAAGTAGCTTCCGTGAAAAACTTTGGTGTGGTTGACCTTCTAAACAGTTCAAATAATTTTAAATTGTTTAACGCCATGGTTTCAGTACTTGTTGCGCCAACTTTCAGTCGTAGACTAATCCAGGCATTATGCTTATTTTGCAATATATAGGCTTATGCTACCATGCCTAAAAATTTACCTGTTCCCTGCATACATATGGATTTAGGCTGAATTATGCAATTTTGATATTATGCTCGTGTCTAAATAAGATTTGTGCCTACCTGGAGGGACCATAAGTCAATATTGTTCTTGACCATTTGTACTCCAAAGTAATTTTTAAGTGAGGTGCGTACCTGCGAATTTCAATGAGTAGTTTTTTGTGCATCCTGTGTCTGTAACAGAATATTGGGAGTAGACTTTGGCAGAGGCTTAAAATGCAATTTTCAAACTATTAGATCAAACTACTGTCAGTCAGAACATGTAAGGGATGCACGCCATACAATTTCTGCAACCATGTATTTTTAACCTTTTTTACCTCTAGAAGCCAAACGGGCACGTACGGGCAGATAAAACCTTTTGAATTATGTAAAGAAATAATCAAAGATCATGTTTTGCAAATATGGCAAATATAGAAAAATATAGATTTTTTTTATTTTCCGTCAAAGTTGAAAAATAGTGAAAAAACGGATAGTTTTTAAATAGTGATTTACCAGGAGAAACACAAAGCAAACAGTTAATTTTTTTTTTTCATTATACATTTAATAAATACATCAATCAACGCAAATAAAAAATAAGGCGATTCGTTACCTATTTTTCGTGATATTACACCTGAAATCGCAACAAATTGACTAAAAATTGTGTGTTTTTTTGAAAACCGAAAGTCGGTCAACTTTGAACGGTTATATCTTCTAAACTAAAAATGTGATATTATTAAGAGTAGCATATTTGAAATCGTTGAAAAGTTTCATATAACATGGGTTTATTCAAAACTTCGTCGGCGCACATGAAAATTTTGAATTTTGCAACCTCGTTTGCTCTACGGGCGCCACTGTGCGACGTTTGTCCGTTTTTTTTTTTTTTTTTAATAATAAAGCAAAATACGTAATTTCCATTGATTTTACTCGATATCGAATACGGCGACTACAGAAAAATTCTTCGAAAATTTTTGTGTTTCTGATTCTTATTTTTTATAGAAAAAATATCAAATTTTATAAATTTTTTTATATAAAAAAATTTTGATAATTTGAGATATTTCTCTGTAGAAAAATTCTCATATACTGAGAATTTTTATTTTTACATTTCAATTTAACTAAATTTGTTTGTCTCATAAAGTCTCATAAAATGTTGTCATATTTTTTAATATTTTTTCGTTTAATAAATCTTTGACGATTTACTTACAAACACATGAACGATAATTTCTACAAAAAAAAATAAAACAAAAAATTGGAATATGCCATAAAAATACCTTATAAATATCATATATTGTATAAAAGATCATAAAACATAAATTATGTACTTCACAAAAATGCTCATACTCGTATATGTCCTTGTTACCATCACAAATGTAAGTGTTTGTGTAGCTCGAAACATACTCATACAATGTATGAGTATATACTGCAGTGGACAGTTTGAACGAACCAGTCAAGAGTTACCAAAATAAAAGAACTGTGTGTGAAATAAAAAAGAAAAAACTTTCAGCAAACAGGGGATTTTCATGAAGGTGTCAATTTTGTATTTGAACTCTTAAGGTTTTTTGATGAGATTGTTTTGTATGGAAATATAACCCAAAATATTTTAAAAAATTGACCTTAAAAGCCTAATTAGAGAATTCTTAAACACAGAAACTTAAATTCAGAAAAGGTCGATATATATATATATATATGAAAATTATTGAACAAAAAATTTTATAATTGTCAAAAAATATATAATTAAAAAAAATATATAATAGGTATTTTTTTTTAAATTATAAATTAATTATAAATATATAAATTATAAATATATTATATAACTTATAAAAAATTTTCTTTGCTGATTTTAAAACTTTCTTTTGTAACGTTTCATCCTTGTGAACTTATCCATATCAATAGCTATTGTATTTTATTAAAAGTATTACCGCCAATATTATCACCCTGTCATTTTTTTGCTAGAAAAACGATATAACGCCAAACATAAATCCCGCTAAAAAGGTATAATTCAAAATACGTATCTGTATGGATAAGTAAATGTGTTGAGCAGTTTTTTTTCTGTTGCCTTTTTATAGCTGAAATACATTAAAAGTTACTGAACTCGAAATTATGACATTATAGTTAAAAATGTTATATGAGCTTGGTTTTTTTTTTCTTTATCTTTCTTCTTTTTCTCCTTAAGTATTTCAACATTCTAACAGACAATAACGAATTGTTGTCGTTGAGCGAGACACGTAAAAATATGAACATTTTGTTTGAAAATTTATTAGCTGCATTAAAAATATAAAATAAATATTATAAATTAAGATACAACGACATTTATGGGTCTTTTATTACGGATATAAAAAGGTTTAAAAGAAATATTTATTATTGGAATTATATTTTAATAAGTGGCCTAAAGTGGCAGCCAAATATATATGGTACTTTTTTAGTACATTTTTGGTACATTTTCTATAAAAGGAACTTTTTAAAAAAGGTACTTTTTGAGAAAAAGTACAATTTTGATAAAAAGGTACTTTTTCAATAAGAGCTGCTTTTTAAATAGAAGGTCCTTTTTGAGAAATTGTACTTTTTAATAAGAGGTACTCTTTTAATAAAAGGTAGTTTTTTAATAAACGATACTTTCTAAATAAATGGTACTATTTTAAGAAGTGCTTTTTAAATATAAGGAACTTTTTCAATAAAAGGTACTTTTTAATAAAAGGTACCTTTTTAGAAAATTATTTTTTTAAGAAAATTTACTTTTTTAAAAAAGGTGATTTTTTTATTATAAGGTACTTTTTTAAGAAAAAGTAATTCTTTTAAGAAAAAGTACTTATTTCAGGAAAGTACTTTTTTAAAAGAGGTACCTTCTAGGGTACTTTTTTTAAGATACTCCTTTTATAAAATGTAATTTTTTAATAAAGAGTTCTTCTTAAACAAAAGGTACTTTTTTAAATAAAAGATACTTTTTAATAAAAGATACTTTTTTGATAAAATGTACTTTTTTAATGAACGGTACTTTTTTAATAAAAGTTAAATTTTTAATAAAAGGTACTTTTTTAATAAAAGGTACTTTTTAATAGAAGGTACTTTTTAATAAAAGGTACTTTTTAATAAAAGGTACTTTTTAATAAAAGGTACTTTTTAATAAAAGGTACTTTTTAATAAAAGGTACTTTTTAATAAAAGGTACTTTTTAATAAAAGGTACTTTTTAATAAAAGGTGCTTTTCAATAAAAGGTACTTTTTAATAAAAGGTGGTTTTTAATAAAAGGTACTTTTTAATAAAAGGTACTTTTTAATAAAAGGTACTTTTTATAAAAGGTACTTTTTAATAAAAGGTACTTTTTATAAAAGGTACTTTTTAATAAAAGGTACTTTTTAATAAAAGGTACTTTTTAATAAAAGTTACTTTTTAATAAAAGGTACTTTTTAATAAAAGGTACTTTTTAATAAAAGGTACTTTTTAATAAAAGGTACTTTTTAATAAAAGGTACTTTTTAATAAAAGGTACTTTTTAATAAAAGGTACTTTTTAATAGAAGGAGCTTTTTAATAAAAGGTACTTTTTAATAAAAGGTACTTTTTAATAAAAGGTACTTTTTAATAAAAGGTACTTTTTAATAAAAGGTACTTTTTAATAAAAGGTACTTTTTAATAAAAGGTACTTTTTAATAAAAGGTACTTGTTAATAAAAGGTACTTTTTAATAAAAGGTACTTTTTAATAAAAGTTACTTTTTAAAAGGTACTTTTAAATAAAAGTTACTTTTTAAAAAGGTATATTTTTTAAAAACGTATTTTTTTAAAGGTATTTTTTAAAAAGTTTACTTTTGAATTAAAGGTACTTATTTAATAAAAGGATATTTTTTTAGGTACTTTTTTAATGAAAGGTAATTTTTTAATAAAAGGTACTTTTTAATAAAAGGTACTTTTTAATAAAAGGTACTTTTTAATAGAAGGAGCTTTTTAATAAAAGGTACTTTTTAATAAAAGGTACTTTTTAATAAAAGGTACTTTTTAATAAAAGGTACTTTTTAATAAAAGGTACTTTTTAATAAAAGGTACTTTTTAATAAAAGGTACTTTTTAATAAAAGGTACTTTTTAATAAAAGGTACTTTTTAATAAAAGGTACTTGTTAATAAAAGGTACTTTTTAATAAAAGGTACTTTTTAATAAAAGTTACTTTTTAAAAGGTACTTTTAAATAAAAGTTACTTTTTAAAAAGGTATATTTTTTAAAAACGTATTTTTTTAAAGGTATTTTTTAAAAAGTTTACTTTTGAATTAAAGGTACTTATTTAATAAAAGGATATTTTTTTAGGTACTTTTTTAATGAAAGGTAATTTTTTAATAAAAGGTACTTTTTAATAAAAGGTACTTTTTAATAAAAGGTACTTTTTAATAGAAGGAGCTTTTTAATAAAAGGTACTTTTTAATAAAAGGTACTTTTTAATAAAAGGTACTTTTTAATAAAAGGTACTTTTTAATAAAAGGTACTTTTTAATAAAAGGTACTTTTTAATAAAAGGTACTTTTTAATAAAAGGTACTTTTTAATAAAAGGTACTTTTTAATAAAAGGTACTTTTTAATAAAAGGTACTTTTTAATAGAAGGAGCTTTTTAATAAAAGGTACTTTTTAATAAAAGGTACTTTTTAATAAAAGGTACTTTTTAATAAAAGGTACTTTTTAATAAAAGGTACTTTTTAATAAAAGGTACTTTTTAATAAAAGGTACTTTTTAATAAAAGGTACTTTTTAATAAAAGGTACTTTTTAATAAAAGGTACTTTTTAATAAAAGGTACTTGTTAATAAAAGGTACTTTTTAATAAAAGGTACTTTTTAATAAAAGTTACTTTTTAAAAGGTACTTTTAAATAAAAGTTACTTTTTAAAAAGGTATATTTTTTAAAAACGTATTTTTTTAAAGGTATTTTTTAAAAAGTTTACTTTTGAATTAAAGGTACTTATTTAATAAAAGGATATTTTTTTAGGTACTTTTTTAATGAAAGGTAATTTTTTAATAAAAGGTACTTCTTGAATAAAAGGTGCTGCTTAATAAAAATTAAATTTTTTAATGAAATAAATTTTTTTAGGAGAAGGTACTTTTTCTTAGAAAATTCACTTTTTTAAGTAAATTTACTTTTTTAATAACAGGTACTTTTTTTAATAAAAGGTACTTTTTTAATAAAAAGTAGGTACTTTTTTAATAAAAGCTACTTTTTTGATAAAATGTACTTTTTTCATAAAGGGTGCTTTTTTAATAAAAAGGTACTTTTTTAATTAAAGGTAATTTTTTAATAAAAGGTACTTCTTGAATAAAAGGTACGTTTTAATAAAAGGTACTTTTTAAAAATGGTATATTTTTTTAAAAATGTATTTTTAAAGATTTTTTACAAAAATTTACTTTTTAATTTAAGGTACCTTTTTAATAAATGGTACTTTTTTTAAAAAAATTTACTTTTTCAATGAAAGGTACTTTTTAATAAAAATTAAAATTTTTAATAAAAGGTATTTATAAATGCATTTTTTAGGAAAAGGTACTTTTTCTTAGAAAATTCACTTTTTAAAGTAGATTTACTTTTTTAATACAAGGAATTTTTATAAGAAAAGGTACTTTTTTAAGAAAAAAAATTTTTTTTTTCAAATTATACTTTTGTATGAAAAATCACTTCAATATTAAAATATACTTATTTGAGATATATTAAAAAAAATTTTTTTTATAAAAATCACTTTTTAAATAAAACGTACTTTTGTAATAAAAGGCGCTTTTTTTTAATGAAATTTACTTTTTTAATAAATCCCGCTAAAAAAGGTACTTTTTTTAAAAAAGTTACGTTATTTAAAAAAAGTACTTTTTTATAAAAGGTACTTTATATATTTTTTTAAAAAAAGTATTTTATTAAAAAGGTATTTTTAAAAAAATTATTTTTTAATTAAAGGTACTTATTTAATAAAAGGTACTTTTTTAAAAAAAAGGTACTTTTTAAATGAAAGGTACTTTTTAATAAATAATAGTTTTTTAATAAAAGGTATTTATCCAATAAAATGCATTTTTTTAGGATAAGGTACTTTTTCTTAGAAAATTCACTTTTTAAAGTAGATTTACTTTTTTAATACAAGGGATTTTTATAAGAAAAGGTACTTTTTTAAGAAAATGTTTTTTTTTTCAAATTATACTTTTATATGAAAAATCACTTTAATATTAAAATATACTTATTTGAGATATATTAAAAAAATACTTTTTTTTTATAAAAATCACTTTTTAAAAAAACGTACTTTTGTAATAAAAGGCGCTTTTTTTTAATGAAATTTACTTTTTTAATAAATCCCGCTAAAAAAGGTACTTTTTTTTAAAAAAGTTACGTTATTTAAAAAAAGGTACTTTTTTATAAAAGGTACTTTATATATTTTTTTAAAAAAGTATTTTATTAAAAAGGTATTTTTAAAAAAATTATTTTTTAATTAAAGGTACTTATTTAATAAAAGGTACTTTAAAAAAAAAAAAACTATTTAAATGAAAGGTACTTTTTTAATAAAAATGTAGTTTTTTAATAAAAGGTATTTATCCAATAAAATGCATTTTCTTAGGACAAGGTACTTTTTCTTAGAAAATTCACTTTTTTAAGTAAATTTACTTTTTTAATACAAGGTATTTTTTTAAGAAAAGGTACTTTTTTAAAAAAATGTTTGTTTTTCTTTTTTTTTTTTTTGAAATTATACTTTTATATGAAAAATCACTTTAATATTAAAATATACTCTTTTAAGAGAGATACGTTAAAAAAATACTTTTTTTTTGTAAAAAGCACTTTTTTTATAAAACGTACTTTTTTAACAAAAGGCGCATTTTTTAATGAAATTTACTTTTTTAATAAATGGGACTTTTTAATAAAAATTTAATTTTTTGATAAAATATACTTTTTCAATAAAAGGTATTTTTTAAAAAAAATTACTTTTTTTTACGAAAATTTACTTTTTAAAGAAAATTGGATTTTAAAATAAGACACTTTTTTAATAAAAGTTACTTTTTGAATAACAGGTACATTTTTAATAAAAGGTAATTTTTCAATAAAAGGTACTTTTTTTAATAAGTGGTATATTTCAGAAGAGGTGCTTTTTTCGAAAAGGTACGTTTATTAAACGAAAGGTACTTTTATTTCATGAAAGGTACTTTTATTAAATGAAAGGTACTTTTATTAAATGAAAGGTACTTTTACTAAATGATAGGTACTTTTATTAAATGAAAGGTACTTTTATTAAATGGAAGGTACTTTTATTAAATGAAAGGTACTTTTATTAAATGAAAGGTACTTTTATTAAATGAAAGGTACTTTTATTAAATGTAAGGTACTTTTATTAAAAGAAATGTACTTTTTAAATAAAGAGGAATTTATTTAATAAAAGGTATTTATTCAATAAAAGATATTTTTTTAATAAATGGTATATTTTAATAAAGGAGCTTTTTTAGAAAAGGTATTTTTTAAGAAAATTAACTTTTTAATTAAAGGTGCTTTTTTTATAAATTATACTTTTTTAATTAAGATGTCTTTTAGAAAAGGTCCTTTTTTTAAATAAAATATAGTTTTATAATAAAAGGCACTTCTTAATAAAAGATACTTTTTTAAACAAGATATTTTTTTCAAAAAGATGTTTTTTTTAAAAGGTACATTTTAAGATACTTTTTTAAGATACTCCTTAAATGAAAGGTACTTTTTTAAAAAAGGTACGTTTATTAAATGAAAGGTAATTTTATTAAATGAAAGGTACTTTTATTTAATGAAAGGTACTTTTATTAAATGACAGGTACTTTTATTAAATGGAAGGTACTTTTATTAAATGAAAGGTACTTTTATTAAATGAGAGGTACTTTTTGAATAAAGAGGAAATTATTTAATAAAAGGTATTTATTCAATGAAAGGTATTTTTTTAATAAATGGTATTGTTTAGAAAATTCACTTTTTTAAGAAAATTTACTTATTTAAAAAAGATACTTTTTTAATACAAAGTACTTTTTTAAGAAAGTGTACTTTATATAGAAGAAAATGATATTTTTTTCAGAAATTATACTTTTTTATGGAAAAGTACTTTTATATTAAAAGGAACTTTTATAGAGATACTTTTAATTAAATACCTTTTTTTTTTTATAAAAATAACTTTTTTAATAAACGTACTTTTTTAATAAAAGGTCTTTTTTAAATAAAAGCTACATTTTAAAAAAAGGTACTTTTTAAGAAAATTTACTTTTTTAATAAAAGCTACTTTTTAATAAAAGGTACTTTTTTAATAAAAGGAAATTTAATAATAAAAGGCACTTTTTAAGAAAATGTTTTTTTCAGATATTATACTTTTTTATAAAAAAAAGAACTTTTTTAAAGAAACATACATTTTAAAGAAAATGTACGATTTAAGAACAGGTACTTTTATAAGGCACTTTTTTTATAAAAATTTACTTTTTTTTAAATTTACTTTTAAATAAAAGCTACTTTTTAAAAAAGTACTTTTTTAATAAAAGTTATTTTTTAATAAAAATTTACTTTTTAATAAAAATTTACTTTTTAATAAAAATTTAATTTTTCAAGATATGGTACTTTTTAAATAAAAGGCACTTTTAAAATGTTCTTTTTTAATAAATGGTGCTTTCTAAAAAAGGCGCTTTTTAATAAAAGGTACTTTTTTAATAAAAGGTAATTTTTCAATAAAAGGTACTTTTTCAACAAAAGGTGTTTTTCAATAAAAGGAACTTTTTAATAAAAGGTACTTTTTCAATAAAAGGTAGTTTTTTAATAAAACGTAGTTTTTTAATAAAAGGTACTTCTTAATAAAAGGTTCTTTTTAATAAAAGGTACATTTATAATAAAAGCTATTTATTAATAAAAATGTACTTTATTAATAAAAGGTAATTTTTAAATGAAAAGTACTTTTATTAAATGGAAGGTACTTTTATAAAATGAAAGGTACTTTTACTAAATGTAAGGTACTTTTAGAAAGGCACTTTTTTAATAGAGAGGAAATTATTTAATAAAAGGTATTTATTCAATAAAAGGTATTTTTTTTAAGAAAAGGTATTTTTTGGAATATTCACTTTTTTTAAAAACTTACTTATTTAAAAAAGATACTTTTTTAATACAAACTACTTTATAAAAATGGTATTTTTTCAGATAATGTACTTTTTTAATAAAAGGTTATTTTTTTAATAAAAAGTAATTTAATAATAAAAGGTACTATTTTAAGAAAATGTTTTTTTCAGAAATTATACTTTATTATGGAAAATTACTTTTTTATGGAAAAGTGCTTTTATATTAAAAGGTACTTTTATAGAGATACTTTTAAATACTTTTTTTATAAAAAGAATTTTTTTTGTAGTTAAACGCACTTTTTTAATAAAAAAAAGCTACTTTTTTTAAAAAAAATTTACTTTTTAAGAAAATTTAATTTTTAATAAAAGGTACTTTTTTAATAAAAGGTAATTTAATAATAAAAGGCACTTTTTTAATAAATTGTTTTTTTTCAGAAATTATACTTTTTATAAAAAAAAAAAAGAACTTTTTTAATAAAACGTACTTTTTTAATAAATTTTACTTTTTAAGAAAAGGTACTTTTATAAGGTACATTTTTTATAAAAATTTACTTTTTTTTAATTTACTTTTTAAATAAAAAATAAAAATAAATAAAATAAAAAATGCACTTCTTAACTAAAGCTATTTCTTAATGTACTTTTTAATAAAAATTTATTTTTTCAAAAAAAGGTACTTTTTAAATAAATGGCACTTTTAAAAATGTTATTTTTTAATAAATGGTACTTTTCTAAAAAAGGTGATTTTAATAAAAAGTACTTTTTTAGTAAAAGGTACTTTTTAATAAAAGGCACTTTTTTAATAAAAGGTAGTTTTTCAATAAAAGGTTCATTTTCAATAAAAGGTACTTTTTCAATAAAAGCTACTTTTTCAATCAAATGTAGTTCTTCAATAAAAGGAACTTTTCTATTAAAAGCTAATTTTTTAATGTAAGGTACTTTTTTTATAGAAGGTACCTTTTTAATAAAACGTAGTTTTTTAATAAAAGGTACTTTTTAATATAAGGTACATTTTAATAAAAGATACTTTTATAATAAAAGCTATATTTAAAAAAAAAAATACTTTTTTAGTGAAAGGTACTTTTTAAATGAAAGGCACTTTAAAATAAAAAAGTATTTTTTAACAAAAATTGACTTTTTCAAGAAAAGGTACTTATTAAAAAATGTACTATTGTAATAAAGTTAGTTTTTTAATAACAAGCACTTTTCTAAAAAAATGTAGAAGTATAATTGCAAAAAATATTCAAAATTCAAAAATAACGATTGTTTGTTTGGACAGAGTTGTATCTTCTGAAATTAATACAAAGTAAAGCTGTATGGTAAGAAAACTGAAAACTAACCACACTGCTCGTAGGCCTGACTTTAGGTGAGTGTGTTAAAGCGCTGACCAAAAAGTGCAAGTACGAGTGTATGTGAAGGTTCATGGTTCAAAACCTCACGGCCGCCCTAAGTAGAAAAAAAATTTTCATATAGAAACAATCTATTCAATTAAAACATAACAATTATCACAATGTTCAATAAATCGCTGATGAAGGCTGAAATGCCAGAAACCGGTCCGATTAAGAATACAGTGCAGTTATGAATTTTTGAAATATATGCTTTCTTCTTTACCACGCACCATTTAAACAAAATGTACTTTTAAAAAAAATACTTTTTAATAAAAGGCACTTTTTTAGTAAAATGTACTTTTTAAAAAAAAGGTACTTTTTCAATAAAAGATCCTTTTTTAATATAATATACTTTTTAATTAAAGGTACTATATTAATAACAGGTACTTTTTTAATAAAACGCAGTTTTTTAATAAAATGTACCTTTTAATTAAAGGTACTTTTTTCAATAAGGTATTTTTTTAATGAAAAATTGTTTTTAAGATATATTTTTTAGGAAAGGTACTTTTTAAGAAACGTTACTTTTAACTAAAAGTAATTTTTTTGAGAAAATGCACTTTGTAATAAAAGCTAATTTTTTAATAAAAGATAGTTTTTTAATAAATAATTAATTAATAATACGTACTTATTGGATAATTATAGATTCTCACAATGTAGTAGAACACATTCTCTTCTATGCCCACGTTTTATATCTTTAGTAATGCATAATACATTTACTGTCAGTGTGACAAGATTTGTGGAACTCTATTTTACCCTATAGCGAACGTAACTTTTTAAACAGCATTTCACAATTTTAAACCATTTTTATAAATAATCTGTAAATAAGAATAATTTACTAATTGATTATTATTGCTGTCCACATTGGCGTTTAATCCTTTGGGTTAACATTTCTTTATTATTTTATAGTTAATTTCAATGTTTTTTTAGTTAATTAGTTTATAACATACACATATTTTTTTTATAACAGCCATCAAAATGTAATATCTTTAGTCATTAGGTCAAAAAGGCTTCAGACTGTTATGAATAAATAAATAAAAATCAATAAATAAAGAAATAATAAAAGGTACTTTTTTAAGAAAAAGCCTTTTTTTAAGAAAATGTACTTTCTTAAGAAAGGTACTTTTTTTTAGAAAATGTACTTTTTTTAAGAAATGGTACTTTTAATAAAAGGTACTTTTTAATAAAAGGTACTTTTTAATAAAAGGTACTTTTTAATAAAAGGTACTTTTTAATAAAAGGTACTTTCATTAGGCCAAAAAGGCTTCAGACTGTAATGAATATATAAATAAAAATAAAGAAATAATAGAAGGTATTTTTTTAGAAAAGGTATTTTTTTAGAGAAGGTACTTTTTTAGAAAAGGTACTTTTTTAGAAAATGTACTTTTATGAAAAGTTTTTTTTTGCGATAACTAACTTTTATGAAAAGGTTCTATTTTAAGAATAGGTACTTTTTTATTACAAAGTACTTTTTTATTAAAAGGTATTTTTTGTTAAAAGGTACTTCTTAAATTAAAAGTACTTTTTTAATGAAAGTTGTATTACTTTTGAATGATTCAGGACCTATAAAATTACTGCTTCTGTTACGTCAAATGATTTTGCGAGTTTTGCTTGCATTTGGTACAAGTCTTCACTGAGTATAGTCTCATCTTTTTTAGTTGACCAGGAAATTCTTTGTCTTTCGCAACGAAATTATAATTGAAAAATTTTAGTCCAAGGAGCATATTTACCGAAAACTTCATACTAGAGTATGTTTCCACACAAACAATTAAAGACTTTGTTGTATATATTTTTGAATTTTTATTTTATAATTTATTCATTTTGTTTTATTAAAAATTACTGGCTTTTTCTTAAGTCTTCTCTAGAAACAAAAAACGTAATACATTTTTTTTTTTTTTTTTTTTTTTTTTTGTTTAGTACTAAATCTTAAATTTAGTTTTACTATTTAAAAAAAAAAAAAAAAGTACTTCATACACTTATTTTAACAATTTGCAATTAGTTTTATAAACTAAATAGTTCGAAATAATAATTAGAATATTTATATAATAATAGAAATTTACAGTAATTTGAAAGAAAGAAGAAACGTATAATAAATCAAAACAAAAATTTACAAGTTTTGCTGAAAAAATTTCTACAAATTTGAGTACTTTTTTTAAAGTAAAAAAAAAAATTGTTTAAAAGAAATTTTTTAAAATTTTTTTAAATTTTTTTTTTTTTTTTTTGTAAATTGTTTTGTTTCCTAATATTTTTTTCATTATTATATTTACTTAAAGCAAAAAAAAGAATTCATTTAACAAAAGGAAAATTTAATTCAATTTAAAGTTTGTTTTTTATATAACTGAAAACACATTAGTTTTAATAATAATAAATTTTTCAAGATCAATATTTTACAATTTTGTTTTTGTAGTAATTTCTATATAATTATTTGATGTGTTTAATAATTAATTGTTTTTAAATATATGTTTTCATAATTTTTTTTTAATGGTTGTTTGTTTTTTAATTGTTTAATAAATAAGTTATTAACTTTATTTGTTTGTGAATTAAATATTGCTGTATATAGTTCAATTATTTAATAAGTTTTGTTTTATATTTTAAAGGAAAATCAAATAAAGGTCAGGGAGGAAGGGAGGTTTTTAAGATATTTTAAAAACAAAAAAAAGTTTCTTTGAAATAACTTTTATGTTTTTTTTTGTTTGTGTTGTTTTATTTTGTAGTTTCTTTTAGTAAAACTAAACCTAATGATGCAGTCACTTTCATGAGGCATACATACGATTGATATCATGCTGATATTTATCTTGAATATCTTTACGTTTCAGTTTGAAGGCCGCTGTTACCAAACCCATATCAGGTGACCATACCTCTTTGCATAATGTTATAGCGGCGGGTACTTCGAATTTTTGTAATTTGCCTAAATGATTAAAAAAAAAACAAAAAGAAAGCAAAATTTAGTATTAAGTATTTAATTTGTTGGTGTTTTTGTCATACATTTTTTAGCATGTTCGGCTATCTCTTTAATAACGGCCTTTTCCATAACTGGGATGGAGCATAGTTCTTCAAAGTGTTTGCCTTCTATACCATGACGTTGTGCTAGTTCCTCCAAATGCTTTTGATTGGGCACCACCAGCGCTACAGTGAAGTGTTTAGTAGAATCACCAATCACACAGATATTCTCTATGATTGGACAGGTCTTTAATTCCGATTCTACTTTACCCAATGAGACATATTCACCGGCTTGCAATTTAACCAAATCCTTTTTACGATCTGTAATAGTAAGAAAAGATTAAAAAAAAAACAATCGATATTATTTTAAAAAAAAATCATGTACAAAAAAAATACTTAAAAAATTTAATTCGTGTTTCTTGAATATTAATCCAAGTTTTCTCAATTTTAGTTGATATAATCTGCTTTCCAAATTATGTTTTCTGAATTTCAATTTAAATTTTAAAAATATTTTTTTATTGAATTTCAATTGATGTTTTCTGAATTTTATTGGATTTTTCTGAATTTAAGTTTATTTTTTCTGCATTACAATTTAGGTTTTCTGAATTTAAAGAAGTCTTTTCTGAACATCAATTTAACTTTTTCTGAATTTTATTTGTCATTTGTCATTTTATGTTTTAAATTATTTTTGGAGAATTTATTTTCTGAATTTTAATTAATGCAATTGGGATTTGCTGATCATCAATAATTAATTTCTGTATATCAATCAAGGTTCAGAAAATACACACATGAAATACACAATGTTCTGTTCTAAAGCAGCCAACACATATTTTTATTTTCATATCAATTATGTGTGTTTCTAAATTTTGTACGGTGCCCAACATAATCATGACTGTGTTATTAATATTTCGTTATCTACACGAACATTTTTCTATCACGTTTATTTTTTGTTTCGAACACACATAAACCACACAGATTCGAGTGTAGCTTTATTTTAAATTCGTTTTCTTGCACGTGTACTGCTAAAAAACCAGAACATGTTCTTCAAGGCGTACATCCAAAAATTAAAACATTATTCACTCGCGATCGAAAAAAACGAAATTAAGTCATAAACAACATATAAAATTTCTCTGTTTTCTATTTTATTACCATCTTTTTTATTTTTATTTTTATCTTTTTTATTTTTATTTCATTTTTTTTTTTTTATCTTTTTATTTATTTTTTTTTTTTTATTATTATCTTTTCATTTTTATTTTTTATTTATTTATTTTTTTTTTTATTTTTAATTTTTTTTATTTTTTTTTTTTGTTTTTATTTTTTTTTTTTTTTTTTTTTATATTTATTTTTTTTTTTTTATTTTTTTTTTTTTTTATTATCTTTTTATTTTTATTTTTTTTTTTATTATCTTTTTATTTATTTTTTTTATCTTTTTATGTTTATTTTTTTTTTTTTTTTTATCTTTTTATTTTTATTTTTTTTTTATTATCTTTTTATTTTTTTTTATTTACCCCTGTTCTTGAAACCACTATCACAAAAAAAAAACTCGTAAATGAAAAAATTCTTAAATCTACGAGTTTTTTTGCTGTTCTCTAATTTCAATAAGAATATTTTTTCTCGGTTTTAATTCACATAGAAAAGGCTTTGTGAATTCAAAACAAATGCCCTTTTTTCTGTTAAGCAGGTCTTAAGAGATAAAAAAACTAATTGATATTTGAACTCTAACATGTTTTTTATTGAACCTTGTCATTATTTTAAAAAATTAGACATTAATTTTATGAAAAAAACGATTTTAAAAAACGTCTACATTTTGCGCTGATTAAAAAAAAAAAAAACTCGTAATAAGTGGTCGATGTTAATAAAACACACATTTTGCGATGATGCTGTTCTATAACTATAATAAAAACATTTTATTTACACAATCTATTTTCCATTATAATTTTTTCAATTATAACATAGATTCTTCATGCAGTAATTATTGCAAATAAAGGAATTAAAAAAAAAATTTTACTCAAATCACATATTTTTATTTTTTTTTTTTGCATTTGACTGCCACAACTTTGTTTATGTTCGAAACAGTAGTGATGCCAGTCAAATCCAATTTATTTGAATTTCGAATTTTCTTTGGTGATGCCTTACTTATTTCAAAAAGAGAAGTCATTCTTAATTGAATGAAATTGAAGAATAAAAACAATTACATGAACAAGTAAATTGTTATTTTAAAAGTAAATATATTTTTTTTTACTTTCTTTATAATCTTAAGGAAAAACATGCAAAAATTACTTAAGGTTTTTTTGTGAAAGTGACTAGAGAGCCATATGGCACCTCGGTTTCTAGATAACATATGGTTCTGAAGCTAAACCATATGTTTCATGTCGTTTGATAATAAAATATATGATTTCGAAAAATATTTCGAAAATATAAAATTTGTGTTTTCAAGAAATCCAAAATTTCAATTTCATGTTATTTCAAATTCATTCTTATTCAAATAACAACGTTTCAAGAACAGGGCTGAATATCTTTTTATTTTTATTTTTTTTTTTTTATTATCGTTTTATTTTTATTTATTTTTTTTTTTATTATCTTTTTATTTTTATTTTTTTATAACTGCTAATGGATTATTTTAGATTTTTTTAATAAATTTGGTTGAAACAATTGTTGTCGTTATTACAGGGGTGTTTCAGATTTTTCCGATCGTGAGTGGATAATGTTTTAATTTTTAGATCTACGCCCTGAAAAACATGTCCTGTTTTTTTAGCAGTACACGTGCAAGAAAACGAACTTAAAATAAAGCTTCACTTGAATATGTGTGGTTTATGTGTGTTCGAAACAAAAAATACATGATAGAAAAATGTTCGTGTAGATAACGAAATATTAATACGAAACACAGTCATGATTGTGTTGTGCACCGTACAAAATTTAGAAACACACATAATTGATATGAAAATAAAAATATATGTTTGTTGGTTTGTTTACATATATGTACGGGTTTTTTATTCAGTGTGTGTTTTTTTCTGAACTCTGATATCAATTGATTCTGATTAAAATTGATATACAAATTTATTAATTAAAATTGCTGTCTTCTGAGATTTAATTAATATTTTCT
The DNA here is from genome assembly GCA_963682025.1 of Cordilura impudica. Lineage (NCBI taxonomy): Eukaryota > Metazoa > Arthropoda > Insecta > Diptera > Scathophagidae > Cordilura > Cordilura impudica. The sequence goes on along the minus strand of OY821521.1, from coordinate 192,145,719 downwards.
GCATTTGAAATTGAATTTTCCTAATTTGATATTGTTTTCTGAATTTATATATGTATATATATTAGGAATTTCCGGTCATGTTTTCTCAACTCGAAACAAACTTTTTCGGAATTTAGAATTTTCTTGATGTTTTGAAATTTAATTTTATTTCCCGAATTTCAGCTAATGTTTTCTGAATCCTAATTGTTAATTTCCGAATTCGTTTAACGTTATCTGAATTATATTTTTTTTCTGAATTTCAATTTAAGTTTTCTCAATTTTTATTAATAATTTCTGAAATTAGGTTAACGTTTTCTGAATTTCAATTAAAGTTTTCTGAATTTCAATTTAAGTTTTCTGAAAAAAAAATTGATTTTTCTGAATTTTACCGCACATTTTTTGACATTTGACATCATTTGACATTTTCTGAATGTCATTTAAATTTTTATTATTTTTTCTGTTCTCAATTTTAATTGATTATTTCTGTATTTCAATACATTTTTAAACTCTTTTAACTCATACTCTTTGTCTGTTTGTCTGTCTGTCATGGGGCAACCCCGTTCCCCATAGTCTTGTTGTGACTACAGATTAATTTTGGAGTAGTCACGCACAGTCACGCATAGTCACGCACTGTCACGGAGTGATCTAAATGTCATTTCCGGTTATCCGATCGATCAGAAACTTGATCCATACACTTGCTGTGAAAAAAAGATTAACTTTGACTTAGTCACGCACAGTCACGGAGTGATCTAAATGTCATTTACCCTCATCCGATCGATCTGAAACTTGGTCGATATAATTGCTGTAAAGAAAGATTAACTTCGACATAGTCACGCACAGTCACGGAGTGATTTAAAAGCCATTTCCTCTTATCCGATCGATCTGAAACTTGGTCTATAGACTTGCTGTGAAAGAAGATTAACTTTGAATTAGTCACGCACAGTCACGCTTGGTCACGCACAGTCACGGAGAGAATAAAACCTCACTTCCCCTCATCCGATCGATCTGAAACTTTGTCCATAGACTTGTTGTGACCAAAGATAAATTTTAAGATAGTCACACAGTCACGCACAGCCACGGAGTGATTTAAATCCCATTTCCCCTCATCTGATTGATCTGAAAAGTTGTCCATAGACTTATGGCCAAAGCTTAATTTTAAGATAGTCACGCAAAGTCACGCACTGTCACGGAGAGATTAAAAACTCATATGCATAAGGAAATAAAGAGTTTTAATAATAACTTTGTTTTTATGGGTTAGATTATTTCTGAATTGTAAATTACAGTTTCTGAATTTAAATTTATCTTTCTTGAATATTAATTTATGGTTTCTGAATTTTTTGAATATGTATTTTTTGAATATTACTAAAAAAAAATTTAATTTCAATTGATCTTTTCTGAATATCATTTCATATTTCCAGAATTTAATTAAATGTTTTTGAATTTCATTTGACATGTTCTAAATTTCAATTACTGTTTTCATTTGGCATTTTTTTGAATTTAGTTAATATTTTCTGAATTTTAATTGATGTTTTCTGGATTTCATTTGACATTTTCTGAACTTTAATTTTTCAGCTTCTCTGAATTTCAATTGATATTTTCTTAATTTTTATAAATGTTTTCTGAATTTCATTTAACATTTTCTAAATTTCAATTAAGGTTTCCGAATTTTATTTGACAAGTGCCGAATTTAAATTATTGAATTCTGAACTCCAATCGATATATTCGGAATTGTTATTATTGTTTTCTAAGTATTATTTGACATTTTCACAATATCAAGTGATGTTTTCTGAATTTATATTTATTTTTTCTGAATTGTAATCGCTTTTTCCGAATTTCAATCGATGTTTACTGAATTTCATTTAAAATTTCTGATATTAAATTATTGTTTTCTGAATTGTCATTGAAGTTTTCTCAATTATATTTGATTTTTATGTATTTCGATTAATGTGTTCTGAAATTAATTTGAAATTTTCTGAATTTCAATTAAAGTTTTCTGAATTTCAATTGATAATTTCTGAAATTCAATGATTGTTTTTTTAATTTTCATTGAAGTTTTCTGACTTTGATTTCACATTTTCTGAATTTCAATTAGTGTTTTCTGAATCTCATTTAATATTTTCTTAATTTCATTTGATATTTTCAGAATTTCATTTATAATTTTCTGAATTTCATTTGACATATTCTGAATTTCAACTTATCATTTCTGAATTTCATTTGACATTTTCAGAATTTAATTTATCATTTTCTGGATTTCATTTATCATTTTCTGAATTTTAACTGATGAATTCCATTTGACATATTCTGAATTACAATTTACGTTTTCTGAATTATATATGATTTTTCTGAATTCCAATCATTGTTTTCTGAATTTCAATTGATAATTTCTGAATATAAATTAATATTTTCTGAATTTCATTTGTCATATTCTAAATACAATTATTTTTCTGAATTTCAATTAATGTTTTCTGAATTCCAATTGATATGTTTCGATTATTTATTATTGTTTTCTGAATTTGATTTGATTTTCTGAATTAAATTCAACAATTTTTAAATTTTAATTATTGTTTTCTGAATGTCAATTAATTTTTCTGAATTTTAATTGATATTTTTTGAGTTTCTATTATTGCTTTATGAATTTCATTTGACATTTTTTAATTTTTGTTTTCTGAATTTTAACTGGTATTTTCAGATATCACTTATTGTGTTCTGAATTTCAAAACCGCAATTAATGTTTCCTAACTATCATTTGATATTTCCAAATTTAATTTAAGAATTTCTGTTATCTGAACTTCAATTGATATTTTCTGAATTATTATTGTTTTCTGAACTTCATTGAACAATTCCTGAATTTTAATTATTGCTATCTGAATATCAATTAATGTCATCTGAATTTCAATTGATATTTTGTGAATTTAAATTTTTGTTTTCTAAATTTCAATTGATATTTACAGTGTATCAATTCATCTTTTCTGAATTTAAATTTATATTTGAATTTCAATTGATATTTTCTCAATTGAAAATTTCTGAATGTTATGAATTTCGATTGATATTACCTGAATTTCCATTCTATTTTCTGAACAGTTTCTATATTTCGATTAATAAATTCTTACATTCAATTTGCTTTTTTTTTTTAAATTTTAGTTGTATATTCTGAATTTTAATTTCAATTTCAATTCAATTTCTTCAATTTCAATTACTTCTGAATTTAATCCGAATTTCAATTAGAGTTTTCTGAATCTCATTTGACGTGTTCAGAATTTCAATTACTGATTTCTGAATTTCAATAAATATTTTCTGATTTGCAAATGACATTTTTTGAATTGAAATTATCTGTCTTGGATATTAATTTATGATTTCTGAATTTGAATATTACTGAAGTTTTCTAAATTTCAATTCATGTTTCCTGAATTTTAATTGATACTTTCCGAATTTCATTTGACATTTTCTGAACTTCAATTAGTGTTTTCTTAACTTCATTTGATATTTTTAGAAATATAACTATAATTTTCTAAAATTCATTTGACATTTTCAGAATTGCAATTCATGTTTTCTGAATTATATTCGATATTTTCTGATTTTTTATTATTGTTTTCTGAATTTTATTTGATATTTTCTTAATTTCTATAAATATTGTCTGAATTTCATTTGAAATTTTGAGAATTTTATTTAACATTTTCTAAATTCCAATTAATGTTAATGTTTTCTGAATTTTAATCGGTTTTTTGAATATTATTAGAAATTTCTGAATTTCAATTAAATGATAATTTCTGAAATTCAATTAGTTTTTCTGAATATCCACCAATGATTTCGGTACTATATTTGATTTCCAGAATTTCGAATAATGTTTTCTGAATAAAAATCGATTGTTTCTTAATTTTTAATTGATGTTTTCTGAATTTCATGTTCTGAATTTCAATCCATGTCTTCTGAATTTCAATTAAAATTTTCAGATTTTTATTTAATATTTTCTGAATTTCAATCGGTATTTTCTTAATTTTATTAGTGTTTACTAAATTGATGTTTTCTGAATTTCATGTTCTGAATTTCAATCCATGTTTTCTGAATTTCAATTAAAATTTTCAAATTTTTAATTAATATTTTCTGAATTACAATCGATATTTTCTTAATTTTATTATTGTTTACTGAATTTCAATTGACATTTTCTGAATTTGATATGATGTTTTCTGAATTTCATTTGACATTTTTAGAATTTGAATTGTTACCTGAATTTCATTTGATTTATTCTGAATTTTAATTATTGTTGTCTGAATTTCTGAGTTTCGATCAATGTAACCAGAATTTCATTTGAAATTTACTCAATTTCATTAATGTTTTCTGGATTTAATTTGACATGTCTGAATTTAATTTTTTTTTTTTTAATTTTAATTGAAATTTCCTGCACTTTAGTTAATGTTTCGATTTCAACCGATATTTGATTATCGATTTCTGAATATAAGTTGATATTTTCAGAAGAGCAATTGTACTTTTCTGAATTTAAATTTATGTTTTCTGAATTTCATTTTAAACTTTCTGAATTTCAATTAGTGTTTTCTGCATTTTAATTGATATTTTTGAATCTCAATTGAAAATTTTTGAACTTGTATGGAATGTTCTGTATTATGGGAATTTCCAATATTTTCAAATATCAATTGTTGTATTCTGAATTTCAATTGCTATTATCTAAATTTCAATTATTTGGCGTTTTTCAGAACATCATTTGTCATTTTCTATATTTAAACTATTATATTCTGAATTGCCATTAAAATTTTCAGAATTAATATTTTCTTCTAAACTCACCAATGATTTTAAGTACACCATCAGAATGCATTTCACCAATATCGCCTGTTTTGAACCACCGTTTGCCATCTTCTTCGAAGAATTCTTCAGCAGTTTTGCCAGGTAATTTATAATAACCTTGGGAAACACAGTCACCACCAACAAGAACTTCGCCCTAAAAATAATTGAAAATAAATAAAGAAATCTACACTATTAAAAGTTAATTGACACATACTTGAGGATAAGGTTTATTGGTAATTCTATAACCACCTTCCTCCCAATTAACTAAACGTATTTCGGATACAGTCAATGGGGCACCAACACGGCCATATTGAGTATCACGATCTTAAATAGAAAAAATTATAAAAAATTGTTGATTTATGTAAATGAAATTTTATAACAATTCTTTTTTAAACTCACAATCCATAACGGTTGCTCCTGAAGTAGTTTCAGTTAAGCCATAGCCTTGAATTAAATCCACACACAAGCAGGTTTTGATTTGTTCATGGGTATCGGGAGATAAGGGAGCACCACCCGACATCATAATTCTTACACGACCACCCATAAGTTTGGCCACCTTTTTGAAAACCATTCTTAAAAAAAAATAAATAAATAAAAAAAAGTTTAAGAATTGATTCGTATTAATATTTTCATAATCTTACTTGTCTATCAAGGGAGTTTCATAACCCTTTTGGAACCATTTAACTTTGTATTGATAGAGAAATTGGAATAATGCTTTTTTAAAGGCCGAACCAGAGTTCACTTTATCATTAATGCCTTTAGAAATACGATCCAAAATAAGCTACGAAATGAAAGATAAGTGATAAATAAATATGGGCAAATATTCTTGCTGTAAATAATTGAACCTACCGGTACTGTGGTCATGCAAGTGGGTTTTAAAACCGTAGCATCTCCTTTGGAGCCTCTCATAATTTTACTACTTGTATCGATTAAGGTCAATGGTGTAGAATAACCAATTGGTACGCCCGTCATTAGACAAACACTTTCAGCCACCAATTCAAAAACATGGGCCAATGGAAGAAAACTAGAAGAAAAGATAAGAATATAAATATACAACTAAAACAAGAAGGAGCGCAAAAAACGACCTTGCACAATAATATTGCAAAATATATGTATTTTATAAAACAAAAAATTTCGAAAATGATAAAATATTGCGATAAAAAGTTCATGCCAAAAGCCCATTACTTCAAAATGTAAATTTTGGTTAAAAAAAAAAAAAGTACATTTTCTTAAAAAAAAAAATCTTTTATTAAATAAGTACCTTTTGCTACTTAAGTACCCTTTCTTAAAAAAGTACCCTTTCTTAAAAAAAAGTACCCTTTCTTAAAAAGAAACCTTTCTTAAATAAGTAAATTTTCTGAAAAAAGTACTTGTTCTTAAAAAACGTACCTTTTCATCAAAAAAGTACATTTTTTTAAAAAAGAACATTTAAAAAATACACTTGTTCTTAAAAAAAAAATACTTTCTTAAAAAATTAAGATGTTTGGAAAAAGCACATTTTTCTTAAATAAGTACTTTTTGTTAAAAAAAAAGTACCATTTCGTAAAAAAAGACTTTTTTAAAAAGGAGTTTTTTAAAAAAGTACATTTTCTTAACAAAATACTTTTTCTCAAAAAGTACATTTTCTTAAAAAAAAGTACCTTTTCTTAAAAAGTATATTGTCAAAAAAAAATTAAATTTTCTTAAAAAATTAATGTTTCCTATATAAGTACCGTTTCTTAAAAATGTACCTATTCTAGAAAAGGGCCTTTTTTTAAATAACTACTTTTCTTTAAAAGTACCTTTTCATCAAAAAGTATTTTTTCTTGAAAAAGAACCTTTTCTTAAAAAATTAATTTTTCTTAACAGTAACTTTTCTTAAATAAGTAAATTATATTTTAAAGAAATATCTTTTTAAAAAAGTAGATTTTCTTAAAAAGTACATTTTCATGAAAAAATATCTTTTCATAAAAAAGTAATTTTCTTAAAAAATTTTCTTAAAAAATTACTTTTCCTTAAAAAGTGTCTTTTCCTATAAATTGTTTTTTCTTAAAAAAGTACCTTTTCTAAAACAAGTTCATTTTCTTAAAAAATTACCTTTTATTAAAAGTACCTTTTTAAAAAAAATTTAATAATCTTAAAAAAAGTACATTCTCTAAAAAAATTTTTCTTTTAAAAAGTACCTTTAATTAAAAAAATACCTTTTCTTAAAAAGTACCTTTTTAAAAAAGTGTAATTTTCTTAAAAAAGTACCTTTTATTAAAAAAGTAAATTTTATTATAAAAGTACTTTTTATTAAACAAGTACCTTTTCTATAAAAAAAATTTTTCTTAGAAAGTACCTTTTCCTAAAAAAAGTTCTCCTTATTAAAAAGGTACCTTCTTTTAAATAAGTACCTTTTCTTAAAAAGTATCTTTTCTCAAAAAAGTATCACCTTCATAAGAAAAATACCCGTTCTTAAAAGGTCCATTTCTTAAAAAAGTACTTTTGCTTAAAAAGTACCAGTTCTTAAAAAATAGCACTTGTTTCTTTTTTAAAAAAGTTTATTTTCTTAAAAAGTACTTCTTAAAAAGTACCTTTTCTTAAAAAATAAACTTTATTTAAAAAAGATCATTTTCATTTTTAGAAAAGTTTCTTTTCTTAAAAAGTATCTTTTTTCATAAGTAACTTTTCTTAAAAAATTACTTCTGCTTTTTTAAAAAAAAGTTCTTCTTAAAAAGTACCTATTCTTAACAAAATACTTTTTCTCAAAAAGTAAACTTTCTTAAAAAAGTACCATTTCTTAAAATCGTACATTGTCATAAAAAATGTAAATTTTCTTAAAAAATTAATGTTTCTTAAAAAAGTATCGTCTCATAAAAATGTAACTGCTCCAGAAAAGAGCCTTTTTCAAATAAATACTCTTCTTTAAAATTACCTTTTCATCAAATAGTAATTTTTCTTGAAAAATAACTTTTTCTTGAAAAATAACTTTTTCTTAAAAAATTACTTTTTCTTAAATAATTATCTTTTCTTAAATAAGTAAATTATATTTAAAAAAAATTCCTTTTTTTAAAAAAGTTTTTCTTAAAAAATGCATTTTCATGAAAAAAAAATATCATTTCAAAAAAAAAGCAAATTTTTTTTAAAAATTACTTTTCCTTAAAAAAGTGTCTTTTCTTATAAATAGTTTTTCTTAAAAAAGTACCTTTTCTTAAAAAAGTTAATTTTCTTAAAAAATTACCTTTTATTAAAAAGTACCTTTTTAAAAAAAATTAATAATCTTAAAAAAGTACATTCTCTAAAAATTTGCTTCTTTTAAAAAGTACTTTTAATTAAAAAATACCTTTTCTTAAAAAATACCTTTTTAAAAAAGTTAATTTTCTTTAAAAAGTACCTTTTATTAAAAAATACCTTTTATTAACAAAGTTCCTTTTCTATAAAAATATTTTCTTAAAAAGTACCTAAAGTTCCTAAAAAAAAGTTTCCCTTATTAAAAAGGTACCTCTTTTAAATAATTACCTTTTCTTAAAAAGTATCTTCGCTCAAAAAGTAGCTCATCTTAAAAAAGTAAGTTTAAAAAAAAAGTACTTTTACAAAAAGTAGTACCTTTATAAAAAAAAAAATACCTGTTCTAAAAAAGCCCATTTCTTGAAAAAGTACTTTTGCTTAAAATGTACTTTTTCTTAAAAAAATTTTACCTTTTCTTTAAAAAGTACCTGTTCTTAAAAAAATTACTTGTTTCTTTTTTAAAAAGGTTTATTTTCTTAAAAAGTACTTTTTCTTAAAAAGTACCTTTTCATAAAAAACAACCTTTTCTTAAAAAAAAAGTACTTTTTCATTTTTAGAAAAGTTTCTTTTCTTAAAAAGTACCTTTTTCAATAAGTAACTTTTCTTAAAAAATTACTTTTGCTTTTTTAAAAGAAAGTTCTTTTTAAAAGGTTTATTTTCTTAAAAAGTAATTCCTTTTCTTAAAACTGCCTTTTCTTTCTTGTTTTTTGTTTTAAAAAAGTACCTTTTCTTCAACAAGTAATTTTTTTTTTTGCTTGTTTAAAAAAAAGTTCCTTTTCTTAAAAAATATGTTTTCTTAAAATAAAGTACCTTTTCTTAAAATGGTACTTTTTCTTTTTTTTTAAAAGGGCTTATCTTAAAAAGTACTTCTTCAGAAAAAGTACCTATTCTTAAAAAGCAATTTTTTACGATAAAATTTTTTTTTTAAAACAAACAGCTTTTCTTAAAAATATACATTTTCTTAAAAAATCACCTTTTAAAAAGAACATTTCTGAAAAAAATACTTTTTATTACAAAAATACCTTTTATTAAAAAAGTACCTTTTATTAAAAAAGTCCTTTAATTAAAAAAGTACCTTTTATTAAAAAAGTACCTTTTATTAAAAAAGTACCTTTTATTAAAAAAGTACCTTTTATTAAAAAGTACCTTTTATTACAAAATAACCTTTTATTAAAAAAGTACCTTTTATTAAAAAATTATCCTTTTATTAAAAAAGTACTCTTTTATTAAAAAAGTTCCCTTTATTAAAAAAAGTGCACTTTATTACAAAGTATCTTTTAATAAAAAAGTACCTTTTATAAAAAAAGGACCTTTTATTAAAAAAGTACCTTTTATTAAAAAAGTACCTTTTATTAAAAAAGTACCTTTTATTAAAAAATTATCTTTTAGTACAAAAGTACATTTTATTAAAAAGTAGCTTTTAATAAAAAAAGTACCTTTTTATTAAAAAAGTACCTTTTAATAAAAAAGTACCTTTTATTAAAAAAGTACATTTTATTCAAAAAGTACCTTTTATTAAAAAAGTACCATTTATTAAAAAAGTACCCTTTATTAAAAAGTACATATTAATAAAAAAGTACCTTTTATTAAAAAAGTACCTATTATTAAAAGAGTACCTTTTTTTAAAATTACTTTTTTCTTAATAAGTCTTTTTGTAAAAAAGTACTTTTTTGTAAAAAAAGTACTTTTTCCTTAAAAAGTCCTTTTGTACCTTCTTAAAAAGTCCTTTTGTTAAAAAATTATAAAAAAAAAAGTACCTTTTATTGAAAAGGCATCTTTTTAAAGTCACATTTTCTTGAAACGCCTTTCCTAACAAAATATTTTACTAAAAAAGTATTTTTTCTAATGCGATTAGTTGCAAGTTGCAAAGAGATTAACTTGTAAAACCGCTTGGAAGGTAAAACAATAGACAAAATTTAAGGGAAAAGTACTTGCAGACTCTTTAAAATTTTAGACGTTTTTCTATAGAATTTGTCTTAAAAAAAACTTTCAAGATGATTATTTCGCTTCTAAGAAAAAACTTACCCTATTAAAACATCATCTGGATAAATAGGGACGACATCACAGAAACCCTTCATGGTGGCTATACAATTTTTGTGAGACAAACAGACACCTTTGGGTGCACCAGTTGAGCCAGATGTATACATAATAATAGCAATATCATCAGTTTTCGGAGGAAAATTCTCTGTAAAAGAAAAAATGCAAATTAAAATGGTTTTTCTTTTTTAATTTTATTTTGAAATATCTAACTCCTAACATACCAAATTTACTATCTTGACCACTGCGCACAATTTGAGTGAATGGCAAAATTTTGACACCTTCCTTGAAACCGGTGATATCGGTTTTATGCAATTGATCTTCCATATAAATGATGGTATCAACCAGAGGGCATTTATCCAGTAACATTTTAAATTTGGGCAATAAATCATGTGATGTTATAACAGTGGTAACCTCTGTCTCGCTAATGCAATGGGCCACACCCTCATCGCCCAAAGTGGCATAGACGGTAACAATTGACAGGGATTGTTTGAAACAACCATGGGCGGCAATCATCCATTCGGCACGTGTCTCAGCAAAGAGGACAATATTCCGATGAGTTTGCTGACCAACTTCACGTAAACCACGACCAAAAGCGGCTGCCATACGTTCGGCTTCAATAAAGTTTTTCCATTTATAGTCGCCCATTTTGTATTTCTTGAAGACACGACCATTGGGCTGCAGCTCATCCTCTTCGCTTAAGATTTGTCTGGTGCCCAAACAGCGTTTAGAAGAATGAGTTGTAGCCACATAATTGAAAACCTTTTCGAGAGTGTCAATGTTGTCCTGTAACATTTTAATGTGAACGTCTCTGGGTGGTTCCGTTGTGCGATAAGTCAATGCCGTTTCATCACTGGTTATAACTTTAGCCTAATGGGGAGGAAATTTGCAGAAATAAAAGAAAAAAATTTAATATTATGAATCTAAAAAAAGTTTAAATTAAAAAAAAAAAAAAAAAACATCAAGAAATGGTGGAAATTTAAGATGCTTTGGAAATATATTTTTTAAGGTGTTATTTTTTTAAGGATCTTTCACCTTTAGGTCCAGCTTTCCCATATTATTAAGTGCTTTGTAGAATAATATATATATTTATTTATACAAAAACCAAAAAATATATATATAAAAATAAAGGGTAACCAACACCCAGTTAAATTTCGCCGTTTAGGCAGAGAAAAATATTTAACAAGTAAAAAATTTTAATTGTAAAACAATAAAATTAACAAAAACCTCTATGTCATCAGCTGTATATTTTGATTTTTCCTCATTTATGGACTTAATTGGTAAAGCCTGTTTAAATATTAAATAAAATGGAAGAGGTTAAAAATAACAGAATATTTTTTTTAACAGAAACTTATTTTATACGAAACTTAAGCTAAAATGTAACTAAAGTATTTTTATTATTTATCGTTTAGGGTCAGGCCAGTTCTATTAATTTGAATTTTAATTCCAGCAACAATGTTGATAATTGCCCAAAGTCTTGTGTTTTAAGTTTTCACCAGAATTCAATTTAAATCACTACCTGTAATTAAGTAATTACAATAACAACATGCTTACAAGGCATTCATTATTATTGTAAAAAAAGGTTAAGAACTTAATAAATAAAATTTAATGAAATTGCCTCTTAAAGTCAATAAGTTGATTATAACTTATTCAAAAACCATAAAATTATATTTTAAAAATCTTTAATTTTCAAGCTAGAAAATTACGGTGTTAGCAATAATATGCGTTTTATTCTAAACAGAATTTAAAAAAAAACTATCTTTAAAAAGACATTTCTTAAATTAGTGTTTTTTCTTAAATAAGTACTATTTACAAAAAAGACATTTCTTAAAATATGCTTTTTCTTAAATAAGTACTATTTACTAAAAAAAAAAAAAAGAGTATCTTTGTTTCTTCTAAAAAAAAAGTAAATTTTGCATAAATTTTTTAAAAAGCACATTTCCTACAAAAAAAAAACACTTAAAAGAGTTTTTGCAAAAAAAAAAAAAAAAAAAAAAAAGTAAATTTTAAAAAGCAGTTATTCTTAAAAAAAATCACAATTCTTAAAAAAGAAAAAAAATATCTTCTAAAAATAAAGTACCTTTTCATGAAAAAGTACATTTTCTTTTTAAAAAAAGTATCTTATCTTAAAAAATTATATTTTTCTTTACAAGTTACCTTTTCTTAAAAAGTACCTTTTCATTAAAAAATATATTTTCTGAAAAAAGTAAATTTTCTTATAAAGGTACCGTTTTCTTAAACCATCACTTTTTTTTCATTGAAAAGGCATCTTTTCAAAATTTTCTTAAAAAGTACATTTTCTTCAAAAAGGTTCCTTTTGTTAGAAAGTACAATTTCTTAAAAAAAATATATTTTTCTTTTTTATACTATTAACCTTTTTAATAAGTACCTTTTTCCAAAAAAAAAAAAAAAATAATCTTTTTTAAAACGTAGGTTTTTTTTTTTTTTTTTTTTTTTTTAAGAGTAAATTTTCTTTAAAAAAAAAGTGTCTTATCTTAAAAAAAAAATTGAATTAAATTAAAAATTACATTTTTTTTTAAAAAGTACCTTTTCTTAAAAAGTATTTTTCTTCAAAAAGTATCATTTCTTAAAAAAGCACCTTTTCTTAAAAAGTACCTCTTTCTTAAACCATCATTTTTTTTTTTTTTTTTTTTTTCTTAAAAAATCATTTCCTAAATTTTCTTAAAAAGTACATTTTCTTCAAAAGGGTTCCTTTTCTTAGAAAGTACCTTTTCTTAAAAAAATACCTTTTTCTTAAAAAAACTTTTTTTTTTTTAAATATTATCCTTTTTAAAAAGTACCTTTTTCCAAAAAAAAAAAAAAAAAAAAAAAAAAATCTTAAAAACTTTTTTTTTTTTTTTTTTGAAGAAATAAATTTTCTATAAAAAAAAGCATCTTAAAAAAATTCATTTAAATTAAATTAAAAATTACCTTTTTTTTAAAGTACCTTTTCTTTTAAAAAGTATTTTTCTTCAAAAAATATAATTTCTTAAAAAAGTACCTTTTCTCAAAAAGGTAAATTTTCATAAAAATGTACGTTGTTTTCTTAAAAATTTTCATTATCTTAAGAAATAACCTTTTTATAAAATAGTACCTTATGCTAAAAAAAAGGAACATTTGCTTAAAAAAGTACCATTTTCTTAAAAAAGTATATTTTCTTTAAAGAATACCTTTTCTTAAAAAGTTCCTTTTCTTCAAAGCGTACCTTTCCTTAAAAAAACTACCTTTTCTAAAAAAAAAAAATCCCCTTTTCTAAACAAAAAAGAAGTACTATTTTTTAAAAGGGACCATTTCTTTAAGAAAAAATTTTCTTTCAAAAAAATTTCCTTGTATTAAAAAATAAAATTTTTCCCTCGAAAAGTACCCTTTCTTAAAAAGTAGATTTCCAAAAAAAATACCTTTTCTTCAAAAGTACATTTTCTTAAAAAAAAAGTAACTTTTCTGAATAAATTTGCATTTCTGAAACAATCGAATTTCTTAAAAAAAAACTGCTTATTCCAAAAAAAAAGTACAAATTTTTTTAAAACTACTTTTATTAAAAAGTATATTTAAAAAAAGGTTTTTTTTTAAATACCTTTTTCGTAAAGTACCGTTTTTAAAGTACCATTTTTAAAAAGTACCTATTTTAAAAAAGAATACATTTTCTTTAAAACGCGTTTCGTCTTGAAAAACTACAATTCCTTAAAAATGGATTTTCTTAAAAAAGATTATTTACTTAAAAAAGTAGTTTTTCTTTAAAAGTACCTTTTCTTAAAAAAGCACATTTTCTTGAAAAAAGTACATTTTGTTAAGTAGCTTTTTTAATAAAAAACCTTTTCGTAAAAAAGTAAAATTTCTTAAAAAGTACCTTTCTCAAAAAATTAAATTCTTTAAAAAATTCTTTTTCTTAAAAAGGTACCTTTTTTGAAAAATAAAAGTACTTTTCCTTTAAAAGTACATTTCCTTACAACTGTCATTATATAGGGTATACCACATACGGATTGACTCAGATTCACTTACTAAGTTGATTTAGTTATGTCCCTCCGTCCGTCCTTCCGGCTGTGTGTCCATGTAACCCTTGTAATCAAACTACAGGTCGCAAATATGAATTTATTTTGATGAAATTTTTTATGTAAGCTTTTATCGGCCATATGATAAATGCTTTTGAAATTTCTGAAAATTGGTGAATGTTCAGAGCTATTCCCGACTTAAATTGCCACAAAATAGAAATTATAATAAAGATCGCATTAATTAATCAGAAGTGCAAAAATAAACCCTGTAGGACAATTATTAGTCGTAGCCCCCATATAAAGCTGCTTCCCGAACTTCATTTAAATCGATCAAAAAAACAAAAATATATCACAGATTTTTCTCAAATTTGGTTTGTAAATGCTTTTACTAAATATAATCAGGGGCCAAATCACCGCATTCGATATTGAGTAAAATCAATCGAAATTCCATATTTTGGTTTATTATTTGAAGAAGACGGACAAACGCTTTTCTTCTTAATCAGAGGCCATAATTCTACAACTGTGAAAAAGAAAAATTATTCTCAGTATTTTATTTTGGGAAATAAAAAAATTATTTCGATCGAAAAATTTCGATAACGAATGCGATGATTTGGCTCCAGGATTAGTCCATTTTTTCGATTTAGTTCGCATATAAACTTTTTTATATTAGCAGGCCACACAATTCATAACGAGGCCAATCAAATTGGGGTTATTTTCCATATTCAATTAGTTGGACGTAAGAACTTTTCTCTAAACGAATGGTATCGTACAGTCGGTCCAGACCGTCTATAATTAATTTTCTTTTTTGTTTATTTATATTTATTTTAATAATAAATAAATCAAAATAAATAAATCAATCACGTTAAACATTTTAGTTAATTAAATTGTTCCCCTTGTTCTCGCAAAACAATAAAATTCGATTGCGAGTTGAAAAAAAGGTTATGATGCCATTTTAAGAAACACTTAACAGTTGTTACTTTTTCTATAAAAATAGAAAAACATGTCGAATTAAAACAGGAATTTCTCACATTACCTCCATATTTTACACATTTAATATAAATGTATATTTATAAAACATTAAAGGACCTTGTAGTTGTAATCAACATAAGTTTTCCGCACTCTCTCAGAATTTATTATAAAAAAAAACAAAAATTAAGAAAAAAAAGTAGTTTATCTTTGTCAGTTCAGATGTTCTTTAAAAGTTATTGAAATCACCTGTAATATGAAAAATGGATTGGTTTTTTGGGCAAATAATAAAGTTCCTAATCAAATGATCTTTAATTTCGGAAAGTACAGTAAGCGAAGTTTTAATAGACGCATTAAAAGATTTTTTACTTTTGTAACATTAAATTTTCGTTACTTTTGTATTTTTATTAATAATACTAGGCAATAACCAAACTCCACTTTAAGTGCTACTATTTTTATTTTCATGTACTGTGGCCTGTTAACCACGAAAATCGAGATAAAAATATTTTTTTTTTTTGCTTTTTTGGAAATAGTTGCGCTCGAGTTAAAATTTGGTTTGTATATATTTTGGGAACACATAAGTTGGACTATATTTGGACCTAGTCCCCATATAAAAAATGTCATAGCGAATTTTATTACTATATAGTGACTGGGTCCAAAAATGTTCCGATCGAGATCACATTCTAAGATGAGCTCACTTATGTGGCCCGAAACCATATAAAAGGTGTTTTTTTTTTTTTTTTGCTTAGACATAAGGCAAGGGTTAGCTGTCAAACGAACTGTCATACTGCGCTCACTGTTTGACATTTACGATCAGTGTACTCTAAAAAATCATCATGAATAGATTTACGCTTGAAAATTTACTTTGAAAACCAGTCATCGAGTCGCGCAACTCATAGATGACTTCGTGATTTTATGGCGCACATAATCGTCCATCTGACCAAGCCATCCGTTGTACCACATAATCTCGAAATGATGCAACAACACCCAAAACGTCAAGGGAATGTGCGTACTAAAGAGAATATCGCGCGCCGCTGTAAACGAAAGTGTGGAAGATCCAATTTATCGATTCGACGTCGGTCGGTTGGCCTTCACCCATATAAGATCCAGATCCAGGAACTAAAGCCACGAGACCAACATAGACTTCATTCTTTCGCTGATTGGGCGCATGAGCAGTTGGAAACTGATCCAAAGTTTTATCGCAAAATTGTGTTCAGCGATGATGCTCCTTTTTGGGTTAATGGGTTTGTTAATAAACAAAATTGCTTCACATGGAGTGACATCAATCAACAGAGGACCGTTCGGACTCCATTACATCAAAAAAAAAAAAAAAAAAAAATGCACCGTTTGGTGTGGTTTACAAGGCGGTGGCATCATCGGTCCTTATTTCTTCAAAAATGAAGCCGGAGCTCGCGTTACGGTCAATGGACATCGTTACCGCACCATTATCAATGATTTTTTGTCTAAAAAAAATGTCTATGACATTGATCCGGGTAAGAAGTGGTTTCAACAAGATGGCGTTACGTGCCATACGGTGACCGCAAACATCGACATATTGTAATCAAAATTTGGCGATAAGTTGACTTCGAGAAATGGGCCTGTTAATTGGGTTCCAAGTTCCAAGCGATTTGAAATATCTCGATTATTTCCTGTGGGGCTACGTGAATTCACTGATAAACTAGCAGCAATTGACGCTTCTAGACCAATATTGTCACATACGGCCAGCAATGCTCAAAGAAGTGGCCCAAAATTTGACGTCCAGAATGCGCTTCGTTAAAAACAGCTGCGGTGGCCATATGCCCGAAATAATTTTTAAATGTTAATGCCATGTATTAATCGTTGTAATAAAATCATTTTTTTTTTTAATTAAAATTTATTTGTTGTAATATTTTTTACAATTTCAAGTTCTATGGGGCTTAAAAAGCAGCCTTTATATTTCAACCATATGCGATTTTCTACGTTATTAAACTTTTGCGAGAAGTCCTCATTGTGAATAATTTTTTGAATAACCTAAAAAACTATAAATCCAAAATATGCATATAATTTGCTATTTTGACTTCGAAAAAAAGCATTTGGATTAAAATTTAAAAAAAAAACAAGTAAGAAAATTATACGATACCCTATACCATGGTTTAGAGACCCTATCTGTTCGGTCCAACTAATTGGATATAGAAAATAAGCATAAGGGCAATTCCATAAAAATGTCACCTTTGATGAAAAAAATTTTTTTTTCATTTATATGAAGTAAGTTTAAAAATATATTAAAATATGTTCCAAGTTACATAATGTAATTTCTTACAAGTATTCTATATTATAAAATAATTATAAAATTTATTTGTTTACTAAATTTTCTTTTAATACATGTTTAAGAAGCTTT
Organism: Cordilura impudica; assembly: GCA_963682025.1. Classification (NCBI taxonomy): domain Eukaryota; kingdom Metazoa; phylum Arthropoda; class Insecta; order Diptera; family Scathophagidae; genus Cordilura; species Cordilura impudica. The sequence continues at coordinate 192,128,325 of OY821521.1, read as the reverse complement.
AGTCATTCCGTCACAGTCATTCCGTCACGTCAAATGAGAGTTAATAACTTCAACACTATCATAGCTAACTAGCTCTGAATTATAATTTTATATTGCTTATATATCATATGTAAAATATTCACTAGTTTAAAAACTGACTAGCTTCTTAATTGACAAAAGTTCCTAGGTTTTAATACCAGGACAGAGTCATGGTAGCAAAAATGTCACTCCGTCACACAATAAGAAATTACTCAAAAATAAAAGAATAAAATAGTGAAAAAATTTTTTCTGAGTTTTTTTTTTAAATCTCTTACTCATTAACAATCATTTTCAAACTGAAGAATGAATTTTCAATTGAAAATAGCTTTGTGAAATAGCCTTAACTTCAATTTTTCAACTCAAAATGTCATTCCGTCACATATGGAATTGCCCATAAATCAAATTTAAGTTGTTAAGTTTTAAGTTTTTATTAAGTTTTTATTAATTTTTTTTGGAAAAAGTTCATATCGGATGCTATATTTATATGTGAACTAGATCGAAAAATGGACCGATCCTGACCATATTTGGTAAAGTCACTTATATTTTGAAAAAATATATACAAAGTAAATTTGAGAAAAATCTGTGCAATATTTTTGTTTTTTGATAAATTTAAGTGAAAATTAGGAAGCGTCTTTATATGGGGGCTATGACAAATAATTGTCATATGGGGTTTATTTTTGGACAACTGATAAATGGATGTAATAAACACATGCAAACCCAATCTGACCGATATCGATATGATAATTTGGATCTAATGGCAATGTAAGTCGATTTCATAGGGGTCATTTGTATGGGGACTAGATCTGAACATGGACTGAGTGTCACCAATTTCAATAGCGTTCATCCTATGGGCGATAAAAGCTTATATACCAAATTTCATTAAAATATATTCATATTTGCTACCTGTAGTTTGATTACAAGTTTTACATGGACATACAGACGGACGGACGGACTATCGGACTGCCGGACGGACATCGCTAAATCGACTTAGATCGTGACATAGTGGTATAGTATAGGGTATAAAAAACACAAATTATATGGAATTCATTCGATAGATTTAAGTGACTATCGGGAGGCTGCTTTGTATTGGGACAATGACTAATATTTGTCCTACACTCAGTATTTTTGGACTGATGATTTGTGGATATAATAAGCATACGCAAAGCGAATTTGATTACGACATACATGTTCTGTGTTTTTTTTTCAGTACACGTACCAGAACATGAACTTCAAATAAAGCAACACTCAAAAATGTGTGCTTTATGTGTGATTGAAACAAAAAGTACGTGATAGAAAAATGTTCGTGTAAATAACGAAATATTAAAACGAACACAGTCATGGTTGTGTTGGGCACCGAAGAAAATTTAAAAACAAACATAATTGATATGAAAATAAAAATATGTGTGTGTTGGTCTAAGTTATGTTTGTTTACATATATGTACGAGTTTTTTATTCAGTGTGTGTTTTTTTCTGAACTCTGCTAAAAAGTGAAACTACTTTAAAAAAATAAATAAATAAAATCCCATAAAAAATAAATTGTCCAAAAATTTTTATAGCAATTTTAGAGTTTAGCAATATACATATGTATGTATATAAAATTAGTTACTTTGAAAAAGCAGTTTGGCTATTGCCTAGTCTTATTTGACGGCTAGATAAAAAAAATTTTTTTTTATTAACAAAAATATCTCAAATATTTATATAAAACTGATAAAATGATAAAAATAAAAAAAGTGTAAAACTTTATTATAAACAACTGAAACAAGATATGATCTGAAACCGAAAAAAATTATCAACGTTAGACTAAAAACAAGTAAGAGTGTTAAATTCGGCTATCTACGATCTAGGACACCCTCCAATGTTGGGTATGGTTTAAATTCTAATGCCATTTAAATTTATAGTTAATTGTTTTTATGTATTGATCAATATTTAGTATATATACATATATATTTTTTTATATAAAGTTTTTTCATAGAAAGAATGAAATTCTATTCATTTGAGTACCATCCACACCACTGTGCAGAGGGTATATAGTATTTTGTCTTTCCGTTTGTAACGCATCGAAAAATGAATGAGCTCGAGTCAATATAGCGATGTCTGTCTGTCCGTATGTCTGTCCTTTGAAATCACGCTCATTCATAAAATAAACTATTTACCTGAGTAAAATTAGGACAATATTGTTTTTCATTATTTCAAGCAGGTTGATATTTAAAATGAGGTAAATCGGACATTATTTTGACAAGATATGGCCTAAAACATGCTAAAACAACTAAGAAAATTATGTGGCATTGTTTTATTAATTTTTTGCATGCAGATATGAAAAAGTTCATATCGGATGTTATCCTGACTATATTTGGCAAGATCACATATTTTTTGCAAAAACATATACAAGGCAAATTTGAGAAAAATCGGTGTAATATTTTTTATTTTTTTTTTTTTTTTTGATAAATTTAAGTGAAGATCGGGAATCAGCTTCAAATGGGGGCTATGACTAAAAATTGTCCTATAGGGTTTATTTTTGGACTACCGATAAATGGATGTAATAAACATAAACAAACCCAATTTGACCGAGATATATATGATAATTTCTATATTATGGCAATTTAAGTCGATATCATAGGGGATCATATGTATGGGGACTAGGTCTGGACATGGACCGAATTTCACCAATTTCAATAGCGTTCATGCTATGGCCGATAGAAGCTTATACACTAAATATCATAAAAATATATTCATATTTGTGACCTGTAGTTTGATTACAAGGTTTACGGACGGACAGACGGACATCGCAAAATCGACTCAGAAAGTGATTCTGAGTCGAGCGGTATAGTAAAAAGCTATAGGTATAGGGTATAAAAATTCAGTGTGTTTGTTATAATTTAGTATGAAGCTTAACAAATTGTTTACGTTGTGAAATAATTTGTATACATTTGTTAGAAATAGTACAACAAGTCCAGATAATAATGTAAACGTAAAACCCAGGTGGAGGGTATCAAAGATTCGGCATTGTCCAATTTAACACTCTTACTTGTTTTACACTAATATTTAAAAATGAAAATTTACTAAGTTGGTTAATTAGGCAAGTAAATATTAAACGAACTCTAAAGAAAGAGCTGGCGGCAGCGCCAAGCTGGGAACGCACGACCTGGACTTCTAGACACGTGGGGACTATAACCAAGCATACGCATTCGTCAAGCAAATTCAAAAAACACAATAACCACAACAAAACCAACAATTAGAGCTACGCTATCACAAACACCAAAAAACAAAATTTAGAATAACAACAATAACAAAAACAATATAGAAAAATTATATTTTTACATTTTCATTGAAATCTCGAGATCTATTGAACTGACTTTGATGATTTTCGACAGCAACCTCCACAGGATGTCAAAAAATTATTTGCACTAAAAATGAGCAACCCAGCTGATCGTTAAATCCACAGACAGACAGACGGACATCGCTATCAATTCCGCTTGTTATAAGGATCAAGAATATATGTATTTTAGGGGGTCCAGTTTTTTGTTTATAGTTATTAAAAACGGAACGAAAAACTGAACACTGGTGTGGAGGGACTGTTGAGCAGTGTAATTAACTTTTAAATTCTAATAACATTTGAATTTAAAGTTAATTGTTCTATTTTTTTACCGGTATTTATTATAATATCTATAATATTAATAGGCAAGGTGATTTCTTGTGACCGATGTAAGTTTCACAGTTTTACCCTGATTTTGACAAAAAATTATCATTTGAAAGGTATTTCTTTTTAGCCGTTACCCAGATTTAGAGATTTTCATCGTCCGGAATATTTTTTTGTAATTAATTTGTAATTAAGTTGCTACTAACACAAACATAAAATTATACAATGCTATGTGTGTGTTTATTAAATTTGTTAATGTGTTTGTGTTATTGTGTTGAGTTTGCTTTCTTCATTTAAAATGAGTTGAATTGTGAAGCATACCTTTAGGGTCTTTTTTAAATGAAAAAATAAAAATTCCTAGAATATGCAGTCGAATTTCGAGTGCTGGAATCTGCTAGTATAATTTATTGTAACAATGATGGTTCATTTTTATAGAAAGAATTAATCTCTATCTTAAAAATGCATTACACTGTACAATATTCGGCTTATTAGACAGTGTCATAAAGTACTTGAAGATTTTAAAGTTGCTAATCAATAACTATTGAAATATATAAAAAAAAATATTTTTACGGCTGAGATATACAAAAAAAAAAAAACGTTACTCGTATTATATTATCTTAACAATTTAAAGACCAAGTAAACTCGATTTAATTTAGAGAAGATAACGACGATATTTTAACTTATCAACTTGTTGTTAGAAATAAAATTTATCAAAATAAAATCACGCACACACACACACACATACAAATACCAACCTTAACACGTTTGGCCTCTTGTCTTCTTTTCCAGGGCCTTTGTAACACCAAATAGACCGGTAAGGTGATTATATCACAGACAAATGCAAGGGCCTTAATGGCCCCAATAGCACTCTGTATCCAGAAGCTTTCCATTCTATAAAAAAAAAATAAGAAAATATATCAAAGTTAATATTAAAGATAATTTAAAGAAACGGTTAACTACAAAATAACTAAAAACAGATTTTATGTACAAAATTAAAATAATACTAAAAAAAATTTTGGGCACAAATTTTTAAGGTCAAAAAAGTTGATTATATAGAAAATTTTGTATAAAATAAATATAAAAAAAATTATTGAAAATATTAAAAATCCATAAAATAAATAATAAATTATTCATAAAATGTCATTATTTTTGTCAATTTTCCGAAAAATGTTTTCATATACAAATTTCTAGTTTCATAAAAATAAATTGAAATATTTTTTTTTTTTTTTTCATTACTATTTTTTGTATTTATTATTTTTTTTTTATTGTTATTTTTTATTTTTATATTTTTAATTTTTTTATATTTTCAATTTTTTATATTTTTTTTATAATTTTTTATTTTTCCTTTTTTTTAATTTTTATTTTTTTTTATTATTTTTTTTATTATTTTATTATTTTATTATATTTTCTATTTTTTTATATTTTCTATTTTTTTATATTTTCTATTTTTTATATTTTCTATTTTTTTATATTTTTTATTTTTTTATATTTTCTATTTTTTTATATTTTCTATTTTTTTTTTTTTTATTGTTTTTTTATATTTTTTATTTTTTTAAAACTTTATTAATAAAAACTGAAACAAGATATGATCTGAAATCGAGAAAAGTAACCAACGTTAAACTAAAAACAAGTAAGAGAGTTAAATTCGGCTATCTATGATCTATGACACCCTCCAATGTTGGGTATGGTTTAATTCGAGCGCAAATTCTAGGAAATTTTATTTTTTCATTAAATAAAGACCCTAAAAGTATGCTAATCAATTATAGCCAATTCACAAATCAACACAAAAAAGAAACTAATATTTATTACAAATTTAATAAACGCACACATATGTAGCATTGTATAATTTTATGTATGTGTTAGTAGCAACTTTAAATGCAATTTACCAAAATGAAGGAAAAAATTTAAAAATCTGTAAATCTGCAAAATGGCTAAAAAGAAATACCTTTCAAATAATATACGTTTGGTCAAAATCGGGATAAAACGGTAGAACAAAACATCAGTCACAAGAAATCGCCTAGCCTATTAATATTATAGATAGTTAATTGTTTTTATGTTTTGAACAATATTTATTATATATATATATGTATATATATTATATAAAGTTTTTTCATAGAAAGAATTAACTTCTATTCATTTTAGTACCATCCACACCACTGTGCAGAGGGTATATAGTATTTTGTCTTTCCGTTTGTAACGCATCGAAAAATGAATAAGCTCGAGTCAATATAGCGATGTCTGTCTGTCCGTATGTCCGTCTGTCTGTCTTTTGAAATCACGCTTATTCATAAAATAAACTATTTACCTGGGTAAAATTAGGACAATATTGTTTTTCATTATTTCAAGCAGGTTGATATTTAAAATGAGGTAAGTCGGACATTATTTTGACAAGATATGGCCTAAAATATGGAGACACCTCTAAAACATGCTAAAACAAGTAAGAAAATTATGTGACATTGTTTTATTAATTTTTTGCCTGCAGATATGAAAAAATTCATATCGGATGTTATATTTATATGGGGACTAGGTCGACAAATGGACCTATCCTTATATTTGGCAAGATCACATATTTTTTGCAAAAATATATACAAAGCAAATTTGAGAAAAATCTGTGCAATATTTTTGTTTTTTATAAATTTAAGTGAAGATCGGGAATCAGCTTCACATGGGGGATGGATATGGCTAAGAAATTTATAGTTTCATAAAAATAAATTGAAATATTTTTTTTTTTTTTTTTCATTATTATGATTTTTTGTATTTATTTATTGTTTTTTTTTTTATTGTTATTTTTTATTTTTATATTTTTAATTTTTTATATTTTCAATTTTTTATATTTTTTATTTTTTTTTATATTTTTTTTTTATAATTTTTTATTTTTTTATTATTTTTTTATTATTTTATTATTTTTTTATTATTTTATTATTTTTTTATTATTTTATTTTTTATATTTTCTATTTTTTTATATTTTCTATTTTTTTATATTTTCTATTTTTTTATATTTTCTATTTTTTTATATTTTCTATTTTTTTTTTATATTTTCTATTTTTTTTTTTTTTTTTTTTTGTATTGTTTTTTTTTATATTTTCTATTTTTTTTATTGTTTCTTTATATTTTCTATTTTTTTTTTTTTATTGTTTCTTTATATTTTCTATTTTTTTTTTTTTTTATTGTTTCTTTATATTTTCTATTTTTTTTTTTTTATTGTTTCTTTATATTTTAAATTTTTTTTTATTGTTTCTTTATATTTTCTATTTTTTTTTTATTTTTTGGTTCTTTATATTTTCCATTTTTTTTTTATTGTTCCTTTATATATTCTATTTTTTTCTTATTGTTTCTTTATATTTTAAATTTTTTTTTCGTTTTTTATTTTTTACTTTATTCAGCCCAATTCTAAACAAAAATTCAGGATGAAATTTCTCCCTTTTCCCTATTATGAATAAAAATTCATTCGGAAAAAAAAATTCGATGGGAAAAAGTAGTTATTCTCAATGTACTTGAATTTGGTTTTTTCCCTCAAAAAATTTTCCTTGCAAAATAGACGGGAGTATACATAAAAATGTAAGCAGTATTTTGATAAAACAAAATTTAAATAAAAAAAAAAATAAATATTTTATTGTTTTTGTAGGTTGAAGACCACAAATAAAGCCCAAATTCAACTTTTGTTAACTTTAATGAAAGCCAATTCAGGCATTGATTGCGATTTCCATAGATGCAGTCCGAAATTGTCATCTAGCAATTCTTTGGCTATTTCGTTGTTGTTATTCTACAACACCAATTTCCTCCACAAGTGCTCGCATCACTTTTTTAATAAATTAATTTGCGTTTGCACACACAAAAAAATAGAAAATTAATTGTCAATAACCAAAACAACTGGCTTCGAAATTCTATGATGCCACTTATTCATTTTTTTGTTCACGCGGAATTTATAATTGGAGGAGTTTTTTTTCTCGAGAAAAGTATTTCCCTTGAGAAAAAAATTCCTCGAGAATATTCGTAGTTGGTCTGATTATCTTTTTATTGTTTTTTTTTTACATAAAAATCTAGATTTAAAACTTATAAAAAAAAATTATTAAAAAAATATTTAATTTTTTTAATCACAAACTTATTAAAAAAAAAAATTTATTATTTTGCACAAAAAAAAAATTATTTGAATTTATTTTTTTAATCACAAATTATTTTTTTTTTTTAATAAGAAAAATATTTGAAGTATATTGCACAAAAATCTCTTTAAATTTATATAAAAAAAAATTAAAATTTATATAAAAAAAATTATTTAAAGCAAATTAATTTAAAAAAATATTTAATTTTTTTTAATCACAAAATTATTATTTATAAATTAAAAAAAAAGTATTTGAATTATTTTGCACAAAAAAATTATTTAAATTAAAAAAAAAATATTAAAAAAAAATAAATTATTAAAAAAAAAAAATTATTTTAAAAAAATAAATTATTTAAAAAAAAAAAAATATTTTAAAAAAATAAATTACTTAAAAAAATAAATTATTTAAAAAATAAACTATTTAAAAAAAAAAAATATTAGTTAAAAAAAAAGATTATAAAAAATATATAAATTATAAATTAAAAATTTTAAAAATTTATGCAACATAATTCAAATAATGTTTTTTAATTTATAAATAGTAATAAATAATTAATAATAATAAAATAAAATATTTTTTTTTAATCACAAATTATTTATAATTATTTAAAAAATTATTTATATTATTTATAAATTAAAAAAAATATATATCTGAATTAACAAATAAAAAATTAAATATTTTTTTAAACAATTTTTTTTAATCGCATAATTATTATTTATAAATTAAAAAACATTATTTGAATTATTTTGCACAAAAAAAACTGTTTTTTAAATTTATAAAAAAAAATATTTAAAAAAAAAAAATTATTTTAATTTAAAAAAAACTAAATTGTATAAATAAAATTAAATTACAAAAAATCTTTAAATCTTTAAAAAAAATAACTGGTCAGAAAACAATTCAATAACAACAAGTAAGAAAATTATAGTCGGTCTAGACCGACTATACGATACCCTATACCATGCTTTTAGAAACTCTATCTCTTAGGCCCAACTAACTGGACATAGAAAATAAGCAAAAACCAAATTTGAGTGGGATTTTTATTTTTTTTGGCTGCAGATATGAAAAAGTTCATATCGGATGATATATCTATATGGGGACTAGGTCCAAAAATGTACCTATCCTGATCATGTTTGGTAAAATCTCTTTTATTTTGCAAAAATATATACAAACAAAATTTGAGAAGAATCAGTGCAATATTTTTGTTTTTTAATAGATTTAAGTGAACATCGGGAAGCAGCTCCATATGGGGCCAAAGGGATCATTTTTGGACTACTCATTAATGGATGTAATGAACTCATACAAACCCAATTTGAATAAGATCTATATGACAATTTGGATCTTATGGCAATTTATGTCGATTTCATAGGGGTAATTTGTATGGGGGCTAGGTCTGAACATGGACCGATTCTCACCAATTTCAACAGCGTTCATCCCATGGCCGATAAAAGCTTACATACCAAATTTCATCAAAATATATTCATATTTGCGACCTGCAGTTTGATTACAAGGTTTACATGGACACACAGACGGACGGACGGACGGACGGACGGACGGACATTGTTAAATCAACTCAGAAAGTGATTCAGATTCGATCGGTATAATTAAAGATGGGTCTAGGTCAAACATTTTTGGTTGTTACAAACAGCAGCACAAAGTCATTATACCCAAACCACATAGTGGTATAGGGTATAAAAATATATATTTGAATTATTTCGCACACAAATCTGTTTTTAAAATTTATAAAAAAAAAAATGTTTAAAAAATATTATTTAAATTTACAAAGAAAAAAATTTTTTAAATTCGTTAAAAATAATTTATTTAATCCCAAATTATTTATATATAAAAAAAAGTTTCTCAATTATTTAGCACATAAATTATTTAAATATACAAAAAAAATTAAATATTTTTTAATAACATTTCTTTTTTAATCACAAATTATTCATAAATAAAAACCAACAGTTATTTAAATTATTTTTCACAAAAACGCTTTTTTTTTCAATTTAGAAAAAAATTACTTTATAGAAAAAAAATTAAAAAATTCTTTAAAAATATATTTTTTAAAATCACAATTATTTATAAATTGAAAAACTAAAAAAATTATATAAATTTATAAAAAAAACTAACCTATAAAAACCAAGTTTTTATTATACTCCCTTTCTTTGTAAATTAATTTTACCATCATGTAATTAAATAATTGATTGATTGAAAATGAAACGTGGTTGCCTGTTTAAAAAAACTGTTAAAATTTTGAAAAGTCCAAATTATACTATAGTTAAATTTTTTAACGAAAATTTGTTAGATCATTTTTATTGACGCCACGAGCCTGTCTGCAAAATTTCAACTTGATTGAATCACGGGAAAAGGGTTAAAAATCGAAGTTTTTGCGGCAGACAAACAGACACAGTTAAAAGAAAGGGAGTAAAAAAAATAAATTTTTTAATTTAATTAAATAAAAAAAACATTTGAATTATTTTGCACAAAAATCTGATTTTTAAATTCATAAAAAAGAATTATTTAATAAAAATATTTAATTTTGTAAAAAAAAAATATTTAAAAAGATATTTAAATTAATAAAATAAAAATATTTTAATTTTTTTTTTTTTTTTTTTAAGTCACAAAATTATTAGTTATAATTAAAAAATATATATTTTAATTATTTTGCACAAAAAAAATCTGTTTTTTTTTTTTTTTTTTTTTTTTTTTTTTTAATTATTAAAAAAAATATTAAAAAAAATTATTTGAAAGAAAATAAAAATTCATTTTTTTTTTAATCGCAAATTATTATTCTAAATTAAAAAAAAAAAAAAAATTATTTTAAAAGTTTCGTTTAGCCACCTGTTAATTAAACCCTTAACACAACACTACTAAATTCATGTTTCGCTTTGTTTAACCTGATTTGTAAGAATTTTCAAATAAAAACAGAAAGAAGTGTTAAATATTGTATATTGTTGTTTTTTGTTCTAAATTGTTCATTTGTAGTTTCTAAGAAATGAGAGAGATAACATTTGGAACTATAAAAAAAAAACACAGACTATTTTACAATTCTCTTATCAGTAAATAGTTTCAACAATCAATCGCTATTTTTCTTTTGTTTTTCCGGAAAATTTTTTGATTAAATTGCATCGTGTACCCTCCTCCCACGTATCGTATAATTTAATATAAAAAAAAATTGTTTTGTTCCCGTTATCAGCTTTAAAGTTGTCAAGAGAAAAATCTGTGGCGTGAGGTTTTGTTTCTGTAACGAATCGTCAATTATTTTCTTGATTTACAAACTTTGGCATTGTTAATTAATCTTGTAATTATTTGATAATGACATGGCTGACAACAATGCTGCAACGAACTTTGTACTGAGTGAGATGTTTTTACGTTCTATATAATATAATAAGTGTGGACATGTTTTAAAAATAAAATAATAAAAAAAAAAAATAGTTTTAATTTTATACTTTGGCTGGGTATTTCTCAGGGGATTATTGTATTGAAAAAGTGTCAAAGATTATTTATGAACGGACTCTAGTGTTCTTATCTGTCTGTCTTTTTTTTTTTTTTTTTACGAAAAACATCAAAAAATCTCGAAAATCTGGCGGGATAGAAATCAATTTAATATTCCCATTCATGATTTGCAAGAGCCAATTTTTTATAGATTACAAATGGATAAAATTATCTGCATAAATGAGTGGCGCAAACAAAAACACGGGCTCTAGGAATGAGTTCACATATATCAGCAAAACACTTTGCATTGTAATATCTGTAGTACAGTGTGACACAACCAATATTCGGACGATTCTCCAATGTTTTATTGGTAAGCATTATCGCCCTCCCTTGCTTTTAGTTCAGAAGCTTCAAAAGAGACTGTGAAGCCTCTGCTCATTTATGGGAGTTGTAATCCATTTCTGGTCCGATATAGGTGGTGGAATAGTATAAATGTAAGATGATCAGATAAAGCTTCTATGCACATCAGTAGTGCCCGATTTATCAATACCAGTAACGGACGGACATAGCCAACATTGATGACTCCAAGGCCCGTCTATGGGTGAAGAAAAAAACATTTGCTTTTGTGTTTATTATTATACGCCCTATTCGCTTGACCCCACCCAAGATTAGCAAAAGATCTTGATTGAATGTGTCATCATTTTCTGAGCCGATTTGGAAATGTTCGTCCATCATTCTGTCTCTCCGCCCATCTGTCTGCCTGTCCGTTCATGTATACCTTGAAATGAAACTACTGTCACAAATATGAATATATTTTGATGAAATTCTGCCATAGGACGAACGCTATTGAACTTAAGTAAAACGGTGCTTATTCAGACCTAGTCTCCATACAAATGACCCCTATGAGATCGACTTAAATTCTAATAAGAACAAATTTATCTTATTAATCTCGGTCAAATGGTTTAAGTTTATTTATTACACCTATTAATAAGTAGTCGAAAAGTAAAACCTGTAGGACCTTTTTCAGTCATAGTTCCCATATTAAGCTGCTTGCCGATAGTCACTTAAATCTATCAAAAAACAAAAATATTGCATAGATCTTTCTGAAATTTGGTTTATATATGTTGTTGCAAAAAATTGACTACTAAATATGGTCAGGATTGGTTAATTTTTCGACTTAGGCCCCATATAAATATAACATCCGGTATGAACTTTTTCAGATCTGCAGACAAAAATAATTTATTAAAATTCCACTCAGATTTGGTTTACGCTTATTTTCTATACCCAATTAGTTGGACCTAAGACCAATTTTCAAAACTCACGGTATAGGATATCGTATAGTCGGTCTGGATCGACTATAATTTTCTTATATGACTTTTTATAATTTTGCAATGACCGCAAAAAAAAAAAGCTTAAGCGCCAACATCTAAATTTTACAGGAAAACTTTTTTGCGCCCCATACCACATGGTATGATGATAAGGGTATAATGAGTTAGTGCTGATGTTTTTAAAACGACTGAGAAGCAATTTCTGAAATTTTTGGAAGCGTTTATATTTTTATATTTTTGTCTTTTTATATTTTTTTATCTTTTATTTTTATATTTGTATACTTTATTCTTTTCTGTTTTTATATTTCTGTATTTTTATTTTTTTGTATTTTTATATTTTTGTATTTTTATATTTTTGTATTTTTATATTTTCTTATATTTTTATAGTTCTGTATTTTGTATTTTTATATTTTTTTTTATATTTTTATAAAATTTTTATATTTTTATAAAATTTTTATATTTTTATACTCTTTTATATTTTTATATTGTATTTTTATATTTTTTTATTTTTATATTTTTAATTTTTATATTTTCATATTTTTATATTTTTAAAATTTTTATATTTTTAAAATTTTAATATTTTTATATTTTCAATTTTTTATATTGTTATACTGTTATATTTTTAATTGTTTATATTGTTATATTTTTAATTTTTTTATATTGTTACATTGTTACATTTTTAATTTTTTATATTGTTATATTGTTACATGTTTAATTTTTTATATTGTTATATTTTAAATTTTTTTTTATTGTTATTGTTATTGTTATATTTTTATACATTTTATATTTTAGTATTTTTATACTTTTTTATATTTTTATATTTTTATATTGTATTTTTATAATTTTATATTTTTATATTTTCATATTTTTATATTTTTATATTTTTATATTTTTATATTTTTATATTTTTATATTTTTATATTTTTAAAATTTTAATATTTATATATTTTTAATTTTTTATATTGTTATATTTTTAATTTTTTATATTGTTATATTTTTAATTTTTTTATATTGTTACATTGTAACATTTTTAATTTTTTATATTGTTATATTGTTACATTTTTATATTTTTATATATTTTATATTATTATATTGTTATATTTGTATATTTTTATATATTTATATTTTTATATTTTTATATTTTTATATTTTTATATTTTTAAAATTTTAATATTTATATATTTTTAATTTTTTATATTGTTATATTTTTAATTTTTTATATTGTTATATTTTTAATTTTTTTATATTGTTACATTGTAACATTTTTAATTTTTTATATTGTTATATTGTTACATTTTTATATTTTTATATATTTTATATTTTTATATTATTATATTGTTATATTTGTATATTTTTATATATTTATATTTTTATATTTTTATATTTTTATATTTTTATATTTTTATATTTTTATATTTTTATATTTTTATATTTTTATATTTTTATACTTTTATATTTTTATAAATGTAAATTTTTATATTTTTATATTTTTATATTTTTATATTTTTATATTTATATATTTTTATATTTTTATATTTTTATATTTTTATATTTTTATATTTTTATAGTTTTATATTTTTATATTTTTATATTTTTATATTTTTATACTTTTATATTTTTATAAATGTAAATTTTTATATTTTTATATTTTTATATTTTTATATTTTTATATTTTTATATTTTTATATTTTTATATTTTTATATTTATATATTTTTATATTTTTATATATTTTATATTTTTATATATTTTATATTTTAATATTGTTATATTGTTAAAATTTTATATTTTTATAGTTTTATATTTTTATATTTTTCTATTTTTATTTTTTTATATTTTTTAAATTTTTTATATTTTTATATTTTTATATTTTTCTATTTTTATTTTTTTATATTTTTATATTTTTATACTTTTATATTTTTATATATTTTATATTTTTATATTTTTATATTTATATATTTTTATATTTTTATATTTTTATATTTTTATATTTTTATAGTTTTATATTTTTATATTTTTATATTTTTATACTTTTATATTTTTATAAATGTAAATTTTTATATTTTTATATTTTTATATTTTTATATTTTTATATTTTTATATTTTTATATTTTTATATTTTTATATTTTTATATTTATATATTTTTATATTTTTATATATTTTATATTTTTATATATTTTATATTTTAATATTGTTATATTGTTAAAATTTTATATTTTTATAGTTTTATATTTTTATATTTTTCTATTTTTATTTTTTTATATTTTTTAAATTTTTTATATTTTTATATTTTTATATTTTTCTATTTTTATTTTTTTATATTTTTATATTTTTATACTTTTATATTTTTATATATTTTATATTTTTATATTTTTATATGTTTATATATTTTATATTTTTATATGTTTATATTTTTATATTTTTATATTTTTATATTTTATATTTTATATTTTTATATTTTTATATTTTTATATTATTATATTTTTATATTTTTATATATTTTAAATTTTTATATTTTTATATATTTTATATTTTTATTTTTTTATATTTTTATATTTTTATATTTTTATATTTATATATTTTTATATTTTTATATATTTTATATTTTTATATTTTTATATTTTATATATTTTATATTTTTATATATTTTATATTTTAATATTGTTATATTGTTAAATTTTTATAGTTTTATATTATTATATTTTTCTATTTTTATTTTTTTATATTTTTATATTTTTTATATTTTTATATTTTTATATTTTGATATTTTTATATTTTTATATTTTTATATATTTTATATTTTTATAGTTATATATTTTTATATTTTTCAATTTTTCTATTTTTCTATTTTTATTTTTTTATATTTTTATATTTTTTATATTTCTATATTTTTAAATTTTTATATATTTCATATTTTTACATTTTTATATTTTTACATTTTTATAGTTGTATATTTTTATAGTTTTATATTTTTATATTTTTATTTTTTTATATTTTTATATTCTTATCACCCCTGTTCTTGAAACCACTATCACAAAAAAAAAACTCGTAAATGAAAAAAATCCTTAAATCTACGAGTTTTTTGCTGTTCTCTAATTTCAATAAGAATATTTTTTCTCGTTTTAATTCACATAAAAAAGGCTTTGTGAAATCAAAACAAATGCCCTTTTTTCTTCTAAGCAGGTCTTAAGAGATAAAAAAACTAATTGATATTTTAACTCTAACATGTTTTTTATTGAACCTTGTCATTATTTTAAAAAATTACAGATTAGTTTTATGAAAAAAAAAACGATATTAAAAAACGTCTACATTTTGCGCTGATTTAAAAAAAAAACTCGTAATAAGTGGTCGATGTTAATAAAATACACTTTTCGCGATGATGCTGTTCTATAACTATAATAAAAACTTTTTATTTACACAATCTATTTTCCATTATAATTTTTTCAATTATAACATAGAATCTTTATGCACTAATTATTGCAAATAAAGGAATTAAAAAAAAATTTCATCAAATCACATATTTTTATTTTTTTTGCATAAGTTCGAAACAGTAGTGATGCCAGTCAAATCCAATTTATTTGAATATCGAAATTTTTTGGTGATGCCTAACTTTTTAAAAATAGAAAAGTAATTTTTAATTGAATGAAATTGAAGAACAAAACAATTAAATGAACAAATAAGTTGTTATTTTAAAAGAAAATATTTTTCTTTATACTTTTTCTATAAACTTAAGAAAAAACATGCACAAAATACTTAAAAGTTTTTTGTGAAACTGAATAAAGAACCATATGGCACCTTGCTTTCAAAATAACATATGTTCTTAACTCAAACATATGGTTCTTAACTCAAACATATGTTTCCATTAAATAAATAAAAAAAAAGTGATTCAAGAAACCCAAAATTTCAATTTCATGTGATTTTAAATTCACTCTTATTCAAATAACAACGCTTCAAGAACAGGGCTGTATATTTTTATATATTTTATATTTTTATATTTTTATATTTAATATTTTTATATTTTTATATTTTTATATTTTTATATTTTTATATTTTTATATTTTTATATTTTTATATTTTTATATTTTTATATTTTTATATTTTTATATTTTTATATTTTTATATTTTTATATGTTTATATTTTTATATTTTTATATATTTTAAATTTTTATATTTTTATATATTTTATATTTTTATATTTTTATTTTTTATATTTTTATATTTTTATATTTTTATATTTTTATATTTTTATATTTTTATATTTTTATATGTTTATATTTTTATATTTTTATATTTATATATTTTTATATTTTTATATTTTTATATTTTTATAAATGTAAATTTTTATATTTTTATATTTTTATATTTATATATTTATATATTTTTATATTTTTATATATTTTATATATTTTATATATTTTATATTTTTATATTTTTATATATTTTATATTTTAATATTGTCATATTGTTAAATTTTTTTATTTTTATATTTTTATATTTTTATAGTTTCATATTTTTATATTTTTATATTTTTATATTTTTCTATTTTTATTTTTTTATATTTTTTATATTTTTATATTTTGATATTTTTCTATTTTTATATTTTTATATTTTTATATATTTTATATTTTTATATTTTTATATTTTTATATTTTTATATTTTTATATATTTTATATTTTTATATTTTTATATTTTTATATTTTTATATTTTTATATTTTTATATTTTTATATTTTTATATTTTTATATTTTTATATTTTTATATTTTTATATTTTTATATATTTTATATTTTTATATTTTTATATTTTTATATATTTTATATTTTTATATGTTTATATTTTTATATTTTTATATTTTTATATATTTTATATTTTTATTTTTTTATATTTTTATATTTTTATATATTTTTATATTTTTATATATTTTATATTTTTATATTGTTATATTGTTAAATTTTTATATTTTTATGTTTTTTATTTTTATATTTTTATATTTTTATATATTTATATTTTTATATTTTTATATATTTTATATTTTTATATTTTTATATTTTTATATTTTTATATTTTTATATTTTTATATTTTTATATTTTTATATATTTTATATTTTTAAATTTTTATAAATGTAAATTGTTATATTTTTATAAATGTAAATTGTTATATTTTTATAAATGTAAATTGTTATATTTTTAAAGTTTTATATTTTTATAATTTTATATTTTTATATTTTTATATTTCTATATTTTTATATTTTTATATTTCTATATTTTTATATTTTTATATTTTATATATTTTATATTTTTATATTTTTATATTTTTATATTTTTATATTTTTATATATTTTATATTTTTATATTTTTATATTTTTATATATTTTATATTTTTATATATTTATATATTTATATATTTTTATATTTTTATAAATGTAAATTGTAATATTTTTATATTTTTATAGACAATAGCTTGGAAGTGTAACAAGGATAAAAAATTTTTGGTTTTTTTCGCGGAACACTATCTTTTTCTTTATATCCCCTGATGATGATCGGAAAATTCGGTCGAAATATTGGGTCAAATATTATATAAAAAGAAAATTAAAACATAAAAAAACCTTTTTTGTTTATTTTATTAAAAATTTTATGACCTCAAAAGCTGAACAAATCAAATTTTTATATATTTTATATTTTTATATTTTTATATATTTATATATTTATATTTTTATATTTTTATTTTTATATTTTTATATTTTTAGATATTTTATATTGTTATATGTTTATATTTTTATATTTTTATATTTTTATATATTTTATATTTTTATATTTTTATATATTTTATATTTTTATATTTTTATATTTTTATATTTTTATATTTTTATATTTTTATATTTTTATATTTTTATATTTTTATATTTTTATATTTTTATATTTTTATATTTTTATATTTTTATATTTTTATATTTTTATATTTTTATATTTTTATATTTTTATATTTATATATTTTTATATTTTTATATTTCTATAAATTTTATATTTTTATATATTTTATATTTTTATATTGTTATATTTTTATTTTTTTTATATTGTTATATTGTTACATTTTTAATTTTTTATATTGTTACATTTTTAATTTTTTATATTGTTACCATTTTTAATGTTTTATATTGTTACATATATATTTCAAATTTTTTATATTGTTACATTTTTATTTTTTATATTGTTATATTGTTACAATTTTAATTTTTTATATTGTTATATTGTCACATTTTAAATTTTATATTTTTATTTTTTTTATTTGTTTCTAATTTCTTTATTTTATTTTAAATATTATATTTTATTTCTAATTTTTTGTATTTTGTTTAAAAATTTTTTTTATATTGTTTCTAATTTTTTTTATTTTTTCTAATTTTTTATTTTTTTCTATTTTTTTATTTTTTCTAATTTTTTATTTTTTTCTAATTTTTTATTTTTTTCTAATTTTTTATTATTTTCCATTTCTTTAAAATTAATATTTAAATTTTTTTATTATATTTTTTATTTTATATACATAGTTTTTCTTTAATTCTTTCTATAATTTTTTACTATTTTTTTTTATTTAATGAAACCATTACAACTCAGGAGAACTAAAGTACATACTATTTAACTACACATTCCCCTCTTTAAAAGTTTTAAAAGTATAAGAATATTTAAACATTTTAAAAACATTAAAATTTTTTCCTGCGAAATATAATTTGTTACAAAATTTCTCTCAACAACTAAAGAAACACTACTAATATCGTTATCACAAAACGTTTTATTTTTAATATTTTCCTAAGCAATTATATAAATTTTCGTTATCGTTATCTCGATTTGTTAAGAACTTTACACTGATTTCGAAATTATTTTTAGTTTTGTGGGACAGTCCAAAGTTTTCTTTTTTTTTTAAGTTTCCTTAAAAAAAAACATAATATTTATGTAAAAAAAATTTAATTCCATTGATAAAATCGTCACACTCAAATAAACAAATAATTTCGAAATATATCTTTAAACTTGTGTATGAAAGTGATCGATATTAATGTAGTCGTACTAATCGTGTTTTTTTTTTTGTTGTTTCGTAATGTACTTAAAACAAGTGGACGAACGTAAATGTTATTTAATAAATAATAAAAATATATAAATAAATTAAAATAAAAATAAAAATTTTAAAAATGACAAATCTTTCTTCTTTTTTTTTTTTTGTATATTTATTTGCATACTTTTGTTATCAATGTTTTTGGCTTATAAAACGCAAAAGTTTTTGCAATGGTTGTGAAAGATATATGTATATATATATATAAGTATATATGTACATTAGTATATATACATAAGAATATAAAAACGACAGTTTTAAACATCACGTTATTTATTCATATATACATAAGTATTTACTCGTATGTTATTCTTTATAGATAACAGAATTTAAATTGCAAGTTTAAGTGAAAATATGCAAGTAAAAACATTATCAATTGCATATACATTTTTATTATTTTTTTATTTGATTTTTTTTTTCTTAATTTAATTTTTATCTATTTTTTAAAATTTTTATTATTTTTTTTATATATATTTAAACAAATTTTTGTATTATTATTTTTTTATTTTTTATATTTTTTTATTTTTATTTTTTTACTATTTTTCCATTTTTTGTTATTTTTTTATTTTTTAATTTTTTTATTTTTTATTATTTTTATAGATTTTGTGATTAATGAGCTTTGCGAGTTTAATTGCAGTTTGAGATTTACAGAACAAACAATTAGTGACCGGTCCTTTAAGTTGAAAAAGTCTAAGAATAATAAGCAAAAGCTACTGAGAAAATTAATGATTTAAGTAGGTGTTTACAAAATAAAATATTTTTAAGAGAAATTTTTATTTTTAATTAAAAAAATATTTGTTGAAACAAAATAAGTTTCGCAAATTAAAGAGAAAAAAATAATATATATAAAGGTAAGAAAAAAATGTTTGATATTAAAAAACAATTTAATTTATATGAAAAATTTTTTTTTCTGAATTTTTTCTGTTATTTTACATAAAAACACAAATGGATCGAAAATATGTTTTCGCAGATAAGGAATTTACAATTTGAAAAACAAATTTGAAGCTTTTTTTTTAAATTTTTCAGTGAATTTTATAATTTTGAAAAATAAAAATATATGTTGTGATTAAAAAAAAGTAATTTCGATAAGATCGAATATATATTTTTTTATAACAAAAATTAAGCGCATATAGAGAATATATATTTTAATATAAAAGAAATTTAAAAATGTAAAATAAATTAAATGAATTGGCAGATTATTTTAAAATTTTAATGATTTTTTAAAAATATATAACAAAAATTAAGTGCAGATAATGAAAAAAAAAATTTTAAAACAAAATAAATTTGAAAAATTTTAATATAAAAAATAAATTTAAAACATTTTTTTTTTTTAATTTATTATATTTTTCTATATGAATAAATATAACCGTTCGTCACTTTTAGTTTTGATGAGATTTTTTTAATTCAAAAATAATATTTTTAAAAATTCAGTGAGTTTATTCCTTATTTCGCCATGATCGAAAATATGTTATAGCAGAAATTAAATTTGAAGTTTTTTTTTTTTTAATATTTAAGTGCTTTCATTTTTATTTCGCAAATTAAATGAAGGATTTTTTTTATCAAAAATTAAGATACGTTTTTGTTATATCAAAAATTAAAATTGTTATATCAAAATAAAGAAAAAATATTTTAAAACAAATTTAAATTAAAAAAAAAATTAAGATTTTTTCTTTAAATGTTTTAGTGATTTTATTTTTAGTTTCGCAAATTTAATAAAGGAATTTTTTATGAAAAATAAAAAAAAGAGGATTTTTATTAAAAATATTTCATTTTTTTTTTCTACATTTAATTGCGCCAGGATCGAAACAAAAATTAAGCGCAGTTAAAGAAAAAAAAATTTTAGAAAAAAGTTAACAAATTCAAATTTCAAATTTTAATTTTGCAGATTTTTCTTTAAATGCTTAAGAGATTGAAAATCTATTTTTAAGGGTCGTTTTTTGCAATTTTGGAATGAATGGATTGGAATTTTTAAGCTTCGTTGTTTAAAATTATTTTCTATTTTTAAAATGGATTTATATTCCATTTATTCCAAACTTACATAGAATAAAAAGTGGAATAGAAAATAGAATGAAAAATTTTAAGTTTGAGTTAAATATAATTTGGAATGAAAAGTAGAATAGAAAATAGACTGAAAAAAAACTATTTTTAAGGCTGAGTTGTTGTTTTTTTTTTTTTTTTTTTTTAATTTTATATTTATATATAAGAAATCGGATTTTTTTAAAAATATAATTAAAAATAAATAGAGGGCTTGAATTTTTAAATATTTTGCTTTATAAAAAAAATATTTTTGGATAAGAAAAAAATTATTAAAAAAATTTATTTAATTTTATAGCAAAGAAAAGGTTTTAGAAAAAAGAATAAATAAATTTTTTTCTTATATAGGTATAGGTACATATCTATAATATTAATAGGCTAGGCGATTTCTTGTGACCGATGTTTTGTTCTACCGTTTTATCCCGATTTTGACCAAACGTATATTATTTGAAAGGTATTTCTTTTTAGCCGTTTTGCAGATTTGCAGATTTTTAAATTTTTGCCTTTATTTTGAGTAAATTGCATTTAAAGTTGCTACTAACACATTCATAAAATTATACAATGCTATGTGTGTGTTTATTAAATTTGTTTTGTAATAAAAATTAGTTTTTTTTTGTGTTGATTTGTGAATTGGCTATAATTGATTAGCATACTTTTAGGGTCTTTATTTAATTAGAATATAAAATTTCCTAGAATTTGCGCTCAAATTTCGGGGGTGGCGCTTCATTATATGGAGGGGAAAAAGTGTTCGAATTTAAAGTCTCACCCCTTAGAAATATGCGAATAGCAAAAAAAAAAAAAACTGAGACGTACAAAGTTTTTGGTCAATCAAAAAAAGTTTAGAGGTGCCTCCACGCGATTGAAAATTTCATGTGTGTTTATATGGGGAATATATGACGTTTTTCAGATTTTACGAAAATTTCGTTCTATTGTTTAATTTTTTCGACAAGTTGTTATTTTAACCAATTTCAGTACTAAATTATCTTTTCAAAAAGCTATATAACTTCAAAATCGAATAAAACTCGCCAAGACAGAGCAAATGCCTCAGACCCCTACTGTGCCAAAAAAAAATTTAGGTCGTGAAATTTTAAGGAAATTTTTTAAACTTTAAGAAATTAATTAGAGCCATAATTTTTTTTTTTTCCGTCTATTCCTATCTTAACCTATTGCGCAATGAGACTAAAGATGGAAAATGTTTTTGATAAAATTTTGAAAACTCCTTTTTTAAGTTTTAAAAAGTTTTCTTAAACAAAATTTCAAAAAACGAATCTAGCACTTTAAATATATGTTAGAGATTAACTGTGTGAATTTTTAAGTAAATTCATCTGCCAGAATTTTTTTTACAAGAATTTTTTTTTGCGAATTTCGAGAAAAATTATTTTTTATTGAAACATTAAGTAAATCTACTCTTTCTAAATACTTTGTAACAAAAATTTATCAGTTTTCTACTTTTAAATGTTATATTTGATCTTAATAGCCTAGGGTTTCGGAAAAAAATTATATGACCACATTATCCCTTTTGAACTTTGGGTCACATATGACCCCAAGCTAATAAAAGACAATTTATTCTAAATGTTGTTGAATTTTTTAGATGTGACGCTTAAAATATAATAACCAAATGTGCAAGTCTTCCATGCTAAAAATTTCGAATAAATCGAACAACGTTAACCCATTCCTTGCAGAGGCCAAACTTTGAATTTTGGCATATTTAAAAAAATTAGTTGTTATAGTGAACTAGATGAAACCCTTACTATAGGTTGGGGAATAAAATTGTGCTATATTTTGCGAAAACTTATCTTTATGTGTTTCTTGGGTTAAAATGATCCAAAATTCAGCAGTATTTGCAAAATATTTGAATTTTTTGACTTAATCGTCCTATACTAGTTTGAGGTCATTTGTAGCGCAAAGTCCAAATGGGCTAATTACATCAAATTATATAATCATCATAATCATCAAATTATAAAAATCGGAAAATGTAGCACAATTTTATTTCCCAGCCCATAGTAAGGGTTTCATCTAGTTTAAAAGAACAATTAATTTTTTTAAATATGCCAAAATTTAAAGTTTGGCCTCGGCAAGGAATGGGTTAACACTGTTCGATTTATTCTAAATTTTTAAATTTTACAAATTATTTGAATTTTTTTAATAAATTGTCTTTTATTAGCTTGGTGTCATATGTGACCCAAAGTCCAAAAGGGATAATGGGGGCATATAATTTTTTTCAGAAACCCTAGGCTATTAAGATAAAACTAGCAGATTCCAGCCCTCGAAATTCGAGCGCAAGTTCTAGGAAATTTTATTTTTTCATTAAATAAAGACCCTAAAAGTATGCTAATCAATTATAGCCCATTCACAAATCAACACAAAAAAAAACTCATTTGTATTACAAACACATTAACAAATTTAATAAACACACACATAGCATTGTATAATTTTATGTATGGGTTAGTAGCAAATTTAAATGCAATTTACTCAAAATAAAGGATAAAATTTAATTTTGATTTTTTTTTTTTTTCTGTAAATCTGCAAATCGGCTAAAAAGAATAATATACGTTTGGTCAAAATCGGGATTAAACGGTAGAACAAAACATCAGTCACAAGAAATCGCCTAGCCTATTAATATTATAGATATAACATCTAAAACTAGAAAACTGATAAATTTTTGATACAAGTATTTAGAAACAGTAGATTTACTGAATATTTCACAAAAAAACTAATTTTTCTCGAAATCTGCACCAAAAAAAAAAAAAAAAAAAAAAAAAAAAAAAATGCCTTGTAAAAAAAAATTCTGGCAGATGAATTTATTAAAAAATTATTCACACAGTTAATCTCTAACATATATTTAACAAAACTTAAAAGTGTCAGATCCATTTTTTGAAATTTTGTTCAAGAAAATTTTTAAAACTTAAAAAAGGAGTTTTCAAAATTTTATCAAAAAAAAAAATTTTGCATCTTTAGTCTCATTGCGCAATAGGTCAAAAACGTGGTAATAAAACAATTCTTCATGTCTGAGTGCCCATAGGTATAGAGACCAAACAAAAAATATATGACTTTAATTAATTTCTTAAAGTTGAAAAAATTTACTTTCCTTCAAATTTCACGACCTAGTTTTTTTATTTTTGGCACAAAAGTGGTCTGGGGCATTTGCTATTTCTTGGAGAGTTTTTATTCGATTTTGAAGTTATATAGCTTTTTGAAAAGATAATTTAGTACTGAAATCGATTCATATAACAACTTGTTGAAAAAATTAAATTATAGAACGAAATTTTCGTAAAATGTGGAAAAAAAGTCATATTTCTCCACACTTGAAATTTTCAGTCGCGTTGAGGCATCTCTATTTTTTTATTTTTTTTTTTTTTTTTTGATAAATCCAAAACTTTGTATCTCTAATGCCGTTTTCTTTTCTGACAAAAAATGTCGCCCTTTTTTGCCCTTTTTTGGAAAAGTGTATTTTTTTATATATTCTGAATTAAGAGCAACCTTATAATATATATCATTCGAAAGGTCTCAAAGTGCTGTGTTCATAAATGCAAAAAAATTTTGGAAGTCATAGGGTGAAAATATTCAAAAAAGAGGAACAATGGGGAAATATTCTCACACTATGACCTGAAAGAAGTCAATGGCTAGAATTTTTTGTGATTTTCGAGGGCTCGACTTTGAGACCTTTCAATTGATGTATAAGATAAGGTTGCTCTTAATTCAGAATATATAAAAAAATACACTTTTCGAAAAAAGGGCAAAAAAGGGGCGACATTTTTTGTCAGAAAAGAAAACGGCATCAATTTTTTTTTCGCATATTTCAAAGAGGTGAGACCGAGAGTTTGAACACTTTTTTTTATTAAGGGCCACCCTAATATATACATATATGGGAATTATGAACCAATTTGGAATGAAAATTGGAATAAAAAATGATTTTTTATTTTGTTTATTTTTTTTTTTTTTTAGTTCGTGTTAAAAACAAATTTGGAAAATAAAAGTGGAATACAAAATAGACTGAAAAACTATTTTTAAGGCTGAAAAATTTTGTTATTTTATTTTTAAAATTTTTTTATATAAACAAATGATTTAACAATTTTTTTTTTTATTTAAATTAAAAATAAATGGAGTGGAAAATACGTATTTAAAGGTGTTTAAAATAAATTTTATTATATAAAAAAAATTTTTTTTTAAGAAAAAAAATTATAAACAAAAGAAATAATTTAATTAGAAAAGATTTTAAAAAACACGTTGATTGCGAAAACTTTCTTGAAATACAACAAATAAATTGCATGAAATAATGTTTAAAACAAACAAACAAAACATTAATAAAAACTAAGCACGAAAATTAATTAAACGGGTGATTTTCTCAGCAAATAAATCTTTAGCAGAACAGCCATATAATAGAAAAACTAATTAAGCAAAACCAATAATAATATTTACAAATACAAAAACAATAATAATAAATAATAGTTATACTTACTGTGCATCATCTTCGATAAACATTTTGTTTGGATAGTTTAAAAAAAAACTATATTCTCTGGGCTTAATTAACTGGTTTAGCTGGTTATAGATAGAGTAAGCAAAACCACTCTCTTTGAAAGCTCTGTTATAATTGAACAACTACTCAAAATACGGGTAGTGACAATTTAAAGCTCTCTATGAATTTATCCTTGATCAGCTTTATACCTTCCTTTTGTTGCCTCTAAGCTGTGTGAATATTATCTGCGAGAGACTGTATAAATACTTGATCCGTTTAAGCTTTTAATAGCAGCACTGGGGTATAATGATGTGTAATGATGTGGATTTCTACTTGTTTACAGTATTGGTTATGATTTTATTTGATGACAACGTGATCCTTAGCCAACAAGTGAATGATGAGTTTTAAGAGGTCTATTACTCTGGTATCTGATATTGTCTAAAAAAATGCATAAAAAGACAAACAAAAAAAAACACATACAGTTATGCAATTTATGGAAAGACAAATATTAACAACTTAATTGTAATTCAAAATTTAAGTATGATGTAAAAATGACTAACGAATCAAAACAAAACACCTAAAAAAAAACAATAATAATAATTATAAAAATAAATAAAAGCCAACAAATGAAAGTGAAAATCTTAAAACAAATAAAAACAACAATGTATAAGTGTTAATTTATTATTAATGATAATTTACTTAAAATTACATATTAATGCGTAAACAGAACAATGTAATTATTGTTGTGAGTTCAAAAAACTAATTATAAATTTTCAAATTATCACGATTGTCACGATTGTCAGTCACATGATAACATATTACTCAGGCAAAACAGATAGAAATATCTCACGCAGTTCTTTGTAGGGTTCCTTTAGTTAGTTAGGGGTTCTGAAACTGATACGATGATAGAAATCAGAAAGTAAAGCAGCCTAGATAAATCTATATACACAAAACAAAGTCGGTTTAGTTACACCATTTATAACTCAAGAGCGGATGGACCGATTTTCGTCTCCGCTCCGAATAGCAGAATACATACTAAAATCTTTCAAAAATACACGAGGCGTGGCACCTCTCATATAAAGTAACCATTCCATATCGCATTTCTCGAGTATTATTAAAGGGAGAGCTTTGAATACTTGTGTGAGGTTGTCTGTTACTAACTAATAAGAGTACTACTGTGAGTAGCCGTGATGAAAATGGGCAGGATCGGATAAATGGGCGTGTCACCTCACATACAAAGTGAATTTTGAAAAGAAAAGTAATGATACTTTGTTATTAGTGTGAGTAGCCTTACTGAAAATGGGATCAGTAGGCGTGGCACATCCCACATGCTATAATAGGGAGATCTTTGCAAACCTGTCATGTGTTATAAATATTGGTAGCCATGCTGTAACTGAACGGGATCGGATAAATGGGCATAGACCTCCACTAAAAAGAGCTTTGCAAATTTATATGACGGCATCTCTTATTATAGAAGAAGATGAAGGAATGAATTTTCGAACTGATTTCTAAAATTCATTTGATTTGCCAGGTCTTCCACTACATAATTTACTCTTGTTAGTTGGATCACCTATTATACTGCTCCGAAACGTAAATGCATCAAAAATTATCAGCCCGGTTCTTGAAACGTTGTTATTTGAATAAGAATGAATTTGAAATAACATGAAATTGAAATTTTGGGTTTCTTGAAAACACAAATTTTATATTTTCGAAGTATTTTTCGAAATCATATTTTTATTATCAAATGACATAAAACATATGGTTTAACTTCAGAACCATATATTATCTAGAAACCGAGGTACCATATGGTTCTTTAGTCACTTTCACAAAAAAAAACCTTAAGTAATTTTTGGATGTTTTTCCTTAAGATTATAAAGAAAGTAAAAAGAAATGATTTTCTTTTAGAATAACAATTTACTTGTTCATTTAATTGTTTTTACTCTTCAATTTCATTCAATTAAGAATGACTTCTCTTTTTGAAAAAATAAGTTAGGCATCACCAAAGAAAATTCGAAATTCAAATAAATTGGATTTGACTGGCATCACTACTGTTTCGAACATAAACAAAGTTGTGGCAGTCATATCAAAAAAAATAAGAATATGTGATTTGAGTGAAATATAATTTTAAATTCCTTTATTCGTAATAATTAGTACATAAAGAATCTATGTTATAATTGAAAATATTATAAAGGAAAATAGATTGTGCAAATATAAAAGTTTTTATTATAGTTATAGAACAACATCATCTCCAAAGTGTGTTTTATTAACATTGACTACGAGTTTTTTTTTTAAATCAGCGCAAAATGTAGACGTTTTTAAAATCGTTTTTTTTTTTTCATAACATTAATGTCTATTTTTTTAAAATTATGACATGGTTCAATAAAAAACATGTTAGAGTATAAATATCAATAAGTTTTTTTTATCTCTTAAGATTTGCTTAGTAGAAAAAAGGGCATTTGTTTTGATTTCACAAAGCCTTTTCTATGTGAATTAAAACGAGAAAAAATATTCTTATTGAAATTAGAAAACAGCAAAAAACTCGTAGATTTAAGAATTTTTTCATTTACGAGTTTTTTTTTTGTGATAGTGGTTTCAAGCACAGGGGTGTATATAAGGGAACGCGGTTCGTTATAAAGAAAATATCGTGTAACTTACTGAATCGACAATTACAGAAGGGAACAAAATTGAACATTTTTTGTGTTGATTGGAAGTTTGTATCAATTTTTTACTAATTTGAGGTCGCTGATATCAAATCTGCACTTGGTTTTTTTCTGTCACCTCGACTTTTCGTGATATACCGTTATGTCCAAAATTAAGGCACTTCCACTACATACATTAGAATAACTTGAAAACGGTTCACCTTATTCAGATAAAAAAAAAAATCCGATAAAAAAAAATTGCGACAAAAATCATAATTTTGGTCCAAAAATATTTAGACAAACATATTTTTTCGAATGAAATGAGCTTTATTTCATTGTAATCGGTGCACAACTTTTGATTTTGTTCACAATTTACTGAGAAAACTGAATTGATAAAAATCGCGATTTCCATACAAAAAAAAAAAACATTTATTTCATATGTGTTTTTGCTGCTGTTCTATTTATTAATAAGTTTTTGTTGATTAAGAACTGAATGTTGTTTTTAAGGTTATTTGGGACGCTTAATCCAAATCTGCACTTAGTTTTTTCGATCAACTCGACTTTTCGCGATATACCGTTATGTCCAAAATTTAGGCACTTCCACTACGTATATTGGAATATCTTACTTATTTTTTTTAATTCTGAAAAACATAAAAAAGTCATGATCGTTTTTGTCTTTCAAATGCAACAGGTATATCTTAAAAAAAACGATTTTGAAATCACCAAAAAAATGGTGAACCGTTTTCAAGATATTCGAATATACATACGTCGTGGTTAACAAAAATATTTTTTACGTGCTATATAAAATGTCGCCTTGTATATATAAATAACATTTTCGTTAACAAATCCTTTTTTTTTTTTTTTTTTTCTTAAGGAGAATATAAGTTTAACCTTTAACTATGGAGGTGAAATTTGGGGACAAAGTCAGTGATGTAGTAGTAAATTTTACCCCTTTTACCGAAACAACTGTATTTTTTTTTTTTTTTTTTTTTTTTTTGTTAACCAAGACTCGGGGGATGCCCCTACAAATGCAGTGCATTGTGTTGATTTCAGGAAAATAGGTTATGGGAAGGAGGAGAGAGGGAGTAGTGTTTGCGGATATTTGACTTAAATTTTATTAGATTATAACTGTCAGGAAAGACCTCTGCGAGGAATTTATTCCACATACGGCTAGTTCGACTGATAAACGAATTCTCTCTGTAATGCGTTGTGCGGTCAACTGGACAATAGACTACAAACGGATGTGATCTACTGGAGAAGCGGGTAGAGCGAACTGAAACTCGGGGACTTGGAATAAGTTCGCTAATCTCAGAAGAACATTTCCCATGGTAATATCTATAGAACAGTGCTACACAACCCACATTCCGACGGTGTTCCAATGAATCAATAGAATTGGATACCCTACTGTCATTGATGAGCGCCAACGCCCTCCTTTGCACACGGTCCAGTAGCTCCAAAATAGACTTTGAAGCCCCTGCCCATATATGGGAGTTGTATTCCATTTTCGGTCAGATGTAAGTGGTATAGATTTTAAGGAGATCAGAAGGAGTGAAGTAATTTCTACACCGTTTTAGAAAACCAAGACACTTGAATGCTTCTTTCGACACTTGAAAAACATGCTCGTTCCAACGAACATCACATTGAATTCTCATGCCCAGAACATTAAGAGTATCCGATTCCTCAATACCTATACCACCCATATATACAGATGACATTGTTGATTCCATGGCCCTATGTGTCAACATACAACATTGAGTCTTCAGCGCATTAAAATCAACCCTATTCGCTTTACCCCACTCGGAGATTGTTAAGAGGTCTTGATTGAGTGTGTCATTCATTGTCCGCCTTTTGCCCCCCAACCTCCAAGATGATTGGCCTACAATTAAAGGAAAATGAATGACAAATGCTGCTGTCATCTGCGAAAGAGTATATAGAGTTAAAAGTTTGGCCAAGAAGGTCGTTCAGAAAGATAAGGAAAAGAGAAGAGAACGGAACCTTGGGGTACCCCTGAATTAAGCTGAAACTCATTAGATGAGACCCCATCAATAACAACACGTATTGTTCGGTCTCTGAGAAAACTCGATAAAAATCAAGAGAAGTCATTACCGACCCCAAATGCAATAAGCTTTGATATCAATGCACCGTGCCATACACGATCGAATGCCTTGGAAATATCCAGAGCAACCACTTTACTTTCGGCAAAATTGCGAATGGATCGACTCCAGCGCTCAGAAAGTACAGCTAACAGGTCTCCCGTGGAACGATTTCTACGAAAGACATACTGTCGATCATTAAGAAGTGAGTTGGCCTCTAGGTAGTTCACAAGGTGGAAATTGATCATGCTCTCCATCACCTTTGAGAGCGCAGAGCAGATTGCAATTGGACGGTAATTTTCAGGGTTATTAGCCGCACCCTTTTTAGGGATTGGCTGGACATTAGCAACCTTCCAGCAAGAGGGAAAGACTCCCGCACGATACGAAAGGCTGAAAAGGTTGGCCAATGGACTGGCTAGCGTCGAAGAGCACTGTTTCAGCACCAGTGCTGGTATACCATCCGGTCCCGGAGACTTATTAATGTTGAGATCCGAAAGAACCCTTTTAACTGCACGTGCTCGGAAGAATATTTTAGGCATAGTACAAGATACTCTTTCGAGTTCGGGCAGTGGTTGATCGCTATCCGGCAAAAATGAATTTTTTGCAAAAAGTTCAGCTAAAAGGTTAGCCTTATCAACCGGGTCAGTGAATATTTGGTCATTAATTATAACAGTTGGGATAGCAGAACTAGCATTATTCTTTACTCTTTTAACAAATGACCAAAAGCTCTTGCTGCCCCGAGGAGCAGAAAGAACTTTAGCACGAAGACGCTGGTCGTGAAGAAACTTTTCGCGCCTTAGTACTTTGGCACATTCATTTCTCGCCTGTTTGCGCAGCAGTTCAGTGACGGAATTTTTATTTTCTCGCCAAAGTCTGAATGCTTCCTCTCTGGATCTGACTGCATCTCTGCAAGTCTGGTTAAACCAAGATTTTTGATTAGGTTTAGCCGAAATGCGCTGTGGTGGAATGAATAATCTCATACCAAGCACTATTATTTTTTCCATCATTATCGCATAACCTGTCATACGGAATATAGATCAACTTTTAAACCAAATGTGACACTATTTTTGCTTTATTTAAAGTAAAAACATTTGATCTTGAGCCTGAATAATTTCAAACTCAATCATTAACAAAAAACATTTTATTTGTTTAAAAAAAAAAAAGTACATTCTACTAATTGAAAAAAAATTTTTTTTTTTGTACACAAAGAGAGAGAGAGAGAGAGAGGTAAAATTTAACACCACCTCCACAGTTAAAGGTTAAAAAATTTAGAAAAAATTATTGTTGGCATAGTAATTTAAAATTATGTAAAAACTTTTTCGACGAAGAAATTAAAAAAGTGTTGAGGAGAAAAAAATTTTTTTTAAACAAGTGGGAAAATTATAGTCGGTCTAGAGCGACTATGCAATACCCTACCCTAAAGGGTCTTTGGTCCAACTAATTGAATATAGAAATTTAGCATAAACCAAATTTGATTGGCGTCGTTATTAATTTTATTGTTAGCAGATATGAAAAAGTTCATATCGGATGCTATATTCATATGGGAACTAGGTCGAAAAATGGACCGATCCTGACCATATTTGATAAAGAACACTGATTTTTTGCAAAAAACATATACAAACCAAATTAAAAAAATAATTGTTATATATTTTCTTTTTTTACAGATTTAACTGAAGATCCGGAAGCAGCTTTATATGGAGGCCATGACTAAGAATTGTCCTATAGCGTTAATTTTTGGACTACTGATTAATGGATGTAATAAACACAAACAAACCCAATTTGATTGAGATCTATATGATAATTTGGATCTTATTGCAATTTAAGTCGATCTCATAAGGGCCATTTGTATTGAGACTAATGCCGTTTTCGTTTCTGACAAAAAATGTCGCAATTTATTTGAACTTTTTTCGAAAAGTGTATTTTTTTATATATTCTAAATTAAGAGTAACCTAATTTTATACATCAATCGAAAGGTCTCAAAGTTCTGTGTTCATAAATGTAAAACATTTTGATTATTATCTTCTTTGAAGTCATGGGGTGAAAATATTCAAAAAAAAGGGGAACAATGTGGAAATGTTATCACACTATGACCTGAAAGAAGTCAATGGCTAAAAATTTTTCCGATTTTCGAGCGCTCGACTTTGATACCTTTCGATTGATGTATAAAATAAGGTTGCTCTTAATTTATAATATATAAAAAAATACGCTTTTCGAAAAAAGTGCAAATAAAATGCGACATTTTTTGTCAGAAAAAAATCGGCATAAGTCTGAACATGAACCGATTTTCACCAATAGCGTTCATCCTATGGCCGATAGAAACTCACATACCAAATTTCATCAAAATATTTCATATTTGCAACATGTAGTGTGATTTTAAGGTTTACATGGGCACACAGACGGACAGACGGACGGACGGACATCGCTAAATCGTCTCAGAAAGTGATTCTGAGTTTATCAGTATAATAAAAGATGGAAATAGGTCAAGTATTTTTGGTAGTTACAAACATCAGCAGTAAAGGTGGAAACACAACTGGGACGAATGACGAATTTCGAATTTGAAATACAATTACGGCGAATTCGCATAACAGCTGTAACGTCATTTGAAATTGTTTTTAATTTTTAATATGTACATTAGGGTTATGACTAATTTTTTACAAAACTTTTACCTATCACCACGTGATAGGCAATACTAAACTAATAATAAAAAACGTGTTTGCAGGCCATTTTGCCGTAAAAACCTTCCGCACCAAATGCAATTTCAAAAAACTCACTGCATTTTTTTTTATTTTCATTTTTATATTTTTTATTAATTTAATATATACATAGTAAAAAAATTATTTAAACAATGTAGATTTTGATACGAGGTATGATTATTTATTTATTTGAATATTGTATGATATAAATTTAAGATTTAAAGTGCGACTATTTTTGCAGAAAGGAAAATGTCCTGGACAACTTTTATGAAGGGAAAGGGTTAAGAGGTCAAAATATACATCGAAATTAAGCTAGTGGATCTAGATTTTTTTTATTCAGTTGTTGTAGATATCAACATTGCAGAGATCGTTTTATGAGATAATGACAAGTTTTGGATTTCAAATTTAAAAATATCAAATAAAAGGCACTCATGTCAGCTTCAAAATGATATATATATTACACAATTCCGATACTAAAAAGTTATAAACAAGTCAATGTCCAAACTTTGGAGGTCCATAACTCGGAAAATATCTTGACCGTCGAAAAAAAAATATTTTGCTGGAATCGCAACAAAATGTGTTATAAGTGGTGAAAATTTAAAATCATTCGGGGCATCGCACCTAAAATAGACAGAGGTCCTTAAAACGTAGAAGAAATATTTTAAATCAATTAAAAAAATATAGACCAAATTTCAACGCGTTTGGAAACTTTTTTGAGAGCAGCGAAGAAGTAAGATTGCGTTTCTTAATATTTTTTAATAGCCTTTTTGGATAGGGCATGTAAAATTTGATATTTGCAAAAAAAAAAAATAAAAAAGTCATAACCCTAATGTAGATAAATAAATATTGGAAAAATATGAATAAAAGAATTTTTAACTTGGTACGAGTTATTACAATTGTAAACATCATGTTCGCGATGGTAAAAGCCTTAATTTATGTACGGCAGCGTTTAATTTTTTAATTCTGAAAAAATTACATAAGTTTTCATTAATAAATTAATTTAATGTCATTTTTGTTTACATGTTGTAGCTGATAGTGTGACCATATTTAAAAAAAAAGAAGCACTAAACGAAAAAAAAAAATAATTATTAACAAAAAACCATGTAAAAGAAAATTATATAATTAAAAATAGATTTTATTTATCTTATCAGTTATAAATAATATCAGTTATAAAGACAAAAATTACTTTATTTACTAAAACATTTGAAAACCTTAAATAAAATACGGTCACTCTACACCAATTTATTCGTCGTTCGTCGGCGTTAGAAATAGAAATAAACCTATCGCAGAGTTCGATACGCATTACGTATTTCGTTCGACGCACTGATTGTGTGCATTTTGATATACACAAATGTGTTTTATTTCTGACGACGAATATTCGGAACGAAAAATTCGTCGTTCGTCCCAGTTGTGTTTTCATCTTAAGTCAATATACCTTTACCACACAGTGGGTATAGGGTATAAATATGATATTTAATGGTCGGTTATTGTAACAAATTCGACTATTGCAACGACCGTGTTTTGCTATCGGTTGCACAAATCGAGCCCGTACTAAATATAATACATTAGTTTAAATAACATTATTTGTATTTTTTTATAATATCGTTTAACAGTCATTGTGACTTACTTTTGTTACAATTTTTATGTGCGCAGTCCTTAAGTTATAAAGATTGAAAAAAAAAATGTTTGAGGTGAAAAAATTATTTTGGCAACTACTGAAAAAATATGTATAAAGCTAATTTCATAGTGACAGACATGACATTAAGAGATCTTTCTAATCCAATATTACGCAGCAAAAATTTTTCATTGATCATAAAAATATACAAAATTATGCAGACGGACCTGACAAAAATATTTACTATTAGAAAAAGTGAGAAAGTATTATTGTTATTAATAATTGGGGACAGAAAGCAGTCGTGACAGAGATGACAACAAACAGACATCATTATAGGGGATATGTGTAAAACACAGAGAAGCTCTGAAGTTATTTGTATGAAACAGTTGTTTATAGTTATATTAACTATTAGAGCCACTTTATTAATAAAGCATATAAAAAACATGAA
This sequence comes from Cordilura impudica, assembly GCA_963682025.1. Lineage (NCBI taxonomy): Eukaryota > Metazoa > Arthropoda > Insecta > Diptera > Scathophagidae > Cordilura > Cordilura impudica. Next base: position 192,092,740 of record OY821521.1, on the reverse strand, counting down.
TTGTAAAAGAAATTATAGTAAAAAGAAGTATTTTGTAATGTGACGGACATGACACTGCTTTTAGTTTAAAAATTACTTAACTACATGTTTCCTTTCCTACTGGAAAAATAAGGGCTATAAAAATACATATAACACACTATTGTCATATGTGCATGTCATTTGAACCCTTTTCTTTCATCAATAAAAATTATTACAATTAAAATTGGACCTTTGCATGGAATTTCCCCATAAGTGATTTATATAATATCACCAGGCCCTATGCTACATGAAACCGTATTCCAAATGTACCGAATTGTGTGAACATTTTAGAAATCTATTCACATTATCATTCACAACTTTTGATCCAATAGACCGAATTTGCTAAATTTTAATACAAAACTGTTTAAAATAACAATTAACAATAAATAAACAAAACCAGTAATCCCTTACCACCTATTGTGGGAGGGATCATGCCAGACATAAATCAAGAATACTAAATTTAAAAAAAAAACGTAAACAAGTTCTGCACAGTGGTTTGGTGGATATAAAAAGGGTGGCCTTCAAACTATTTAAAAATTTGCCCAGACCAAGAACATTTTTAAAAGAAATAAAACTTAAGAATCTAGATTAATTGGTGTACAAAAAAAATATATTGATGTGTAAACATCTATGCGCTCAGAGGGGTAAAAATCTATTTCACAATACAATCACAAAAACAGCGTAAGGGAAACTCGGTGTGAGGTATATGTAAGTGTATTGGTGCAAAATTAATTTAGCTGATTCAACAACCAATAGAAAGCGCCATGAATGTATAGCAAAAAACTGCAACCATCAAGTATAACAACCATAGCAGTTGCTTTCTATACATAGATGGCGCTTATTGTTTGATTTCAATTGATGAGTAAATAGATCTTTACACATCTCCCCTGTAAACGGACTCACATAGTTTTTTTTTTTTTTTATATAAGTATATTTTTTATTTTATTTTTAAATTTTCCAACTTCCCAATTTTCCAAATTTTCCCTTTAGGGAACATTTACAGAAAAATTTCTTTAACAACAAAAATTTTAATGAAAAATAAATCCACATTCTTACAGATTTTGTTTATAAAAATTATCGGTATGACTAAAAGTCTCTATGAATCACACGTGAACACATTTAATCCGATACCGTGAAAATTTTTGTCCTTAAACTTTTAGTTTTATATCAATGAAAATTTCGCTAAAGTTTACTGATAAAAAAAGAACAACATTCAACAACGTTAAATTTTTTTTCTTTTTTTATTTTTGTTATAAATTATTTATCGAAATAGTGCTATTTGACGCCTTCACATTTTTTGCTCTTTTAAATATACTAAGTACATAAATTATTTTTTTGTTACGTAGTTTCATTTAAACACCAAAAAAAGTAAAAAAAAAAAATAATAATAAAATCAAATTCAATGTCACGGCGTTTTTATGTTTAGTAACAGATTTCAATGCCAAAGTCCAAAGTCTATATAGTAGATATATCAGATATCGTAAATAAATTCTACGAATCTAGCGACACAATATAAAATACTCTAGACATATATTCATGCTAACAATGAAGTATAAAATAATAATAATAAAAAAACTTCCATAGATATTAATTTCTTCAATGACTTTAAAAGCGTGTCATTTTTCAACAATTTAGCAAAAAAAATAAATATATTTTTTTATAAAAAATTGCTTAATATATAGCCAGCAAAAAATGAGAAATGCTTCATATCGAACAATTTTTTTTTTAAATACCAACTTCTATAGGAAGTTATATTAAACAACTTCTACAAACAGAGTTATTAAAAATAAATTTAAACTCTTCTAATGTTTTTAGTCGATAAAACAAGTAAGAATATTATAGTCGATCTAGACTATACCATGCGTTTAGGTAGGAGGTCTCCGGTCCAACTAATTGGATATAGAAAATAATCATATGTCAAATTTGAGTGGCATTGTTAATTTCATTTGCCTGCAGATATGAAAAATTTCATACCGGATGCTATATTTATATGGGGACTAGGTCAAAAAATGGACCGATCCAGACCATATTTGTAAAAGTCACTTATTTAATTTTAATAATAATTTTATTTTTTGTTAGATTTAAGTGAAGATCGGGATGCAGCTTTATATGGAGGCTATGACTAAGAATTGTCCTATAGGGTTTATTTTTGGTTTGACCGAGACCTATGATAATTTGGGACTGAAGGCAATTTATGTCGATCTTATAGGGGTCATTTGTATGGGGACTAGGTCTGAACATACACCGATTTTCACCAATTTCATTAGCCTTCATCCCATGGCCGATAAAAGATTACATACCAATATTCATCATATATTGATATTTGCGACCTGAAGTTTGATCACAAGGTTCACATGGACGGACAGACGGACGGACGGACATCGCCAAATCGATTCAGAAAGCGATTGTGAGTCGATCGGTATAATAAAGGGCGATGTCAAATATTTTAGGTAATTACAAACATCAGCACACAGTTATTATACCCTGACCACACTGTGGTATAGGGTGTAATGATATCGTTTCGAAATTGCATAGTTTTGCATATTTTGCTTTAAAATTTTCCATATTTTTATCAAAATTAATATTTATTAAATTTTTTTTATAAAAATCCGAATTTGAATCAATAAATTTACAATGACATCTATTTGTATTTGCAAAAAGTGCTTATTTTGTTTTAAATGCATATTTTCATCAAAATTAGCATATATTCATAAATATCACTCACTCTCAATAAATTTACAATAAAATGTCATCGATTTTTTTAGCATATTTTGCTTTAACTGCTTGTTTTTGAAAATTTTCATGCAAATGCTTATTCATCTGAATCCATAAATTTACGATAAAATGACATCGATTTGTAGATGGATATTTTTGTATAGTTTGCTTTAATGCTTATTAAATACATTTTTTCATAAATATCCATTCGAATCAATAAATTTACAAGAAAATGGCATCGATTTGTAATTGCATATTTTATCATATTTTGCTTCAAATGCATGTTTTTGAAATAGTTTAATCAGAATGCTTTTTTTTATTTACATAAATATCTATACGAATCCATAAATTTAAATTGCATCGATTTGTAGTTGCATATTTTGCTTTAAATGCATATTTTAGCATATTTGCCTTAAAATTAGACCATTTATTGAGTTATATTCGTAAAAATCTATTCAAATCAATATATTTACAATAAAATGGATTTGATTTGTAGTTGCATATTTTGCAATATTTTTGCATATTTTTGCATATCTTGCTGAAAGTTCATGTTTCGCATATTTTCATCAACATAAATAATAAATACCATAAATATCTATCCGAATCAATTAATTTCCAATAAAATGGGCTCGATTTGTAGTTACATATTTTAGCATATTTTGGTTTAAATGCAAGTTTATTCATATTTTCATCAAAATTCTCATTTATTGAACATTTCTTTATACAAATGCTAATAGTATCTATAAATTTTCCATAGCATGGCATAGATTTGTAGCTGCATATTCTTGAATATTTTTGCATATTTTGCTGGAAATGCATGTTTTTACATATTTTAATCAAAATCATTTTATATCTTAAATATCTATCCGAATGAATAAATTTACAAGAAAATGGTTTCGATTTGGAGTTGCATATTTTGCTTAAAACAAATATTTTTTGCATATTTTCATCAAAATGATCATCGAAGCAAAAATAAAAATTTACAAAAAAAAAAAAATAGCATCGATTTGAGGTAGCAAATACATATATTGCTTTAAATGTATGTCATAATTTACATATTTCTTGACTTCTGAAAGAATCATGAAAGGTCATATTAAGGTCAAAAGTGTGAATGAAATATTTGTTTGTCTTTTCATGCTCAAAATTTAAAAATACATTTACTAAAACAAAAATATTTTTAGTAAAAAATAAATTTTTTGTAAAAAAAAAAAATATTTTATGAAAAAAAATTGTGAAAAAAAAGTAAACAGAAATATTGTTAGTAAAGAAAAAAATATTTAAAAAAATTATTTTAATATCTAGAAATATAGGAAAATAAATATTCAAAAAAATGTTTTTAATAAAATTATAATATAAGCATGGCATTGATTTGTAGTTAATATTTTTGCATATTTTGCTGGAAATGCATGTTTTTATATATTTTAATCAAAATCATTTTATATCTTAAATATCTATCCGAATCAATAAATTTACAAGAAAATAGTTTCGATTTGGAGTTGCATAGTTTTGCATATTTTGCTTAAAACTCATATTTTTTGCATATTTTCATCAAAATGATCATCGAAGCAAAAATAAAAATTTACAAGAGAAAAATAGCATCGATTTGAGTTTGCATATATATTGCTTTAAATGTATGTCATAATTTACATATTTTTTGACTTCTGAAAGAATCATGAAAGCTCATATTAAGGTCAAAAGAGTGAATGAAATATTTGTGTGTCTTTTCATGCTCAAAATTTAAAAATACATTTACTAAAACAAAAATATTTTTAGTAAAAAAATAAATTTTTTGTAAAAAAAAAATATTTTATGAAAAAAAAATTGTGAAAAAAAAGTAAACAGAAATATTGTTAGTAAAGAAAAAAATATTTAAAAAAATTATTTTAATATCTAGAAATATAGGAAAATAAATATTCAAAAAAAATGTTTTTAATAAAAAATTATAATTTTTATAAAAATTAAAATTTGAAAATACATTTACTAAAATAAAAAAAATTTTAGTAAAAAATAAATTTTTTTGTAAAAAAAATATTTTATGAAAAAAAAATTGTGAATTATTGTTAGTAAAGAAAAAAAATATTTAAAAAAATTATTTTAATATCTAGAAATATAGGAAAATAAATATTTAAAAAAAATGTTTTTAATAAAAAATAATTATTTTTAGTAAAAATTAATTTTTTTTTTTTAAACATATTTTGTGTCAAACAAAAATGTCAAAAAAGTATTATAAAAAATTTTTTTGTAAACAGAAATATTTTTAGAAAAAAAAAATTATTTTAACAAAATTTATTTATTATCTAGAACTATAGGAAAAATTTTTTAAAAAAAAAGTTTTTAATAAAAAAAAAAGAATTTTTAGTAAAAAATTTTATCTAAAATAAAAATATTTTATGTAAAAAAAAAAGAAGAAAAAAATATTTTTTGTAAACAGAAATATTTTTGAAAAAAAAAATTTTAAAAAAATTATTTAATATCTAGAAATATAGGAAAATAACATTTTCTAAAAAAAAAAAATATTTATTAAAAAAATTTTTTAAGTAACAAAAAACATTTTATGTGAAAGAAGAAAATTTTTTTATGTAACAAAAAAGATTTTATATGACAGAAAAAAACTCAAAAAAGTATTTTAACAAAATTTATTTATTATCTAGAACTATAGGAAAAATTTTTTAAAAAAAAAGTTTTTAATAAAAAAAAAAGAATTTTTAGTAAAAAATTTTATCTAAAATAAAAATATTTTATGTAAAAAAAAAAGAAGAAAAAAATATTTTTTGTAAACAGAAATATTTTTGAAAAAAAAAATTTTAAAAAAATTATTTAATATCTAGAAATATAGGAAAATAACATTTTCTAAAAAAAAAAAATATTTATTAAAAAAATTTTTTAAGTAACAAAAAACATTTTATGTGAAAGAAGAAAATTTTTTTATGTAACAAAAAAGATTTTATATGACAGAAAAAAACTCAAAAAAGTAAATAAAAAAATATTTTTTGTAAACAAAAATATTTTTAATAAAAGAAAATTAATAAAAAAATTATTTAATATTAAGAATTATAGCAAAATGAATATATTTGAAAAAAATAGTTTTTAATAAAAAAAACTTTTTTAATATATTTTATGTAAAAAAATATTTGTCAAAAAAGTAAATAAAAAAAATATTTTTTGCAGAGAGAAATATTTTTAGCAAAAGAAAATTAATAAAAAAAAAGAAATATTTTTAGCAAAAGAAAATTATAAAAAAAAAGAAATATTTAATATCTAGAAATATAGGAAAATAAAAAAAATATAACTTAATTATTTTAATAAATTTAAGTAAAAGAAAATAATTGTTGTAAAAAAAAATATTGTTGTAAAAAAATTTTTTTTAAATTTATTTTTAATATAATAAAATATACTGGAATTTTCTTTTAATATATTTAAATATACTAGCAGATTCCAGCACTCGAAATTCGGGTACAAATACTAGGAAATTTTATTTTTTCATTTACTAAAGACCCTAAGGGTATGCTTCACAATTCAACTTATTTTTAATTAAGAAAAACTCAACCCAATGGCACAAACACATTAACAAATTTAATAAACACACACATAGCATTGTATAATTTTATGTATATATGTGTTAGTAGCAACTTTAAACGATCATAACTCCAAACAACTTTAAACGATCATAACTTCAAATATATTTTGTTAAAGAAAAATATTTTTTGTTCAAATAATATTTTTAGTAAAAAAATAAAATTAAAGAAATAAAAATATTTTTACAAAAATAAAAAATTATAAAATAAAAATATTTTGACTAAAAATATAAAATCACCTTACACTTTTATTTCAAGAGTTATATATCAATACAGCTATGCACTGTTTTTAATCTATTTTTGAGGCCATAAGGGAAGAATTTTTTATTTCCATTTTTTACAAATGTTTTTCTCTCCCATCACCACAACACCATGCTAAATTGATTAGTGTTGATTCATTAGTTGGCTGTTAGAAGAAGTTGAAGATATTACGCAATAATCTGCCTTTAAATGGCGTGAAAAAAACCGGTGATAAGCAAACACTATCCGCCATATTTTATTTATATAAGTACATACTTGAACAATGAAAAAATGCAACAAACATCACAAAAAATACAGCTGAGATTGATAAGCCATTTTCAGTTAGATGTCATTTCCATAACCTTATCTTCTTTCATGGTAATGAAAGCAATCCCATGCAAGGCCGATTCATGTTCACCGGAAATTATATTTATAAATGAGTGAAAGAAAAGAAGCAAACATAAATTCTTAATGGAGTGTTTATCTCACCTCCAAAATGGAAGGGATATAAGGCAAGAACTTACAAACTTAACTTTAACAACACAGATTATAAAACATTTGATTTTTTCTTTTTTGCAGAACGCATGCAGTTCGAATTGTGTCTGGACTTTATACAACAAAAAAAAACATTATGTAATTATAAAATTATTACTAATAAATTCCAACAACAATTGAGAAAAATACTTTAGTTTACAATACTTGAATAAGCTTCAAAAATTGTAAGAAATCTCACATTTACGACACTAATCAACTTGTTTGAACTTTGAGCATTATCGTCTGACATTTTTAGTCAGACAGATTGCGAAACAACAACAACAACAACAGAAATAAAGAAAAAAAAAGATTTTAGGATTATTTTGTACTTTAAACTTAAATTGACAAACTGATAATCATCATCACCACCAACCATCATTATCATCAGCATTACAAGTAACAAGAGTACTACGACTATCGTTGTGTAGAGTGTGATGTGTAGAACAATAGTCAATTGTTTTATCCGGTGGTTGTTGAGAGTGATAATAAAATACTCGTATACTAAAATTTTGTACGGTAATTGAAGAAGATCTATAAAAAAAAATTAATTTTATTTGTGATTTTGTTTGCGTTTTTTAATTTTTATTTATTTACTAAATTAACTGTTAATTTTTTAATGTAAATAAATTTTATTTTCAATTGATATTTAATAGGTGTTTGTTTATTATTGACTGCAAAACGTGTGTAAAATTTAAATTGTTTTTTATTAAGTTTCTATGTAACACAAAAAAGTTTTGCAAAATACACTGGACGACGAAAAAGTATGTAAAAAAAATTTAGAAAATTTTGTTAAAAATGCTCAGAATTTACTCGGGCAGTCAATTGATTGATATGCATCATTTTATAAGTTTTTTTAAATTAATTTAAATATTTTTTTAACGAAACGTAACGTAAGGAAAACATTATAAATGTTTACGGAAAATTTTAAATAAAACAAATTCAACTTAAAAATAAACTTTTTTTAGTAAATTTTTTTAATATAAAAAATTATTTTTAGTAAAAAAAAAAAAAAAGAAATGACGTGTAAAATTTAAATTGTTTTTATTTATATTTCTATATACCGCATTAACGTTTTGCAAAACACACTGCAAATATATTTTTATAGAATTTGTTAAAAACGCTCAAAATATAATTCGGGTAGTCCAAATTTTTCTTAAAGAGCTAATTTAAATGATTTTTTTTAACAAAACGTAACGTAACGAAACCTTTACAAAAAATTTATGGCGAAATTTTAATTAAACAAAATCATCTAACAAATTTAATTTTAGTTAGAGAAAGGGAAACGTAACGTAAAGAAACATAATTTGTATTAAATTGTAAAAAAAATATTGTATTTTAATTATTTTTTAAGAAAAAAAAATAATTTTGTTAAAAAAAATAAATTTAAAAAAAAATTTTTTTTTTTAAAAAATACAGAAAAACATTAGAGTTAAAAAATATTTGTTGTAAGAAAAAAATTTTTGTAAAAAAATTTAAAAAGTATTTTTAATAAAAAAAATATACCGCAAATTTTTTTGTATAAAAATTATTATATAAATCATTAAATTTAAAGAAATTAAATAAACAAAATAAATTAAATAAATAAATAAAAAATTAAAATTATATAAATTATAAATTATAAAATTATATATATATGTATATAAAGGGTCCGCCATCTAACGTTTTTTTTTTCAACTAGTGTTTATTTCGCGAATGGTAACACTTAGCTCATGTCTGATTTGACAGATAATTAGTTTTATCCTTCCGCTGAACGAATATGGTTGTGTATACGCTTGAACAACGCTGGGAAATATTGCGACATTACTTTGAAGATCATGGTAATGTTGCAGAATGTGTGCGAAAATTGCGTACGGATTTTGGAAGAAGAGAAGCACCGTCAGCTTGTATGTTCGTTATCTTGTGAAAAAAGTGAAAGAAACTGGCATCCTCATCGATAAACCAAAGCGTGAAAAGCCAAAAACAGTGCGTACACCCGAGAATATTGCTACTGTGGCAGAAAGTGTGCGTGAAGCGGCATCAACATCAATTCACCGTCGTTCTCAAGAATTGAACATTTCGGAGGCATCATTGAGACGAATTTTGCATAAAGACCTTGGTATGACGCCATACAAAGTCCAATTGGTTCAGGAGTTGAAGCCAACTGACCATCCAATGCGTTTTCGCTTCGCTAAGTGGGCCTGCGATCGACTTACAGAAGATTTCGATTTTGCCAAAAAAATCATCTTTTCAGATGAAGCTCATTTTGATCTTGGCGGGTATGTAAACAAACAAAATTGTCGCAGTTGGGGCACAGAAAACCCGTACGCATACATTGAAAAGCCGATACACCCAAAACGAGTCACTGTTTGGTGCGGATTTTGGCCCAGAGGCATAATTGGGCCATTTTTCTTCGAAATTGAGCAAGGAGTGGCCGTTACAGTCAATGGCGATCGTTATCGGGCCATGTTCAACGAATTTTTGTTCACAATAATTGAAGAGGAGGATATTGGCAACATTTGGTTTCAACAAGACGGCGCTACGTGCCACACAGCCGAAGCTACACTCGATTGAAGATCGCATTATCAGCCGCAGAGCTGATGTCATTTGGCCACCTCGGAGCTGCGATTTGACACCGTTAGACTATTATTTGTGGGGTGCCCTCAAATATAAGTGTTACGCCAACAAGCCAGAGACAATTGACGCTTTAAAGGACAATATTCGTGAAGCCATTGGTGGAATACAGCTGCACACAATCGATAATGTGCTTAAAAATTGGACCGATCGTGTAGGCTACTGCATGGCCATCCGAGGCAGCCATAAATTTTTTTAAAAAAATAAATTTAAAAAAAATAATTTAAAAAAAAAAAATTTTTTTTAAATTACAGAAAAACTGGATTAAAAAATATTTGTTGTAAAAAAAATTAATAAAAAAAATTAAAAAAAATATTTTTAGTAAAATAAAATATACCGCAAATTTTTTTTTATTAAAATTTTATTATATCTATAATATTAATAGGCTAGGCGATTTCTTGTGAACGATGTTTTGTTATACCGTTTTATCCCGATTTTGACCAAACGTATTTTATTTGAACGGTATTTCTTTTTAGCCGTTTTGCAGATTTACAGATTTTTAAATTTTTTCCTTTATTTTGAGTAAATTGCATTTAAAGTTGCTACTAACACATACATAAAATTATACAATGCTATGCGTGTGTTGATAAAATTTGTTAATGTGTTTGTAATAAATATGAGTTTGTTTTTTGTGTTGATTTGCGAATTGGCTATAATTGATTAACATACCTCTAGGGCAGTGGTTCTTAACCTTTTTAGCTACCGGCACCCCTAAAATTTTCAAACAATATTCTCGCACCCCTTACTAGAAATTATTGAGTTATATAAATTAAAAAACAAACATTATGCAAAACATATTTTTTATTAATTTTATGTGCGTAACAAATATTTTATAAATTTTAATTGTTAGCTGAAATAATCAATTATAAATTATCAAAGTTTTTATTAATGGCTTTTTTGTTGTTGCTTTTCCTCAATTATTTTTGAAAACCGGGGGATCTTTTTTGAAATAGCTACACGCATATCATTACTAACATTAAGTCTATTTCTAGCTTTTGTTTTTATATGCACAAGTGACGAAAATCCCATCTCACACAAATATGTTGTGGCAAATGGAACAAGATGCTGAAGCGCTATTTTAGCTAATCGTGGATATGACATTACTTGAGCACACCAGAAATTTTCCAAATTCTCTGCTTCAAATTCCATTTGATTATGTCCATTTGTCCGTAGTTCAACAAGGTCATCTTTCAATAAATTACTGTCATCCATTGAGTCCAGATTATAAATAAATGGATCTAATATCCATTTTTCTGATATATCTATATCTCCAGTAGCAAAATATCCCTCAAAAGATTCGCTCAACTTTTGCAAATGATCTTTAATTTCGGTGGTAATATTGTTTCTTTCATCATCTGAAACAAGAACTTCTTCAAGCAAAGGAAAGTTAGCATAATTTATCTTGTCAACACGGTTAATCCAAATTGAAAGTTTTCGACTAAACGCAGTCAACTTCTCTTTCGCTGTTATAGTGTTCACTCCAAATCCTTGGATTGAAATATTTAATTCATTAAGGTGCGTGAATATGTCTGCCAAATACGCTAGCTGAATTATAGCATCTCTATTGCTGAATTCATCAGCTAAACTACTGCCTTGATTATTAAGAAACTGCATTATTTCACTTCGCAATTCGTACACACGATTTAGCATACGTCCACGCGATAGCCATCTTACTTCTGTGTGAAATAAAAGGACAGTATGCTCGGCACCAAGTTCTTCGCATAAAGCACGGAAGAGACGATGATTTAAAGCTCGACCTCTGATAAAATTTACAACTTTGACTGAAGTGATTAATGTTTTCTTTAATTTTTCAGGCAATGTCTTTGTAGCTAGCGCATGTCTATGTAAAATACAATGGGTAATTGTAACGTGAGGCACTTCCTTTTTTACATACGCTACAAATCCAGAATTTTTGCCTAACATGGAAGGAGCTCCATCAGTACAAATTGATCCTATTTTGTTCATCGGTATCTCATATTGTAATAAAAAGTCTTTGACTTTATTAAATATATCAATTCCTTTTGTAGTCAATTCTAATGGTTCACAAAACAAAAATTCTTCAACAATTTCTTTTTCTTTTACATATCGTACAAACACCATCAGCTGAGAACAATTTTCAACATCTGTAGATTCATCCAATTGAATACCCACTGGGACATTACTAGCTTTAATATCTTCAATTACTTGTTGTAAGATGTCTTTACTTATATCAGAAATTCTAGTACGGATTACGTCATTTGACAAAGGAATTTGTTGAAGCTTTTGTTGTGCTTCAGTACCCAACACTATTTTTGCCATTTCTAATGCACAAGGCTTTACAAGTTCTTCAGCTATTGTATGTGGTTTCTTCTTCTTGGCACAGATATATGCAACTTGATAAGACGCTTGCAACAGCGGCTTTTCGTGTGATATAAATCCAAAAGTTGTGATAGTTCCACTTTTATCAAATCGAACTCGTTTAGATTTCAAACTTTCAAAATCATAGCCAGCATCTACACCACCATGCTGTTTGGTAAAATGCTCATTTAGTTTCGACGGCTTGAGATTGGCGTTTGAAAATTTATTGCAGCACAGAATACATTGTGGTCGCTGCGTTCCATCCTTCTCCGTTGTAAATGTAAAACCATAACGAACATAATCGTCATTCCAACATCGTTTCTTTGACATGGCGTAAACTAAATTAAATTTTTTAATAAAACACTAAAAAAATATTAAACTTCTATCTATTATTGCTATATTTTAGCTTACCTTTTGAATTTGACTTTAATGTACCAAATTATATTCTAATAATTAGAATATAAATATTCAACTAAACTTGTAAAATTAACTTGTATTAATTATTTTATTATTAATATTTAACTTTTAATATTCAACACGAAAATTCAAACTTGTAATAGTCGACACTAAAATTCAATTATTTTTAAATTTTTCTTCAATGTAATGTGCGCATCAACAGTATTTATATTTCTAAGAATAATCGCAACAATCAACTGAAATTTCGAGGAAATATAAAAATTAGTATAGAAACTAGAAACGCATTTGAATTTTTGTAATTGTAGAAAAAATACAAAAATTAATTTGTCTCGATGGTTTATAATTTACAAACATATTTAAAAAATGTTTAGGGAATAAAAAATTTACTAACCAAAATGAATTTTTAAGATTAGTTTTTTATTTTGCTAGCTACACGTGAATTTGTAAAATTACAATTTCGCACCCCAAAATATTCAAGCTCGCACCCCTAAGGGGTGCGTGCACCACCGGTTAAGAACCACGGCTCTAGGGTCTTTATTTAATGAAAAAAAAAAAATTTCCTGGAATTTGCACTCGAATTTCGAGGGCTGGAATCTGCTAGTTATTATATAAATCATTCAATTTAAAGAAATTAAATAAATAAAATAAATTAAATAAAGAAATTAAAAATTAAGATTATATAAATTATAAAATTATATATATATATATATATATATATATATATATATATATATATATATATATATACATTTATATATTATATTACATTTTATATATATATACATTTAGTAAAATAAAATATTTTTAGTAAAATAAAATATTTTTAATAAAATAAAATATTTTTAGTAAAATAAAATATTTTTTAGCAAAATAAAATATACCCATACTTTTAGTAAAAAATATATTTTTAATAAAAATATATATACTATATCTATATCGTCATCGTCACCTAAAATGCAAAAGGCCGTAACTAACAAAAAATTCAAAATTGACTTTTTTATTGATTATGATTTAGCTAACTAAAATACACCTACCCACAAAATTTTACAAATTTTATAAATAAATCCAACTTTGTATTTTAAGCTTGATTCTAAAATTTGGGTATTAAGTTTTAAGTAGTTTTTATTTTATGTTTTTTGCTTCCTGTAAAAAAATAAAAATGTTAGTTACGACCTTTAGCATTTTAGGTGGCGAAAGTAAACACCTTTCTCATATTAAAATTTTTATTAAAATGAAGTAATTAACGCAAAATCAAAAATTAAAATAAGGAAATCAAGAATCTATAATATTAATAGGCTAGACGATTTCTTGTGACTGATGTTTTGTTCTACCGTTTTATCCCGATTTTGACCAAACGTATATTATTTGAAAGGTATTTCTTTTAAGCCGTTTTGCAGATTTACAGATTTTTAATTTTTTTCCTATATTTTGAGTAAATTGCATTTAAAGTTGCTACTAACACATACATAAAATTATATAATGCTATGTGTGTGTTTATTCAATTTGTTAATGTGTTTGTAATAAAAATGGGAAACTTATGAAATAAACATCGTTTTATTTGCATATTCAAAATCGACCAGTAAGCTCGAAACAACAATAAATACTTAAAAATGAGTTTGTTTTTTGTGTGGATTTGTGAATTGGCTATAATTGATTAGCATACCTTTAGGGTCTTTATTTAATGAAAAAATAAAATTTCTGCTAGTAGGGTATAAATAGTGTTCTTTAAATGAAATTTAATTAAGTAAAAAATTAATAAAATAAAATATTAGACAACTTTTTTGAGTGACAAATATATTTAAAATAATAATTATAAAAATACAACAATATTTATTGACAATAAACATATTGTTGACTAAATAAAAATCATATTTAAGTCAATAAATATGTTTTAAGCGAAAATAGGAGTTAAGTAGAATTATTTTTTTATATTGTTGAGCAAAAAAATTATTTGAAAAATTTTTAATTTATTCATTTTTTTTATTTATAATATAATTTGTATGTAAAAATATAAGACCAACAAAAATAATTATAAATATTTTGCAGCAAAAAAAATTATATTCACTTATTCTTAAAATAAAACAGGACTATACAATACCCTATACCACGGCTTACCCTATCGTTCGGTCCAACTAATTCAATATAGAAAACAAGCATAAACTAAATTTGAGTGCCATTGTTATTAATTGTTTGGCTGCAGATATGAAAAAGTTGATATCGGATGCTACTTTTATATGGGGACTAGGTTGAAAAATTGACCGATCCTGACCATATTTGGTAAAGTCACTTATATTTAGAAAAAATATATAGGAACCAAATTTGAGAAAAATATGTGCAATATTTTTGTTTTTCGATAGATTTAAGTGAAGATCGGGAAGCAGCTCTATATGGGGTCTATGACTAAGAATTGGCCTATAGGGATTATTTTTGGACTACTGATTAATGGATATAAAAAACACATACAAACCCATTTTGACTGAGATCTATATGATAATTTGCATCTTATGGCAATTTATGTCGATTTCATGGGGCCATTTGCATGGGGACTAGGTCTGAACATGGACCTAATTTCACCAATTTCAATAGCGTTCATCCTATGGTCGATAAAAGCTTATATACCAAATTTCATCAAAATATATTCATATTTGCAGTTTGATTACTAGGTTTACATGGACACACAGACGGACGGACGGACGGACATCGCTACTTAATGTTAGTGGTTCTTATTAACACTAAAAAAATAATTCCTGAGTAATTATAAAGTAGGTACTAATGCGAACAACTTGTTAGAGAACATTTAATATTAAAAATATATTATTAATAATTTAAAGTCCAATAGAACTGTTTCAAAGGCTCTTTTTGACATGTAAACAAAAAGTATTGCGTGTTATTAAAACAATTAAATACACTTTAATTATATTTCAAACAAGAAAACATTTTTTGTTAATATTATCCAGAATTTTTGTTAAGAGTTAATAAAAAAAATTAATTTAAATGTTTTATTGTGATCTTTTTATTTGTTCTATTATTTTATATATGTACATATAAATATATACGTCAATTTTGACTTTGATTTGTTTGCTAATTTGTTTAATTTCATGTTCGTACATTTTGTTATGTAAATATTTATTTTCAATTAATGATGTTTAACCGCGACCTATGTCTATAAACGTTTTTTTAATTAAGTTTTTTTTTTTTTAATTTGGAGAAGAGGGTTTTTTTTTTGTAGTCTTATAAATTGTAAATGTATTTAATTTGTTTTAACATATTTCTTCTGGTTTATTTCGTTTGGGTTTTAATGTTTATTGTATTTACATATTGTATTTATTATTATGCAAGCTTTTGGCTGAATATCAATAGATTTTATAAACACACAGTGATGTTAGCAGAATTTTCTTTATTTACTTTTTGTTCTTTGACCATTTGGCAAAGCATTTGAAAAAAAACAAACAAACAAACATATTAACAAAAAAAATACACATTTGTTGTTATTTTTATTGTAGGAGGATGCGAATATTTTGAAGATTTTATTTCTTAAAAATAAATTAAAATTAAATATAGTTTATTTATTGTCAACAAGTTAGAGCTGCCTCCTTACATCCATTTTGACAGCAGTTTTTTTCACAACATATTTTTGGTTTAAAAAAATATTGCACAAAAACAACAAAAAGTTTAAAAATTTTTGAAAAGCTATTTTGTTAAAATTTAAGATAAATATAGAATTCATATTTTATTTATTTAATGAATTTTTTTATTTTATTTTTGTTTATTTTATTTTTGTTTATTTTATTAATAACCACAAATAACTCTCACTGGCCAAGTGGGGTTTCCTCAATTTGGAATTCCCTCATTAATAAACAATAAACATTTTACTGGATTTTTAAAATTTTCTTATAAATTGTTATGCGACCACCCTGGCTTTACATTTCGTTTACGTTGAAAGTTACTGAAGTTATATTCGATATAAGAAATGAAGATATTGACGATATTTTATTTTTACGATTTAGTTCGAATAAGTATTGTCAATCCAGATACGTAATTATTATCAACCCTCGTAGTATTTGTATTTTGTCGATCCAATTCTAATTAATCACTCACTTAAACTTAGTTTGATTAAACTCCAGTTTTTATTAACCCTTTGGTGAAATAAAGGTTTTTTTGCTTAGATAGAATTTACGAAAGGGTTAGCTGTCAAACGTACTGTCATACTGATATTGACATTTATGATCAGAGGCAAAATAATTTTATAACAAAATTGCTTAAAAGTTCTTTTAATTTATATTCGCGAGTAATAAGCACATAATTGCACCAAAGATATATCAGAATGGACTATTTTGATCCCATGAGCACTAAAGGGTTAAAGCAGATAATTGCACCAAAGATATATCACAATGGATTATTTTGATCCCAGGAGCACTAAAGGGTTAAATAAATAAAAATTAACCGAATTATTTTTCCTAAATTCTAAATAGTGGTTCCATCGAGTTTAACAGAAAAACTCGTTTTCGGTAAGTTTTATTTAAAAACATCCTAAAATCCAAAGCTGGCCTTGGCAAATAATGGGTTAATGTTCTCGCATTTATCCCATATTTAAGGAACGGAAGTTCTACACATTTGGTTATTATATTTTAAGCGTCGCATCTAAAAATTCAACAGCACTTACAAACTATTTGAATTTTTTGAATTAATTGTCTTTTATTAGCTTGGGGTCATATCTGACCACAATTCCAAAAGGATTAATCGGGTCATATTTTTTTTCCGAAACCCTAGCCTATTAAGATAAAATATAACATTTAAAAGTAGAAAAGTGATGAATTTTTGATACAATGTATTTAGAAAGAGCACATTTACAGAATATTTTACAAAAAAACCCATTTTTCTCGAAATCCACAAAAATAAAATCCTTGTCAAAAAAATTCTGGCGTAGGGATTGCCTTAAAAATTCATAAAGTTAATCTGTAACATGTATTTAACAAAACCTTAAAGTGTGAGTTGAATTTTTTACAATTTTGTTTAAGAAAATTTTTTAAAACTTGAAAAAGGAGTTTTCAAAATTTTATCAAAAAAATTTCCCATCTTCGGTCGCAATGCGCAATTGGTTAATAACGTAGTAATAAAAAAATACTTTATATCTGAGTACTTATACATAAGTATAGGGACCATAAAAAAATTATGGCTTTAATCAATTTTTCAAAATTGAAAAAAATGCCCTCAAATTTCATGACCTAGTTTTTTTTTGGCACAAAAATGGTCTGGGGCATTTGCTATTTCTTGGCGAGTTTTTATTCGTTTATTAAGTTTTATAGCTTTTTTCAACGATAATTTAATACTTATCCCGAATTATGTAACAATTTGTCGGAAAAATTAAACCATAGAACGAAATTTTCATAAAATCTGAAAAAAGTCATATTTTCCCCATATAAACACACTTGAAATTTTCAATCGCGCCCAAAACTTTGTATTTCTCAGTTTTTATGCTATCCGCAAATTTCTAGGGGGTGCGACCGAGAGTTTGAACACTTTTTTTAATAAAGGCCACTCTAACCAACACGTGGAAAGAATGTGCGTACTGAAGAGAATATCGTCGCTGTAAACGAAAGTGTGGAAGAAGATACAAATTTATCCAAATTATCGTCGTCGGTCGCAGGAATTGAGACTCTGTCCGTCCACTAGGTGGAAAATTTTACGCAAAGATCTCGCCCTACACCCGTATAAGATCTAGCTGGTGCAAAAATGAAAGCCACGGGACCATCATATGCTTCGTTCTTTCGCCGATTAGACTCTAGAACAGTTGGAAACTGGCAAAATTGTGTTCAGCGATGAGGCTCATTTTTGGGCTTAACAGGGTTGTTAATAAAAAAAATGGCCGCATATGCAGTGACACAACAGACCCTACAGAATACATTACATCCAGAAAAATGCATCGTTTGGTACGGTTTTTAAACACTGGTGGCAAAATCGGACTTTATTTCTTCAAAAATGAAGCCGGAGCGTTATCAATGATTTTTTGTTTGAAAATATGGATGACATTGATCCTGATGAGATGTGGTTTCCACAGGATGGCGCTACGTACCAAACGGCGACCGCAACAATCGACTTATTGAAATCAGAATTTGGCGACAAGTTAATTTCGAGAAATGGACCTGTTAATTGGCACGCAAGCTCGTGCGATTTTACATCTCTCGATTATTTCCTGTGGGGTTTATGCCGATAAACTAACAATAATCGACGCCTTGGAGGCCAACATTGTTCGTGTTATTCGTGACATACGGCCTGCAATAATGCTCGAAAAACTGACTCAAACTTGGACGTCGTCAAGAACAGCCACCGCGGCCATATGCCCGAAATCGTTTTCAAATGTTAGTGCCTTGAATTATAAAAAATCTAAGTTAAACTTAGTTTAGTTAAACTTAGTTTGGTTAAACCTAGTTTAGTTAAATTTAGTTCTGTTAAACCTATTTTAGTTAAACTTAGTTTCGTTAAACCTAGTTTAGTCAAACTTACTTTAGTTAAACTTAGTTAAAATAAACTTTGTTTAGTTAAACTTAGTTACGTTAAACTTTGCTTAGTTAAACTTTGTTTAGTTAAACTTAGTTTCGTTAAACTTAGTAGTTAAACTTTTTTTATACATATAACTTTCAAACTATTTGAGTACAGCTTTAAAAATCTTGAGTTTAACTAAACTAAGTTTAAGTCAGATTTTTTAGTGAATTAGTTAAAAGTTATGAAAACGAGTTTTAGGAATATCAATTAAACTTTTTCTTTTTTTAGTTTGGTTAAACCCACGAATTATAAGAGTTAATAGATCTAAGTTTAACTTAGTTTTGTTAAAAATAGTTTAATTAAATTTAGTTAAATTAAACTTAGTTTAGTTAAAATTGGATTAGTTAAACTTAGTATTTAAGCTTAAACTTTTTACATATATAACTCTCATAGCTTTAAAAATTAACTAAACTAAGTTTAACTTAGATTTTTTAGTGAATTGGTTAAACCTACTATGTTGAACGCTTTAGTTAGTTTAGTTTATCTTATAATTTTTAAGCATTAAGTCAATGAGTTTGAAAGTTATTAGTGTTAAAAAAACTAAGTTAAACTTAGTTTAGTTAAACCTAGTTTAGTCAAACCTACTTTAGTCAAACTTAGTTACGTTAAACTTAGTTTAGTTGAACTTTGTTTAGTTAAACTAAGTTTTGTTAAACTTAGTTTTGTTAAACTTAGTAGTTAAACTTTTCTTTAAGCATATAACTTTCAAACTATTTGGCTACAGCTTTAAAAATCTTGAGTTTAACTAAACTAAGTTTAAGTCAGATTTTTTAGTGAAATAGTTAAAATTTATGAAAACTATGTTTAACGCTTTAGTTAGTGTAGTTAAACTAAAGATTAGTAACCAAGTAGACAAACAGTTTGAATATTATAAATGTTAAAAAATCTGAATAAAACTTAGTATCGTTAAATTTGGGTGTGTTAAACTTAGTTTTGTTAAATTTAGTTTAGTTAAACTTAGTAGTTAACTTAAACTTTTACCCATATAACTTTCATTATATTTGACTGCAACTTTAAAAATCGTGAGATTAACTAAACTTAGCTTAACTAAAATAAGTTTAACTTGGATTTTTTAGTGAGTTAGTAAAAATTATGAAAATGAATTAACGCTTTTGTTAGTTTTGTTAAACTTTCTTTTTTAACCATTTAGTCGTTTAGTTTGAAAGTTATGTGTTAAAAAATCGTAGTTAAACTTAGTTTGGATATAAATAATTTAGTTAAACTTAATTTTTTAACACATAACTTTCAAACTATTTTACTACTCGTTAAAAATCGTAATGGTAACTAAACTAAGTTAAACTTGAATTTTTTAGTGAAATAGTTGAAATTTTTGAAAACGAATTTTAGGGATGTCGATTAAACTTAGTTTGGTTAAACCCACGACGTTTAAAGCCTTAGTTAGCTTTGTTAAACTTACGATTTTTTTTAACCTTTAGACAAATAGTTTGAAAGTTATAAGAGTTAAAAGATCTAAGTTTAACTTAGTTTAGTTAAATATAGTTTAGTTAAATTTAGTTAAATTAAATTTAGTTAAATTAAACTTAGTTTAGTTAAACTTAGTTTAGTTAAACTTAGTTTAGTTAAAATTGGGTTAGTTAAACTTAGTAGTTAAGCTTAAACTTTTTACAATATATAGCTCTCACAGCTTGAAAAATTAACTAAACTAAACTAAGTTTAACTTGGATTTTTTAGTGAATTGGTTAAACCTATGTTGAACGCTTGGGTTAGTTTAGTTAATCTTATAATTTTTAAGCATTAAGTCAATTAGTTTGAAAGTTATTAGTGTTAAAAAATCTAATTTAAACTAAGTTTAGTTAAACCTAGTTTAGTTAAACCTAGTTTAGTTAAACCTAGTTTAGTTAAACCTAGTTTAGTTACACCTAGTTTAGTTAAACCTAGTTTAGTTAAACCTAGTTTAGTTAAACTTTGTTTAGTTAAACTTAGTTTGGTTAAACTAAGTTTGGTTAAATTTAAATTTTTTACATTTATAACTTTCAAACTACAAACTAAACTAAGTTTAAGTTAGATTTTTTTGTTATAAAAGCGAGTTTTAGGAATCTCAATTAAACCTTAAATATCTAAATTAAAATTAGTTTAGTTAGACTTAGTTTACTTAAACTTTGTTTACTTAAGCTTAGTTTAGTTAAATTTAGTTTAATTGTGTTTAATTGACGTCCCAAAAAGCGGCCTTGCATCTTTAGACTCTTTGACTTAAGAGTTAAAAACTTTAATCAAACTAAGCTAAACTAACATTTCAAAAGCTGACTTTTCAATAGACACACATTTTTTGGGAAATTGATTTGCATTTTATATTGGTATTTAAACCTTTAAATGAATTTGTTGCCAAAAGTGCTTAACATTTTTAAAAGTATTTACTAAAAGTAAATATTTATTTGTAATTCATTCTGGTTACTTTCTATTATTTTTATTTTTTTTTTTCATTGTTATTTTTTTGATTAATTTAGTATGCTTTCAAATAATTAATAATTATAATAACTAAACCAGTTTTGAATTTAATGAATTATTTCAGTCACGACTTAATAAACCATTCACGTTTGGACCTACTTAAATATTGATATAAATTAAACTCGTACACAATAACAAACACTAACAACATTAAATGTTCATTGATCTTTGAAAGAATTTAATTAGGTGTACATATTATTATTTTTTTAATTCAAACATTACAAATGTTCAATTAAATACTATAATTAAACATATAATATAAAAAAAATATATCATAAATAAATTTTGTGATAATAATTATATAAGGAAATTATAAAATTAGCCAGAAATTTAAATAACAACACGTACTTTATAAAATAATTAATCAATTTTCAATGCGTTTAAAAATTATGAAAATTGTTTGAACGATTTAAATAAAATGTTTAATTTAATTTAAAGTTTGTTTTCAGTGGAATCTATGAAAAATTGTGTTTGTAATAAATTGAATAAGTTACAAAAAAAAAACAAAAAAAAAACAATGGCACGTGAAACCAATGACGTTACCAAACAAACGAAAATAAAACGTAGTTCTCTCCCTGCAAATATGGCATTACTAATGAACATACACTCACTACACATACTCGTATATAAATAAACAAACTGATGAAATATATTTTTTAAAAACAAACAGACAGCCAGCCAATGTTATTAACACAAAGTACACGTCACACGAGATTTCATACGAGTTTTATACAACACCAAATTCTATATATATATATATATGTATGAATGTACATACATACGAGTACACATGTACATATATTCTTATATAAACTTGTATGTAACTAGTGTTAATTTTAAATTGATTGAACACGTAAGAAAGAACATTTGCTTATAACGCCACTGACAAATGTAAATTCTTAAAACTCTTTCTATTTGCATGACTCACTTACCGCTCTACTCTTTTTATCGTTCATCCTCTTTGTTTTACTTAAGCTTTAATTCTCGTGTTATCTTTTTGATTGGGTCAGTTTTGTTTTTTTAGAAATCACTGTTTTTAGAATTATATCTCAATACTGACTCACTGACTTATCACTGTAACGCTGTTTTATTAACATTTATTTGGAGCAGCTAGAAAGATCCAGTAAAAAGTACCTTTTCTTCAAAAAGTACCTTTTTAAGAAAAAGTACATTTTTAAAAATAAGTACTTTTTAAAAAAAGTGCCTTTTCTTAATAAAGTACACTTTAAAAAAATACTTTCTGTTAAAAAAAACACCTCTTATTAAAAAGGTACATTTTATTAAATTTTTCTTTAAAAATTAAATTTCCATAAAAAAAATACCTTCTGCAAAAAAGCACCTTTTCTTAAATGCTACAATTTCCTAAAAAATCATCTTTTTAAAAAAGTACCATTTCTTAGATTAGTAAATTTTCATAAAATTTCCACATTTAAAACAAAATACTTTTTCTTAAAAAAATACCTTTTCCTAAAAGAGTACATTTTACTAAAAAAAAATAACTTTTATTAATAAAGTACCTTTTCTTAAATGAATAAATTTTCTACAACAACAACCTTTTCTTGAACAAAACTACCTTTTGCACAAAAAAATAGCATTACTTAAAAAAGTATATTTTCTTAAAATAAACGTTTTCTTAAAAAAAAATACGTATTCCCAAAAATTTGATTTTCTTAAAAAAATTTAATTAAATTTTAAAAAAAGTAAATTTTTTAAAAGTACCTTTTTTAAAAAGTACGTTTTCTTAACAAAGTTGTTTTGTTCAAAAATTACCTTTTTTTAAAAAAAAAAGTAGCTTATATAAAAAATTACTTTCTTTAAAAAAGGTACCTTTTTATAAAAAGTACTTTTTTTACTTGCTTATGAAAAAAAGTATGTACCTTTTCTGCGAAATGTACCATTTCTTAATAGGTACCTTTTCTTGACAAGCATCGTTACTTAAAAAAGTACCTTTTCTAATATAAGTAAATTTTGTGTAAAAAGTAGATTTTCTTAAAAGCTAACATTTCTTAGCCATATCTTGGCAAAATGATGCGCGATTTTCGCCAACCTGCCAATATCCTAAGTTTACCTAAGTAAATAGTTTATTTTGTGAATTAGCGTGATTTTAGCAGACAGACGGACAGATAGACAGACGGACGGACGGACAGACGGACAGATAGATAGACGGACGGACGGACGGACAGACGGACAAACGGAATCCTTATATCGACTGGAGTTGTTATAAGGATCAAGAATTTATATACACTTTATGGGGTCGGAAATTAATTTTTAACGCGTTACATACGGAATGACAAACTGATATATACGCTCTGCATAGTGGTGTGGAGGGTATAAAAAGTACCTTTTCATAACAAATACATTTTCTAAAAAAGCACATTAAAAAAAAAAAAAAAAATTTCTTAAAAAGTATCTGTTGTAAAAAAAAGTAACTTTTCTAATAAAAAATTAATTTTCTTCGAAAAGTACCTTTTCTTAAAAAAGTAGCTTTTTTTTTAAAGTACATCGTCTAAAAAGTAACTGTCATTTCTTTAAAAAAAATATCATTTCATAAAGAAAGATTTTCTTAAAGAGGTCCTTTTCTTAAATTTTGGCTTGTCATAAAAAAGTACAGTTTCTTTATATAGTACATTTTAAAAAAGCACCTTTTCTTAAAAAGTACCCTTTCTTAAAAAAGTACATTTTCTTGAAAAAGTACCTTTCTTAAAATAAATACTTTTTCTTAAAATAAATACATTTTCATAAAAAATTACTTTTAAAATAGGAACTATTTAAGTTCCTATTTTAAAAAAGAGCCCTATCTTAAACAAATACCTTTTTTTTAAGTATCTATTTTCAAAAAGTATCTTTTTCTACATTTTCTACATTTTCTTACAAAAGTGCTCCTTGAAGGGTGAATATAGTTTGGCTTAAGGTCGTCGGTTGTTAAAAGATTCTCTTTGTTATAAGAACTTTTTTGTTAAAAATAAATAAACACAAGTTTTTTAATTTTTTACAATATTTATAACAATATTTTTTTTTTTATATATTTCTATCAACTTTGTTGATAATCATTAGAGATTATTGTAAAACAAATTGATAGAAATATATTGAAAAAAAAAAATTTATAAATATTGTGTAAAAATTAATTATCTATTTTTAACAAAAACGTTCTTATAACAAAGAGAATCTTTTAACAACCGATGACCTTAAGCCGAACTATATTCACCCTTCAATAACACAACAGGTCAACAAAAATCTAAATTATCAAAAGTGCTCCTCCTCAAAAAAACCTTTTCTTAAAACAAATAAATTTTCTACAAAAAGTACCTTTTTTGAAAAAAGTGAATTTTCTTACTGAAGTGCATTTTCTTAAAAAAGTGCCCTGTTTAAAAAAAAAAACATTTTCTTAAAAAAAAAACATTTTCTTTAAAAAGTACCTTTTCTTAAAAAGTAACTAAAATTTATTTAAAACATACCATTTCATAAAGAAAAGTTGTCTTAAAAATTAATATTTCAGAAATAGGTTCCTTTTCTAAGAAAAGTTCTTTTTCTAAGACAAGTAGCATTTCTGAAAAAAGTACTTTTTTAAGAAAGGGACCTTTTCCTATATAAGTACCTTTTTGAAAAAAGTACCTAGTTTCAATAAAGTACCTATTTTCAAAAAAAAGAACCTATTTTCAAAAAAAGTACGTATTCCCCAAAAATACCTTTCTCATGAAAAAGTACCTTTCTTTAATTACATTCTCTTTAACTAGTACATTTTCTTAAAAAGTAACTTTTCTTAAAAAAGCGTACCATTTCTTAAAAAAGCACCTTCTCTTTAAAAATTACCTTTTCTAAAAAAGTACCGTTTTTTAAAAAACTAATTTTCTTAAAGTACTTTTTTTAAAAAATTGCTTTTTCTTAAAAAAGTAAAGGAACTTACGAATATAACTTTTCTGAAAAAGTTACCTTTTCTTTCAAAAATATATTCGCTTACAAAAGTACCTTTTCTAAAAAAGTACTTTTCCTTATAAAGTACATTTTCTTAAAAAAAAATCTTTCATAAAAGTCTCCATCTCTAAGGTCAAAAATCTTTATATATCTTACCTTGGTAAGATAACACATTCCTGCAAAATTTTGTCAAAGTCTAAAGCTTTTTACTTCGTTTTTTACGGACGGACGGACAAACGGAATCCTTATATCGACTGGAGTTGTTATAAGGATCAAGAATATATATATACTTTATGGGGTCGGAAATTAATTTTTTAACGCGTTACATACGGAATGGCAAATTGATATATAAATAAATTTTCTTTAACAAATACCTTTTCTTAAAAAACTAGATTTTCTTACAAAAGTGCTTTTTCTTAAAAAAGTCCGTTTTAAAAAAAATTTTTTTCTTTAAAAAATATATTTTATTTAAAAAGTTCCTTTTCTTAAAAAGTAACTAAAATTTCTTTAACAATATCATTTCATATAGAAAAGTTGTCTTAAAAATGACCATTTTTTAAAAAGGTGCCTTTTCTAAGAAAAGTACCTTTTCTAAGAAAAGTAGTTTGTCTCAAAAAGTACCTTTTCTTAATAAAGTACCTTTTCTTAAAAAAAGTTTACTTTCTTAAAGAACTGAGTTTTCTTAAAAAACTATTTCTTTAAAAAAAGGGCCTTTTCCTAAATAAGTACCTTTTTGAAAAAAGTACCTTATTTCGAAAAAGTACCTAGTTTCAAAAAAGTACCTATTTTTAAAAAAAAAAGTACCTATTTTCAAAAAATATCTTTTTCTTGAAAAAGTACTTTTCTTTAAGTACATTTTCTTTGATGAACATTTTCTTAAAAAGTAACTTTTCTTAAAAAACGTACCATTTCTTAAAAAAGCTTCTATTTTTAAAAAAAAAGTACATTTTTTTAAAAAAACTAATTTTCTTAAAGTACCTTTTTAAAAAAATAATTTTTAAGAAGTACCTTTTCTTTAAAAAAAATAACTTTTCTGATAAAGTTAACTTTTCTTTCAAAAATATATTCTCTTACAAAAGTACCTTTTCTAAAAAATTACTTTTCCTTATAAAGTACATTTTCTTAAAAAAAATCTTTCATAAAAGTCTCCATCTCTAAGGTCAAAAATCTTTATATATCTTACCTTGGTAAGATAACACATTCCTGCCAAATTTTGTCAAAGTCAAAGAGAGTGACATCTAAAGCTTTTTTCTTCGTTTATTTACAATATACATATGTATGTATGTATGTGCCCAATACTATTTTAAGATATAGTTATTAGTTTTACTTATTTATTTTATTTATTTTTTTTTATTTTTTTATGTGTCATAAATCAGTTTTTTTAATACAGTGCCTTTTCCCAAAGAAGTACACTTTCAAAACAAAGGCACTTTTTCTTAAAAAAGTATTCTTTTTAGGAAGGGCACATTTTCTTAGACAAGTACATTTTCTTAAATAATAGCTTTTCTGAAAAAAGTAACTTTTCTAAAAAAATTACATTTTCTTTAAAAAGTATTTTTCTTAAAAAGTACATTTTCTTACAAAAGTAGATTTTCTTTAATAAGTACATTCTTTTAAAAAGTACCTTTTCATAATAAAGTATCTTTTATTAAAAAAGACATTTTCTTAAAATAGTAAGTACCTAAAAAGTACCTTTTCTTAAAAATAAATTTTCTTTTAAAAAAAATGTCATTTAATAAAAAAAGGACATTTTCCTTTTAAAAAAAATATTTTAAAATACCTTTTCTAATTTTCTTAAAAATTGTGCTTTTCTTAACAAAGTACATTTTCTACAAAACGACCTTTTCTTAGAAAAGTAAATTTACTTAAAGTACCTTTTTCTAAAAAATAAACACTTTTTCTTTAAAAAAGTACTTTAAAAAACATATTTTATTATAAAAGTACCTTTACTAAAAAAAATCATTTTTTCCTAAAAAGTACATTTTCTCAAAAAAAAAAAAGTAGCTTTCCTTAAAAAGTCTCCATCTCTAAGGTCAAAAATCTTTATATATCTTACCTTGGTAAGATAACACATTCCTGCCAAATTTTGTGAAAGTCAAAGAGGGTGACATCTAAAGCTTTTTTCTTCGTTTATTTACAATATATGTATGTCTGTATGTGCCCAATACTATTTTAAGATATAGTTATAAGTTTTATTTATTTATTTTATTTCTTTTTTTTATTTTTTTTATTTTTTTTATGTGTCATAAATCAGTTTTTTTAATACAGTGCCTTTTCCCAAAGAAGTACACTTTCAAAACAAAGGCACTTTTTCTTAAAAAAGTACTCTTTTTAGGAAGGGCACATTTTCTTAGACAAGTACATTTTCTTAAATAATAGCTTTTCTGAAAAAAGTAACTTTTCTAAAAAAAATTACATTTTCTTTAAAAAGTATTTTTCTTAAAAAGTACATTTTCTTACAAAAGTACATTTTCTTTAATAAGTACATTCTTTTAAAAAGTACCCTTTCATAATAAAGTATCTTTTATTAAAAAAGACATTTTCTTAAAATAGTAAGTACCTAAAAAGTACCTTTTCTTAAAAGTAAATTTTCTTTTAAAAAAATGTCATTTAATAAAAAAAGGACATTTTCCTTTTAAAAAAAATATTTTAAAATACCTTTTCTAATTTTCTTAAAAATTGTGCTTTTCTTAACAAAGTACATTTTCTAAAAAACGACCTTTTCTTAGAAAAGTAAATTTACTTAAAGTACCATTTTCTAAAAAAAAAAATAATTTTTCTTTAAAAAGTACTTTAAAAAACACATTTTATTATAAAAGTACCTTTACTAAAAAAATCACTTTTTCCTAAAAAGTACATTTTCTCAAAAAAAAGTAGCTTTCCTTAAAAAGCCTCCATCTCTAAGGTCAAAAATCTTTATATATCTTACCTTGGTAAGATAACACATTTCTGCCAAATTTTGTGAAAGTCAAAGAGAGTGACGACATCTAAAGCTTTTTTCTTCGTTTATTTACAATGTATGTATGTCTGTATGTGCCCAATACTATTTTAAGATATAGTTATTAGTTTTATTTATTTATTTTATTTATTTTTTTTATTTTTTTTTTATTTTTTATGTGTCATAAATCAGTTTTTTTAATACAGTTCCTTTTCCCAAAGAAGTACACTTTCAAAAAAAAGGCACTTTTTCTTAAAAAAGTACTCTTTTTAGGAAGGGCACATTTTCTTAGACAAGTACATTTTCTTAAATAATACCTTTTCTGAAAAAAGTAACTTTTCTAAAAAAAATTACATTTTCTTTAATAAGTATTTTTCTTAAAAAGTACATTTTCTTACAAAAGTACATTTTCTTTAATAAGTACATTCTTTTAAAAAGTACCTTTTCATAATAAAGTATCTTTTATTAAAAAAGACATTTTCTTAAAATAGTAAGTACCTAAAAAAAACCCTTTCTTAAAAGTAAATTTTCTTTTTAAAAAAATGTCATTTAATAAAAAAAGGACATTTTCCTTTTAAAAAAAATATTTTAAAATACCTTTTCTAATTTTCTTAAAAATTTTGCTTTTCTTAACAAAGTACATTTTCTAAAAAACGACCTTTTCTTAGAAAAGTAAATTTACTTAAAGTACCTTTTTCTAAAAAAAATATACTTTTTCTTTAAAAAAGTAGTTTAAAAAATATATTTTCTTATAAAAGTACCTTTTTAAAAAATCACTTTTTCCTAAAAAGTACATTTTCTCAAAAAAAAGTAGCCTCCATCTCTAAGGTCAAAAATCTTTATATATCTTACCTTGGTAAGATAACATTCCTGCAAAATTTTATCAAAGTCAAATGGGGTGACGTCTAAAGCTTTTTCTTCGTTGATTTAAAATATATGCATGTGCCCATAAGTATGTTTTATTTATTTTATTTTTTATGTATCATAAATAATTTTTTTAATACATTGCCTTTTCCCAAAAAAGTACACTTTCCAAAAAAAAGTATACTTTCAAAAAAAAGTACCTTTTCTTAAAAAGTATAAGTAATACCTTAGTTACTTAATACCTTACCTTATAATACTTTTTCTTTAAAAAAGTACTTTAAAAAATATATTTTATTATAAAAGTACCTTTTCTAAAAAATCACTTTTTCGTAAAAAGTACATCTTCTCAAAAAAAAAGTAGTTTTCCTTAAAAAGCCTCCATCTCTAAGGTCAAAAATCTTTATATATCTTACCTTGGTAAGATAACATATTCATGCAAAATTATATCAAAGTCAAAGGGGGTGACGTCTAAAGCTTTTTCTTCGTTGATTTAAAGTATATGCATGTGCCCATAAGTATGTTTTATTTATTTTATTTGTTATGTATCATAAATCATTTTTTAATACATTGCCTTTTCCCAAAGAAGTACACTTTCCAAAAAAAAGTATACTTTCAAAAAAGTATACTTTCAAAAAAAGTATACTTTCAAAAAAAGTACCTTTTCTTAAAAAGTATAAATAATACCTTTTCCTTATCTGAAAAAGTACCTTTTCTTAAAAAAGTACATTTTCTTCCAAAAGTACCTTTTTACAAAAATGTACCTTTTGACAAAAAGTATATTTTATTTAAAAAAAAGTACCTTTTCATAATGAAGTACCTTTTCTTTAAAAATGGTAATTTCGTAAAAAAGTTAATTTTCCTTAAAAATAAAACATTTTATAAAAAAGTACCTTTTCTTTTCAAAAAGTAAATTTTCTTAAAAAGGTTATTTTTTTACAAAATTTTATTTATCACAAAAGTACCTTTTCTAAAAAAGTACATGTTATTACAAAAGTAAATTTTCTTAAAAAGTAATTTTCTAAAAATTTAGCTTTTCTTAAAAAATAACTTTTAAAAAATTACTTTTTCTAAAAAATTACTTTTTCTTAAAAAAAAAAACTTTTCTTTATATAACTGTTCTGAAAAATGTACCTTTTCTTTAAAAAATATACTCTTACAAAATCATTTTTTCGTAAAAAGTAAATTTTTAAAAAAAAAAAAGTACCTTTCCTTAAAAAGTCTCCATCTCTAAGGTCAAAAATCTTTACATATTTTACCTTGGGAAGATAACATATTCCTGCCAAATTTCATCAAATTCAAAGAGGGCGACGTCCAAAGCTTTTTTCTTTGTTGATTTAAAATATATGTATGTTCCGAATACTATTTTAAAATTTAGTTATTTGTTTTCTTAATTTTTTTTTTATTTATTTAATTTTTTTATGTATTTATTTTTATTTGTTTTTCTTTTATTATTTTTTTTAATGTGTCATAAATCAGTTTTTTTGAAATCGAGCAATTAACTGTATCTCTTCATTTTTAAATAAAATTAGCAATCAATATGTTTCAACTGCCTAAATGGTATTAAATAAAGAACTTGAATTTATGACTAGAAATTAAAAATTGCATTCTTTTTACTAAGTCATTCATACAAACAAATTTCTTAAAATGCAAACGAATGAAAATTTATTCCACGGATAATAAACATTCAAATTTGTTAATTAAAAAACAATTTGTAAACACAAAATCTACACGGAAGTAACAAAGTAGTTATAATACATTGACTTTCTATTTAAACTTTAGATTGTTTTTAAGTAAAATTTATTGTTCTTAATTTATAACGAGGGTCAGTTTGTAAGGGTTTTGAAATATGATGAGGTCATTTACCCCATGAGTTCGATTTTCTGTTATTGAGTTTCAAAATTTAACACTTAACTACAAAAAAGAAAAAGGAAAAAATTATAAGAAAGATATCCATATAGAAAGCTGATCTAACTCAACTTTCTTTTGAATTTTTGTAATGAATTATCTTGAATTATTTAAACAAAATAATTCATTTGGTTTGAAGTAATTTTTATAGGTCATGGTGTCATAAAATCAATAATGTAAATAAAATTATATTTTTCAAATGCATTTATTCTATATTTTTGTATAGACTTTAGCATGTAACCTCGTATAATTTAAACAATATTATAATACGTACAAAATGAAACGACAGACATAAAAAATATCATGTGTTTTTTGTACACAGATAATTTTCTCACAAAACAACACGTTAATTCGCAGTATGAAATATTTCAAAGTGCAAAAAGAAAAAAAGAATAAAAATCAGTTTATTATAGAAATAATTTTGGCAAAGTGGAGTAAAGAGAACGAAAGAGAGCGCGAGAGATATTTTTGCCGTAGTCACAAACGAAAAAATCGTATGACTTTATCAAAGTCCACACGACATACAAAATATATAGCCACAAAGCCAAACAGTCAGTCGGACAGAGACACTCACTTACTCACTCACTCACTTGTTTCATTTTTTTTTTTTTTTTATTATTTATATTTTCATGATAATTTTTTTTAACTGAATGTCTGACGTACAAAGTACTACACAGAGCACAAAGAAAGTGTTCATGCACCATTGTCAGAGCTTCAAAAGAACGAATTTAGTTGAGAATTAATTTATTGGAAATCGTACTTAATTTAACATCCTGTAAGAATTAATGTATTATCTTAAAACGTAAATTAATTCCGAATAGAATTAATTTTGAAACGAATTTAAATTTTCTAGAATGATTGAAATTTTCATAAATTCAAATTGATCAACTTTTCTTCCTTCAATGAATGTTAGCTGACTTGATAACAAATTGAAAAATCCAATTTGGAAATGCTTTATTTAAATGTCGCTAAGAATTAATTTATAAACGTTATTGCCAAAGCTTTGAAAATTATAGAAACAATTCCCAATTAAAATAACATATAATTTAATTTTCCATATGAGGGAACTAATAAAAGGTGTTTTTTTTTTTTTGCGTAGATAGAACTTTCGAAGGGGTTAGCTGTCAAACATATTGTTACACTGCGCTCACTTTTTTACATTTATGATCACTATACTCTGGCAAAACATTATGAGTAGATTCACGCATGAACTACACTAGCAAATAATCAAAATTTCGTTTGAAAATCAGTCATCGATTCGCACAACTTATAAACGACTTTGTGATTTTTTTTACGGCACATATAATCATCCATCTGAGCAAGCCAGCCTTCGAACTGTGGTTAGATCTCCCACCACATACTTACTAAATGATGTAATAACACCAACACGTCGAAGGAATGTGCGTACTGAAGAGAATATCGCTGACGTAAACGAAGTTTGGAAGAAAATCAAAATTTATCGATTATCGACGGCCGCAGGAATTGGGGTTCTGTCTGTCCACTACGTGGAAATTTTTGGCAAAGATCTTGGCCTATACTCATATAAAATCCAGCTGGTGCAAAAATAAAAGCCACGAGACCATCATATGCGTCGCCGATTTGGCTCTAGAGCAGTTGGAAACTGACCCGATGTTTTATCGCAAAATTATGTTCACCGATGAGGCTCATTTTTGCCTTAATGAATTTGTTAATAAACAACATTGCCGCTTATGGAGTGAGACCAATCCACAAGAGACCCTAAAGACCCCATTACATCCAGAAAAATGCACCGTTGGGTGCGGTTTACGAGCTGGTGACTTCATCAGACCTTATTTCTTTCTTACGGTCAATTGAAATTGTTACCGCACCATGATCAATGATTTTTTGTTTGAAAATATGGATGACATTGATCCGTGATAACATTGACGATAAGTTGATTTCGAGAAATGGACCTGTCAATTGGCCTCCAAGGTCGTGCGATTTGACACCTCTCGATTATTTACTGTGGGGCTAACGTGAAGTCACTGGTTTAGGCTGATAAACCAGCAATAATTGACGCCTTGGAGGCCAACATTACTCGTGTTAATTGTGACATACGGCCAGAAATGCTCGAAAAAGTAGCCCAAAATTGTAATGCGCTTCGTCAAGAACAGTTGCGATGACCATATTCCCGAAATGGTTTTCAAATGTTAAGGCCATCTTTCGAATAAAAATTTTTTTTAATTAAAATTAAATATTAAAATTGTATAATTTTTTACAATTTCAAGTTCTATCGGGCTTAAAAAACACCCTTTATTTTAAGGCAACGATGTAAAATTTTTACACCTCACCCTCTTTGAATTTAATAGAATATCCCAGCAAAACTTTCCATTACATGTAATGAGCTTTAGAATAAGAAATCAAAAGTGTTCAGTAGTTACCTTTCCATTACGAAACCCATTATTTTAACATGGGGGTGTCATTGGAGGAAAGGCCTTACCGGCACCTTACTAGGTACTAACAGAAATAACTAGTTACTTTATAGATAACAAGAAGGGTTTTGAGTAACTTGTTACATGTAGGGAGTAAAGTAAATTTCTGTAAAACAACAGGTACCGCACAATCTGTTGTAAATAATGTAATATAAAATGTAACAGCTTTCGCTGTGTTTTTTGTCCAATGATGACTATCGGCGCGAAATAGTTTGTTTCATTAAATTTAACTCTATTACTATTTACAGTTGTAATAACCAGTTAGTATTTACATAAATAATTATCCTTACATTTAGCTTGAAATAATTCAAAAGGCATGGGGTTAACATTACCATGTAATGCATACGGTAAGAACTATTCATTACCAAGGTTTTGCTGGGTATGTCATAAATGTTCTATCCTACTTAATTTAGAAATATTTGGCTCGATCTCAAAAAGTTCCTGTCTATGCGAAAAGTGAATAAAAAAAATTAAAAAACTCACTGAAGTGGTCCAGAATAATTACAACTCTAATTCTAATCAAAGTCTTATTTAAAAGGTATTGAGACATACTTTCCAATGATATGTTTCAAAATTTTATTTGTGAAAGTTCAAAGGCTATTATCACATGATCAAAATTTTGTGATGGAATATCTTGAAAACCATTACATATTTTTAAATTTTACAAAAAAGTATATCCTTTTGCTAATTGACTTCTCTGTACTTGTGCTAAATATAATGAATTTTCTGATGGACTATCTTGGAAACCATTATTTTTAAATTTTACTATAAAGTATATCCTTTTGCTAATTGACTTCTATGTTCTTGTGCTAAATATAATGAATGAGTTTTTACTGGTTCCTGAGTTATATATAAAACAGTGAAAAAATTACCACTTCCTAAAAAAACGTACTTTATTTAAAAAAGGTTTCTTTTGCTAAAAAAAAGTTAATTTTCTTTAAAAAAAAATACATTTTCTTAAAAAACGTAATTTTTTTTAAAAAAGTATTTTCATAGTTGGTCTCAATTTTTAATGAAATCTGAGGAGGTTAGGGAAACCCTTTAGTTAATTATAAATACTAGCAGATTCCAGCCCTCGAAATTCGAGTGCAAATTCTAGGAAATTTTATTTTTTCATTAAATAAAGACCCTAAAGGTATGCTAATCAATTATAGCCAATTCACAAATCAACACAAAAAACAAACTCATTTTTATTACAAACACATTAACAAATTTAATAAACACGCACATAGCATTGTATAATTTTATGTATGTGTTAGTAGCAACTTTAAATGCAATTTACTCAAAATAAAGGAAAAAATTAAAAAATCTGTAAATCTGCAAAACGGCTAAAAAGAAATACCTTTCAAATAATATAAGTTTGGTCAAAATCGGGATAAAACGGTAGAACAAAACATCTGTCACAAGAAATCGCCTAGCCTATTAATATTATAGATAGATAAGTTCCCATGAGTGAAATAATATTATCATAAACTCAAATCAAAAACTTTTTTTTATTAATTTATTTCTTCATTCAGTCTTCAATAGATTGAATGTATGAATTTTAAAGTCACTATGAATTAATTCATAATCAAATTTTCCTAAAATTTCAATTCAGCTGTATGGAACATCAGCTTTACACTAATTCCGAGGGAATGATTTTCTAATCTTCTCAAATTCCATAAGCAAATAAAAGATTAAAATCCTTCAAATCTCTGACCACCATGTATAACAAAAAATAACTTAACAAAATTAAATTGTTTATCGTGTTCATTGCTTTTTTTTCATCTCATTTAAAGCACACCATGATTCAACCCCACCGTTATTTGATGTTTAAAACTCTGAGAGTAAAAAAACCATTATCATTGTTTAGATTAAAAACGATCATTTGCAAGTTCAATAGAACTTTGCAAAGCATTCAGAGTAGGAAAAAAAACATTTTTATTTACAAAGATGGTAGAAGGTCATGATCAGGGTAAACTGAAAACAACATAATTTAAGAAAATTAACAAATAAGATTTATTTGTAAGAAATTAATGTTTACTGAGACCCGATAAGATAAACTTTATCTTTTCATGTTTGACAATACATTTTAAAGTAACTACATATTTGAAAAATAAATAAACTTCAGAAATGGAAACTTGGTTTATTTCAAAAACTTGTTAGGAAAGACCTACTTTCCCCTTCCTTTATTTTTGCCATATAATTAATTTGACGTGATTGTTGTATGATGCACTTTCAAGCAACTTTCATGTAAAAATAACATGTTATTGTTTGTTATGTTTTTTTTGGTGTTGCCATCGAACATTAGATAGATTCCTATACATAGTCGTAAAACAAGTTTCTAGACTCAAGTAGCCGGATAAAGATTTAATCCATCCTAGATTTCAATTCAAGTATTTTAACAAATGTAAGAAAGTTATAGGCGGTCTAGACAGACTCTATAATACCCTAAACAAGGGGTTCTTAACCAGTGAGGTGTAACTCCCCGAGTATCTATAATATTAATAGGCAAGGCGATTTCTTGTGACCGATGTACGTTTCACCGTTTTACCCCGGTTTTGACAAAAAAATTATCATTTGAAAGGTATTTGCTTCTAGCTGTTTTCCAGATTTACAGATTTTCATCGTCTTGAACATTTTTTTGGAGTTATGATCGTTTAAAGTTGCTACTAAAACATTTATAAAATTATACAATGCTATGTGTGTGTTTCTTAAATTTGTTAATGTTTGTTGTGTTTGTGTTAATGTGTTCAGTTTGTTTTCTTCATTTAAAACAAGTTGAATGTGAAGCATACCTTTAGGGTCTTTCTTAAATAAAAAAATAAAATTTCCTAGAATTTGCACTCGAATTTCGAGCGCTGGAATCTGCTAGTACCATATAATTATCAAAAAATAATAAATATACATATTAGGGGAAAAAAAATAAGCATGCAAATTTAGAGCATTCCCATTTTTTATTTTGAAACCTAGTGGGATTAAAAAATTTTAAACTTATCAATCAATATACTAAAATTAAGTTGTTGTAAATTTAAATTTTCATAAGCTTTTAAAAAGTTCAAAATATGTTTATTATTTATTCAAATAAATTCGATGTTAAATTGGATTTTTTAAACCTTTTTTAAACCTACTAAGGCTTTGAAATTGCAAAATATTCAAATACAGTCGTTATCAATTTTGATTTGCTTAAACCAAATATAATCGTTTAAATTTTATTTTTTTTAAACCAAGAAGGCTTGGAAAATATATAAAACATGTGTTGTATTCATAGTACGTGTAATTTAATTTTTTAGCTTAGTTCAAAATAAGATGTCCGTTGGTTACATCATAAAAGTTTTTTAAAAATGTATGTAAGTTAAAATGTCAAAAAACGCAAATATAGTGAAGAATATGTTAAATTTGGGTTTACATGTTCGATAGATCGGGATAAAACTGAAACACCTCAATGCTTCTTGTGCTCCAAAATTTCGTGCAAAACTCCAAGAACATTTTGCAAAAGTATATCCAAATAATAGTGGATTTTCGATTGAGTTGCTCAAACAAAAGAAATCGCGGTTTCAAGCTTTAGGACCTCTGGATAGGTTTTGTATCTACTCAAAAGCCACTTGTTGAAGCAAGATATAAAGTGGCATATTGCAAAGAATAACGTCTCATACCATTGCTGAAACACTAATCAAACCTTGTGACCTTGAAATGACGTAAGCTGCTCTCATAAAGCAACAGAAGGACCAGATCGCTAAAATACCACTTTCAAACGACATAATCTGAAATCGCGTCGTGGAAATGTCATCGGATATTTTGTACCAGCTCATCGAAGAATTAAAAAAACAC
The DNA here is from genome assembly GCA_963682025.1 of Cordilura impudica. Classification (NCBI taxonomy): domain Eukaryota; kingdom Metazoa; phylum Arthropoda; class Insecta; order Diptera; family Scathophagidae; genus Cordilura; species Cordilura impudica. The sequence continues at coordinate 192,055,406 of OY821521.1, read as the reverse complement.
CTATGCCTAAAACCTATTCGACCTAAAACTGGATGAAAGTACTGATGTAGCTCAATGCAGCCAACTTGTGACCTTTGTTAGATATGCCACCGAAACAGGCATTAATGAAGAATTTTTTTTTTGTCCTCCGCTTTTAGCTACCTCAAGAGCTTCAGTTACCAGTTAATGGATGAGTTTTTTTTACAGAAAATGATCTCGATTGGAAGAAAAATTTCGGATTTATATGCATAGATGGTGAACCTTCCATGTTAGAAAAAAAAAACTCTGGTTTTGGGGCTTTGGTCCGAGCGGTAGCTCCACAAAGACTAAAGTCAGCAATGAATATTACGGTTCAAACTGTAAATTTCGTTCGATCTCAAGCGCTAAATCACAGGCTTTTCAAAATTTTGTGCCAAGAAGTTGAGCTTCTGAAATGTTGCTTTATCACACGGACGTAAGGTGATTTTCGATTTGCGGAAAATTTCGCGAAAACAATTTCCCGAAAACAATTTCCCGAAAACAATTTCCCGAAATTACAATTTCACGAACACAATTTCCTGAAATGACAATTTCCCGAAATCACAATTTCCCGAACACAATTTCCCGAAATTACAATTTCCCTAAATTACAATTTCCCGAAATACAATTTCCCGAACACAATTTCCCGAAACTACAATTTCCCGAAATTACTATTTCTTCAAAGAGCTTGTTGATGGCATTTCCGAAACAATACCATCAGAAATTCCGGCCGAAGCGCGAGCAATCAGCTCATGACCACTTGATGTAGTGGTCCGGGCAAGATCTTTCAGCTCATTAACGATTTTTTCTTTAGCAAAGAAAGCCGCTTCGGCACTGTGATTGTGAACAGCCTCTTTTTTTATAGTATCGATGTTATGACCCTACCGGTACAATGTTTTCCTCGATAAAGGATACAACGCCAATAAACGCTATCAACGGACTGACCGTCGCCATGATACAAGAAACCATTCAAAAGCAACCTCGGTTTACCTTTTTCGCTATCCAGGAATTCGAGTGGCATAGTAACTGAGTATTACAACCCAAATAACTAAAAAACTTCGCTATGCAAGATGGTAACGATTCCGTAGCAGCTACTGCATGGGCAGGATGTGATGGAGTGACCGTTATCCGTCGGGAAGTCTGAATACCGAAGTGTTCAAAGTCACAATGAAAAAAAACCATATGACACTCCAATAAATAGGTCCGGATGACGAGGGAGGGTGGAAGAGGAAGGGCGTGGTGCGGGGTGCGGGGTGGGGGAATTGTTTTTTCGAGAAGTATACTCGGGAAATTGTTTTTTCAAGAAATCGTATGCAGAAAGTTTTTTTTATGGGGGAAATCAAGAATATATGGGAAGTTGTAAACTAAAAATAGGGAAATTATAATTTCGGGAAATTTTTTTCGGGAAATCGTAATTTCGGGAAATTGTAATTTCGGGAAATTGTTTTCGGGAAATTGTAATTTAGGGAAATTGTTTTCGGGAAATTGTTTTCGGGAAATTGTAATTTCGGGAAATTGTTTTCGGGGAATTGTTTTTTCGGGGAATTGTTTTTTCGGGCAATTGTTTTCGGGCAATTGTATTTGGGAAATTGTTTTCGGGAAATTGTTTTCGGGAAATTTTCTGCAGACGGTGATTTTCACGTGGACGAGAATTTGAAACAAATAATTTTGCGGTGTCATTGGTTTATCTTACAGATATATTTTCTCATTTGAATGATTTGAAAATATCACTTCAATGATCAGATGTAAATAGCTCTTTGAAAAAAATTTCCCGACTCTTGAAATGATTTTCGTAGGTAAGGACTAATTAAGGGTTAAAACCGACATTTTAGAACATTTGGAAAATCACAAAACCTGTTTTGATAAATATTTTTTGAAGACATTTTAAATGATCAATGGATTCGGAACCCTTTCATATTTAATTTGGATTGCATGCATGACTCTGACATGCTAAAGGAGGTTCTTATTGATTTGCTGAGTAAAGCTATGTTGAAACAAATATTTACCAATCAAAATCTTGATGAATTTTGGTACTCGCAAATAGATTCCTATCCAGATTTGGCCAACAAAGCGCTTTCAGCCTTGATACCGTTTGCAACAACATAAATCTGTGAATCTGCATTTTCAACTTTGGTTAATACAATAACGAAAAATAAAAATCGGTTGGATGCTAGGCATGAACTGAGTTTAACATTGTCCAAAACTGTCCCAGGCAAAACAACAACAGTATTCCCTTTAATGCAGTCCCAGAGATATTCAGCCCAATTACGAATATTCTCAAGGAATTTCTTTCTCACGGAAAATACTTTTCTCGAGAAAAAAAACCTCCAATTATAAATTCCGCGTGAACAAAAAAATTAATAAGTGGCATCAACGAATTTCGAAGCCATTTGTTGTGCTTATCTATAATATTAATAGACTAGGCGATTTCGTGTTACCGATGTTTTGTTCTACCGCTTTATCCCGATTTTGACTAAACGTATATTATTTGAAAGGTATTTCTTTTTTGCCATTTTGCAGATTTACAGAATTTTAATTTTTTCCTTTATTTTGTGTAAATTGCATTTAAAGTTGCTACTAACACATACATAAAATTAAACATATGCTATGTGTGTGTTTATTAAATTTGTTGATGTGTTTGTCAATGAGTTTGTTATCTTTATTCACAATAACAATTAACCAAAAAAGTGTTGGTTTGTGAATTGGCTAAGTTGAGAAATAAAGTTGCCTAGAAATGGCACTTGAATTTCGAGCGGTGGAATCTGCTAGTTGACAATTAATTTTCTATTTTTTTTGTGTGTGCAAACGAAAATAAATTTATTTTAAAGAAAAGTTAAATAAAAAATGAATAGCATAGCTATGATGCGAGCACTCGTAGAGGACATTGGTGTTGTAGAAAAACAACAACGAAATGGCTAAAGGATTGCTAGAAGTCAATTGCGGGCTGAATCTATGGAAAACACAATCAATGCCTGAATTGGCTCTCATTAAACTTAACAAAAGTTGAAGTTTGGCTTTATTTGTGGTCTTCAGCCCACAAGATTAATAAAATATTAATTTTGTTTAAATTTTTTTTATTAAAATACTTCTTACATTTTTATATAAACTCCCGTCTGTTTTGCAAGGGAAATTTTTTGAGGAAATAAACCAAATTCAAGTGCATTGAGAACAACTACTGTTTCCCCTCGAATTTTTTTCCGAAGGAATTTTTATTCATAATAGGGGAAAAGGGAGAAGTGAGAAATTTCATGCGGAATTTTTGTTTAGAATTGTGCTGATTATAAAAATGTTTTCTTACAAGTTTATGTAATAGAAATAATATAATATTATATTCAGTAATATTTTTTAATTTTTTCTTATTTTGTGGATATTCATATGTGAGGTGGGAAAAATAAATTCACTGTTAGGTAAGGTGTGAATTCTGAAAGTCATATCTCAATCTTAAAACCATAAACTAACCGATCCTACCGATATTTGATAAGGTCATTTATATGTAACAAATAAAAATTTGAATTTTCAGGAACTTAAGAGAAAAGGCACTTTGTGCAATAATTAGTCTTTAAGCGGAATTAAGTAAAAAGTCAAGTCTTTTGGTGTTATTTATGAATGATTATTTTTTAGGGTCTGAAGTGAAATCTGAAGTCTTTCAGACGGAGTGAAATCCCAACCCTGACGATATTTGACATATACAAACCAAATCTGTGCAATATTTTTGTTTTTGTTTTGGTATAAATGAAGATCGGAAGCAACTTTATATGGGGGCAATAACTAAGAATTGTCCTATAGGGTTTATTTTAGGATTATTGACAAATCCAATTTGACCGAGATCTATATGATAATTTGGATATTATGGCAACTTAAGTCGATTTCATAGGGGTCATTTGTATGGAGACTAGGTCTGAATAAGCACAGATTTCAATAGCGTTTGTCCTATAGCCGATAGAAGCTTATATACAAAATGTCATGGAAATATATTCATATTTGCGACCTGTAGTTTGATTACAAGGTTTGCATGGACACACAGACGGGCGGACGGACGGACGGACATCGCTAAATCGACTCAGAAAGTGATTCTGAATCGAACACAAACTGATTACACCCTGGCCCCATAGTGTTATATGGTATAATTAGGTAAAAAGTCAAGCCTTTCAGATATTTAAGTGAAAAGTTAGACCATCCAGTGAATTTCGGAATGAAAAATTAAGTCTTTTAGGGAATTAAGATATAAGTTAAGTTTTTTAAGGTGAAAATTCTATAAGATAATAAAGTGAAAAGTCAAGTTTTTCATGGACTTGAGTGAAAAATTAAATCATTAAGAGAGCAATAGAGCTTTCAAGGAAATGAAGTTAAAAATAAAGTATTTAAGGGAATTAAGATCATCATTTTAGCGAATTAACTGAAAACTTAATAATTTAAGGACTTAAGTTGGAAATACAACTGGGACGAACGACGAATTTTTCGTTCCGAATATTCGTCGTCAGAAATAAAACACATTTGTGTATATGAAAATGCACACAATCAGTGCGTCGAACGAAATGCGTAGTGCGTAACGAACTCTGCGATAGGTTCATTTCTATTTCTTACGCCGACGAACGACGAATAAATTGGTGTAGAGTGGCTGTATTTTATTTTAGTTTTTCAAATGTTTTAGTAAATAAAGTAATTTTTGTCTTTAAGAATTGTTTTATATTTTATTTATAACTTATAAGTTAAATAAAATCTATTTTTAATTATATAATTTTATTTTACATAGTTTTTTGTTAATATTTATTCTTTTTCGTTTAGTGCTTCTTTTTTTTAAATATGGTCACACTATCAGCTACAACATGTAAACAAAAATGACATAAAATTAATTTGTTAATGAAAATTTATGTAATTTTTTCAGAATTAAAAAACTAAACGCTGCCGTACAAAAATAAAGGTTTTTACCATCGTGAACATGATGTTACTATTGTAATAACTCGTACCAACTTAAAAATTCTATTATTCGATTTTTCCAATATTTATTTATATAAATTACAAACAATTTCAAATGACGTTACAGCTGTTATGTGAATTCGTCATAATTGTATTTTATTCGACGAATTTACGCAACGAATTGTTGCCGACAAATTCGTCGAGCTGTGCGAAATTCGTCGTTCGTCCCAGTTGTGTTTCCACCTTTAAGATGAAAGTCAAGTCTTGCGAGGAATTCAAATGAAAAATTAAGCCATTAAGGGAATTAAGATAGAAGTCTTTTAGGGAATTAAATGGAAATTATATAAGAGAATTAAGTCAAAAGTCAAGTCATTCACGAACTCAAAAAAGTTAAATCATTTAAGAACTTAAGAGTGAAGTAAATCCTTTCAGGGAATTAAGTTTATTATTTTAGGGACTTAAGTGAAACGTTCATAATTTAAGGATTTTAGAGAAAAATTAAGTCGTCTTTTAGGGAATTCAAAAGAAAAAATAATTGAATTAAGTGACAATTCCATAAGAGAAATAAATGAAAAGTCAAGTCTTTCAGGGACTTCAATGAGATATTAAATCATTTAAAAACTTAAGAGTGAAGTAGTCTTTCATGGAATTGAGTTAAAATTTAAGTCTTAAAGGGAATTAAGATAATCGTTTTAGGGACTGAAGAGATACTTTAACTCTTGAAAACTTTATAATTTAAGGACTCAGGATAAAAGTTAAGCTTTTTGGGGAATTCAAATGAAAAATTAAGCCATTAAGGAAATTAAGATAAAAGTTGAGTCATTTAGGGAATTAAATTAAATTAAAATTCTGTAAGAGAATTAAGTGAAAGTGAGAAGTGAAAAGTCAAGTCTTTGGGGGACTTAAGTAAAAAGTTAAATCCCTTAGAACTTTCAGCGAATTGACTTAAAAATTAAGTATTTTAGGTATTTAAGAAAATCATTTTAGGGACTTAAAAGATTTGTTAATTTTTTTCAGGGATTTAAGTGGAAACTTGGTTCAGATAAAATTGAAGTCTTTTAAAAAGTTGACAAATAGTGAAAAGTTGAAAAATATCGATTTACCTGGAGAAACACAAAGCAAGCAGTAAAATTACGATTAGTACCCTAATTTTTTTATATTCTACCTGAAACTAAACCAAATTGCCTAAAAATGATTTTTTTCTTTTTTTTGAAAACTGAAAATCAAAGGCTTATCTTCTAAACTAAAAATCTGATTTATTGGAGATCAGTTTATTCCAAATATCGTAAGCGCACACGAAATATTTGATTTTTACAACCTCATTTGTTTTAAGGGCGCCACTGTGTGACGTTTCAAAAATACGGTCTAACTAGCAAAAGAATTTATTTAAAGAATTTATTCCAAATGTAATTGAATCTGAAACAATGCGAAATTCCAAGGGGATTGATAACTGGCTCTAAATGGGTTAACACAAAATTTCATTGACCTAAAATATCTCTATTCATATATATATTTATATTCAGTTAGTCAAAAAAAAACTCTAGTGTACTGAAGTTTTGCGTAAAACAAACCTAATATTACCGCAATGATAACTGTTGTCTTGTCGTAAAATCTCTTTAATGAAAGAAAGAAAAAGCCGGCTCTATTAATAGAGTGGCCAAGTTTAATGAAAGATAAAAAATAAATAAACTTCAACAGCATGTGTTATTTTTAAGAAAACCATTCATAGAAAGTCGCGTGACTGAATATGGTTTTTTTTTCTTTATTATTATTATTATACGAGTCTTGTCTGCCCGCTAACGGAGTTTATTAGGCTCAACTAGACACAAGAGCTACAAAAGTCAAAAACAAACTTTGTAGAGGAAACATCGAAGCAACAACAACTGGAGAAAACGTGGCCAATAACAGAAGAAATAACAAAAAAAAAAAAAAACACGATAAGACCACAAATAAAATAAATAATCAGACGTTAGAGCGAAAAATACAGTGTACAAGCCAAAAATCGTATGAGATTGAGGGGAAATGTTGTAAAATAGAAAATAAAAATAAAAAAAAAACATTTTAATGAAAAAAAAATATGCATGTACCTATATACCTACATATATGAATATAGAAAAACTCAAAACAAAGAGAAACTATTATTTGCTGCAGAGTATGGAAAGGCCAAACAGAATAATGTGGAGGGTAGTAGTAGGCGACAAGTCTGTAAAAAGATTTGGGTTGAATTCATTTAACATATAAAAAAAAATAATCAAAACAAATGAAGAATTTCATGAATGAACAAAAAAACAACAACAGATAAACAATAAATTTAGCAAACAAAATAACGGCCGTTAAACCCGTTACAAATATCTTCAAACAGCTGACTATAAGGGGTAGTAAGTGGGTAAGCTAAGGGGAGTGATTATATTTTTGAAATCTAAAAAAGAAACAAAAGAAGCTAAATAGTGGTGGGAACTGCTCCACTTTAACATACGATGTGTAAAAACTTTATGAAACATTTTGTTTGGCAAAACAATGGCTTTATCGTACGACAGTTGGTCTGTCCTTATCACTTTTCCTTCGACTCATACATAACAGGGTGGTGGTTGGTTTTTTTGAGCAATACAAAACAGATAAAATACTCGCCTGATTTTTAGTTGGTATAAATATCTAGGTGTTGCATGCAACAACAACTACATACAATTATTAGTAGAGTTGCCAAGTAGAGTGTCTTTGTTATTCTCAATTTCAAACAACATTTGTTCTATCAATTTCCGCAAAAAAATAATTACACTATGCAACCAAAAAAAAAAAATAAATAGCAAAGATAACCACTATATTTTTTTTTATGGATTATAGGTCCGCTACCAACAAAAACAATAGATATTTAAAATTCTACGGATAAATTTTTTTTTTAAATTTTTTTCTAAAATTTGGGATTTTTGAAGAGGATGCTCCACCGATTTTATGATAACTTGGGAGGAACAACTTACCCAATTTTGTTACAAGAAATATCAAAAAAAAAAAAAAATAATAATAATTTTAAATTACCTCTTATGCCGGTTTTCTCAATTTATCGTCAAACTGCCTGTTACTTAACCAGGACATAAATTTATTGGACCGATAAACTGCCGGTTAACAATTTTGGTTTTCTCAATGTACTGACAAAAACATTATTTTCAGTTGGCAATGCCTCTCAGAATACGTATGAAAGTTGGGAGAATGATTTTCAGTTGGCAAGGCCTCTCAAAATTGATATGAAAGTTGGGAGAATAATTTATCTCTACGATAAATAAATAATTGGCAGATGAGTGCCGGTTAGCTTTGCGACAAAATAGAAGCAAACCAGACATTGAGAAAACCAAATTTCTTTAATCGGCAGTTTCTCGTTGGGATAAAAGATAATCGCCTATTGAGAAAACGGGCATTAGTTTGCTAATATATTTTTTTTATACTCAACCATTTCGGAGTTATTTAGGAAAAAATTATGAATGTGCAAAATTTATTTGCGTTATTTGCGTTCCATAATCCCTGATAATGATGCTACATGGGCTTAAGTTGTTAGTGAACTCGTTCACAATTTTTAAAAAAAATAACAAGTAAAAGTGTTAAATTCGGTTGTGCCGAATTTCGGGCTACTTTTTCAAGCATAGCTGGCCGTATGTCACGAATAACACGAACAATATTGAAATACAAGACGTCAATTGTTGCTGGCTTAGCAGCATAAAACCGACAGGAAATAATCGAGAGATGTCAATTCGCACGACCTTGGATGCCAATTGACAGGTCCATTTCCCGAAATAAGTCAATGGTTGCGGTAGCCGTATGGCACGTAGCGCCATCCTGTTGAAACCACATCTCGCCCGGATCAATGTCATCCATATTTTAAAACAAAAAATCATTGATCATGGTGCGGTAACGATCACCATTGACAGTAACACGAGCTCCGGCTTTATTTTTGAAGAAATAAGGTCCGATAATGTCATCAGCATGTAAACCGCACCAAATGGTGCATTTTCTGGACGTAACAGAGTATATGGCGTCTGTTGTGTATTGGTCTCACTATATATGCGGCAATTTTTGTCTATTAAGAAATCCGTTAAGCCAAAAATTAGCCTCACCGATGAACATAATTTTGCGATAAGACATCGGGTCAGTTTCCAACTGCTCTAGAGCCAAATCGGTGAAAGAACAACGCATATGATAGTCTTGTGGCTTTAATTCCTGCACCAGCTGGATCTTATACGGGTGCAGATCAAGATCTTTGCACATAATTTTCCATGTAGTGGGCGGACAGAACCCCAATTCCGGCGACCGACAACGAATCGATAAATTTGGATCTTCTTCCACACTTTCGTTTTCAGCGACGATATTCTCTTCAGTACGCACATTCCTTGGACGTATTGGTGTTATTGCATCATTTCGAGATTCTATGAAATCTATCCACAGTTCTACGGATGTCTCGCTCAGATGGATGATATGTGCGGCATAACAATCAAGAAGTTGTCTATAAGTTGCGCGAATCGATGGCAAATTTTCAAAGTAAATTTGGATAACTTGGTAGCGATGTTCCAGCGTGAATCTTTATTTATTATTTATTTATTTATATTAATTACAATACAAAGTAAATTTGTATTCTAATTTGGGTCCAGGAATAAGCCGGGTGACAATGACCATTTGATAGGCGATCACGCTACCTACTCACCTACCGGGGCGCTTAGCATGAATCTATTCATGATGATTTGCCAGAGTATACTGACCATAAATATCAAAAAGTGAACCCAGTATGACAGTTCGTTTGATAGCTCCCCTTTCTTAAGTTCTAGCTAAACAAAAAACACCATTTATATCCAATTAGTTGGGCCTAAGACCTCATAATTTTCTTTTTTTTTTTGCAACTCTTAAAGCGGATTATCACTTTGTTTAGCCCGAAAGATTTTTGATAATTTTTTTCGATTTTTTTGAAGGTCTTTACGGGTCGCTAAAATTGATTTTATCCCTAAAATGAGGTTATGAAAAAATACAAATTTTTTTTCTCTGGTGCTTTATTTACACATATTTTCAACTGAAGAGTACCAGCCTACTGAAAAAAATGATCTGCTATAAAAATGATTAGTTTAAGTGGCTTTTTGATGACCTTAAAAGTAAAAGTTAAGTATTTCCCAAGTTCAAACCTCAATTACTCGAGAAATTGTCAATATTTGGGCGTAAAATTAAATGCGTTAGATTACATTTACATATTTCGTTACAAGTCTCATATTTAGGGGAATAGAATGCGGTAAAAAATTTGTTTTTTTTTTTATTTTTAATATTTCTGTGAAATTTACAAGAAACATTGGTTTCAAAGGAAGGCCTATCTAACTGATTTAATTTCACGCACAAATATTCATCTTGAGGTTTCCACTTGGGAAATACGAGGGCGGTTTGATAACTCAGGGACTTTTTGTATTTTTATTTTATAAGGAATTCATTTGAATAGAAACTCTTTCCAACTCCGACATTTTCAATTATCATTGAATGTTTTTTAATATCAATAGTTTATTCAAAAAATTACAAATCTTTATTCTATATCCCTTATTGACTTCAATCTAAATTCTTTTAAAATGCTTTAATGCATACAATAAAATACCCAATTCCATTATATTAAGAGAAATTTTCTGCGAAGGCAACCATGTTTGAAAACAGCCAAAAGGTTAACTATAAAAACACGTGTTAACACGTGCGCTTTTGAACAGTAAAATATGTCAGCAAACATCTATTAAGAGATGTAAAACTAGTGTAAAAACATGCTCTTCTTAGTCAGAACAACAACAAAATTATGGAAAGTATATAAAAAAAAAACTGAGTGTAAAAATCTGTTACCTATAACTGTCTGTTTTCTTTAAATAAAATATTATCTGATGTGATATAAAGAGAATTTTATCTTCTTCAAAAAAAAAAAACATTTTGTTGAAGGTCAGTTTCATTGACTAACAAATGTTAAATACCTTTGCTTCATAGAATTGAATGCATAAATAAATAGAAAAGGGCAGTCCAGGCAGGTTGTGAGAATATTAACACTCTTTTCGTTTAAATATGATTTATTAATTAACAACTTAAGTAAAATGTACCTGAAAACAACAAAATTGCTAATAATTTTAAAATCTAGTTCATTTAAAGTAAGTACGTATTTATTAAATTGAGGAGACACACACATTTCCCTAAACTATATTAATCAATAATATGTAAATTTAAATAAAAAGAAAAAATGTGGTACGAGGTCTAATGTTCAACATTCATACGATTGTATATATGCAAAAACGTTGCTAGGTTACTGTTTACAACATTGCGTAATGCAACAAGCGGCAGAAAGAAGAATAACCAAAAGAAAGAAAAGAAAAAATATCTAGCCATCCACAACGTCGACAATGGTTGCTAATAAATTGTATGTTCTAAAAAAATATTTATGTTTACTGATGATGGTTTCTAATTGAAATTAGGTCGTTCGCCCAACAACTGCAACAAACAAGTGCTCGAGTTATTTACCTATTTTGAAAGGTCAAATAATAAAAAAAAATGGAAAAAGAAATTATTGTTTTAAATTAAGTTTTCTCTCAAATAATTTAGAAGACTTTAATTTAAAGCGTTAAGCTTTCGTTTTTATTCATTTCTAATTTCCCATAATAAGCTAAACAATCTTTTTTGTAATATTTTAAGGTTAAGGCGTATTTTCATAATTTTTTGTTGTAGATGTGAATATTGTTGGATTACTTATTTCATATACACGATATAGAATAACATTTGAAGAATCTTTGAAAAAATGTTTATAAATAAGACCGTGACAGTGAATCCCCGGAGGCGCCTCGACAAAAAGTTGTTTTGCTGTGAACATTATAACTCGTTACCGGATCATGCTAAAAAAAAAAATCGAAATGCGTTTAAACTTTAAAGGGTGACATGTTTCCCGAGGTAATCACGAATTTTTGGCAGCATTTTGGAGTGAAAAACTCTATTTTTGATACAAAATTTCGGTGAATTTGTTGGTAAAAACTGGGGAAGAAAATGGAAATAAAAAAAAAACTTCGTGGTTACCTGGTGATTTATGGTGTGTAAAATTTCAAAAGATTCGGTCAAGTAGATTTTTGAGTTATGATGTTCACGGACTTCAAACATTTATTTGAGAGAAAATCGATTTAAAGTTTTTTAAAAACTGATTTATATACGATATACCGTATGAGGCCGGTCCTTTGAAACGCTGTATCTTCTTTCGTTTTGCTACGATTTACTTGAAATTTTGAGACAACTCTCGACATGTTGTACATTCAGAGAAGACATAAGAATTTCCATCATTTTATCATGTCGCACTGTGTCGAAAGCTTTTTCGGAATCAATAAAGCACAAGAAAACATCCTTCTGTACATTTCTGCATTTCTGAACCAATATCTGTATAGAAAATAGTACTTCGCGGGTGCCCATTCCTTCTTTAAAGCCTAACTGAGATGCGCCTTCTCGCATTTTTCATAAATTCTGGAGTGAATTATTCTGAGGAATATTTTTAGGGCATGGCTCATTAGGCTGATAAGCCTATAATCATTACAATATTTTGGGTGTTTTTTCTTAGGAATGGTTATAAATGTTGATCTAAGCCAATCTTGTGGGTATTGACCCGTATCATAGATGTAGTTAAACAAATCTATTAATAGTTGGATATTGTCGTCGTCTATCAACTTCAGTATTTCAGAAGGAATTTCATCAGGACCACAGGCTTTTTTGTCTCTTATAGACCTTACTGCAGATTCCACCTCCGTTTTAGTGATAAAAGATCCTGTTAGTAGTTGTTGCATCTGCGCTTCATAATTTGATCGGGTTCTATCAGTAAACATTTGTCTAATATATACATTCGAAATAAATTCTTTTATGCATTCGCGTCAAGGTCTAACAATTTTATTCTCGTAAAGTACAAATAATTGGGATAACTGCCTCCTTTTAAGTCATAGGGTGAGAATATTGCAAAAAGGGGGAACAATTGGTTAATGTCAGTATTTAGTTGAAAATCCTCTATTATTCATCCTCAATTAAATACCGACAAATCTTTGGAATGGCATACCATACATTGTGATTTTTATCCCACAATTCTACCTTATTCTTGGGGTTAGTTGGTCCAATACCATCTTTGATGATTCTCCATAAATCCCGAGATTATGCAGGTCAACTCATAACGTCAACTGAGTGGTCTACAAATTTATTTTTTGCGAGACGCGAAGTATGATTCGAGTCATTATCCTGTGGAATTCCTATTTAAGTGGCATTTACTATTCAGCGTAAGGTAGCATAACTTCATTAAGGCTGTGAACGTAAAAATTTTGAATCCATATTTTGTTTTATCCAAAATATAGGCCCTACAATATACCACGAAAAGCACCCCTACACCATTATATTGCCTCCGCCATGCTTGAATGTTTTTAACGTATAACATGGATTCAGTTCCGATTTTTTAGGATGGCGAACCCAAGTTATTCCATCATTTGGAATTAAATTTATTTTGGATTCGTCCGACCAAAGTATATTTAGCCATTTTTTATCATCCCAATTTTTGTGTGCTTTTGCAGACATAATTCCATGTCTGCAGACATAATTCCATGTTGATGTCTATTTTTTTAGCAAAGGGACTTTTCGTGATGATTTTCCAAAGAGATATTTTTCGACTAATCGTCTTCTCACGTACTAGCAGTAATTTCGCTTCCTGTCATTTTTTATTGCTGCAGCAAATGTGAAAGGGTTTCGACTTGGTAGCAACTTTATGTGATCATCAACTTTCGTTGTATTTTCCTTATTCTATATCTAATTAAGTGCGAATTTATCGAGATTGTACAACTATTGCTTACAAAGTTTTTTTTTTTCAATAACATTTTTCACTGACAAAAATAGTTGACTCTAGAGTCAATTATATAATTTTTTAAGTTAGATGATACCAGATTATCATTTTTGAAATACGACACATTGGCAATAAATCGCAACAAAACTTTTTTGCAGATCACCATGAAAATTGACAACAAAAGTAAAAATATATAAAAATATTAATGAACCTATTTTTTTGTCCGTTCTGTATGTCGCGTTTTTTCGGAATTTCAATTAAACTTAGCTTAATAGTTATAAGGTCGAGTTTTGCGATGTCAATTAAGCAAAGCAAAGTCAAACTTATATTATTTAACGCTTTAGTCAAAAATATATTAATTTTAGATTGACTTTCCAAAATATCAATTAAACTTGGTTTAGTTAAACTAACGTTGTAAATAAAACGCATTCAAATAAAGCGGAGTTTTTGGGATGTCAGTTAAACTTAAATTGTTTAACATTACTAACTCACAAGCTATTTGATAAAAGCGATAAAAGTTGTAACATCGAGTTTTATGGATGTATGATTAAACTTAGTTTAGTAAAACTTACGTTCTCAAGCATTCATAACTTTTGAACAACAATTAATGGACTTGCCAAAAACACGATTCAGATCAAACACAGTAAAAGCCCGATTATCCAGCAGCCACTTAGTTAACCGGAATTTTAATTTTTATGAAATTTTTCGTTACAGGAACACGATTATGGAGTTCTTGTGGCCTCAGCTAGATGATATGGGTCTGAACGACATGTAAATTCAGCAGAACGCCCCGCCTACCATACCGCGCACGAAACAGTCGATTTATTGGTCTATGTGAATAAACCACAAACAATTATTGAGCTCCAGGCCTAGATCCAACTCGTCATCAGTGGAATAGAGCCACATATTTGTCAAAATGTCATGGACTGTATACCGAATATTTTATTCGATACATAATCAAAACATGTCTACTATGCATAAAAATACAAACACTCGCTCAAAAAAATTGTTTATTTTTAAATTATCGTGCAACTTTTATGGGATCACCCTTAAGTTCAGTCCTTTATTTTTTTTTTTTTTGTTATTTTGTTTATCTTTTCTGTAAATATTTTTGATGCCAAATTTTTACTTGTATAAGACAAGAAAAAATAAATATAAAAATTGCACCATTAATATCTCCGTCATTTAAAGGGCTAAGATGTCAAGCTTTATCTTAAATGATAGTTCTAAGTCTAAAAGTGTATTTGATCCATAAAGGGTTAATAATTTAAAAGAACTTTCCAAACTTAAAATCGAGGAGTCGCCGCCAAAAAAAAAAATTTGCTGAAATCGCAAGAAAATGTGATGTAACTAGTGAAAATTTGTACCTAAAATAGACTTAAGCCAAAATGACAGAAAATTTTTGACAATAAATAGGCAGAGGAGCATTTATTCTGACTCCGTATAAAGTTCGTTGCGTCGGGTTTTTTCAAAATACTTGACATACATAATTCTAATTAAAATTTGAGCAACTTTTTAGTTAATAATTTAATTTGATTCATTTGGTTCATTTGATATGCATTTAAAATATCAGGGATGATTATGCATTAAGATTTAATTACATACAGACTCAAATGGCGTGTTTTTATAGGGGGCTACACACAACAAGAGTTGTTAAGGTGATACCAGACGACATGTTGTGACACTTATGCGACCTACATGCAATCCTGACCCTATGTAAAAATTGGCGTTTACAGACTATTCATAATTTTTAACGTTCAAACGTACATACAGTTGCGGTCAAAATAATAGTAGTGGTACAAGACAATATACATAAGTTGTTGTAGTTTTTGATTTATCCGTTTTTTTCAAGCTGACTCTGTTTATTGCTGTTATATAAATAGAAAGAGAACAATAAAATGTACAACAAAATGTAAACAAAAACATGTTGTTGTTTGTTTTTTTAATTCAATATTTTGCAAGGGCAATCAAAATAATAGTAGTTATTAAGAAAATATCGTGAAAAATTAAAATTATATTATATATGGCATTACAAATTTTCAAAAAGCTAAGTAATGTGGTTTTCTATAGTTTTTGGTATTCTGTTATCTAAATTTCGTCTATAATTTACAGCAATGGGGCGACCCCATTTCAAAGGGAAAAACGTAAGTTGAAGTGCAAAATCTTCTTGGTTGCTCACCAACCAAGTAAACCTGCAGTGTCAGCTAAATCGACAAATCGGGTAATTAGATTCTCCAAAAATAACCCATTTGAGTCTGAAATAGATATTAAAGATGAGCTAAATTTGGAAGCGGGTATCGAAACTGTACGTAGACGCTTGGGCGACCATGATCTGGTTGCTCAAAGACCTCGAAAAGTACAATTTCTCATAATAAAAAAACATGTATCTAATTTGAGTCTTATAAGTTCGCGAAAGAACTGGCCAATAGGAAAGTGGAGAAATATTTTGCGGTTCGATAAATACAAAATTGTGTCGTATCGCGGAAAAGAATTTGAGAATTTGAAATTCTCAATTTCATTTGTAATTTCGTCAAAGTACAATTAACGATTTTTTTTTTTCAATTCATTTAATTGCAATCTATTTACAACAAAAATATTAAGCAAATCTTATAAAAAACTTAAGATTAACAGAGTCGCTAAGTTCCATTGAACATAGCTAATATACATGTACATACATATATACATTGTTTAATACTTAGTAATACGCCATTGATGATGAGCTTATTTTAAAATGGGAGATCTAATATATGCAGTCTTTTTAGTCTTCTAACTTCATCACTGTCATCTAATAAAGTTATTGCTAATAGATTTGGGTGATTACTTAGTCTAGTTAGGTAATTTGTACTATATCTTTTTATTTCTTCTTTTATTTTAGGAACATCAAGATCCTTGTGTATAACATCGTTTCTTACAAACAAGGGTGCATTAGTGATAAGTCGTAAAGTTTTTGACTGGTATTTCTGTAGAATATCGACATTGGAATAGCAAGCCGTTCCCCATAGTTGGATTCCATATGTCCATATAGGTTTCAAAACTGTTTTATGTAACAATAATTTGTTCTGCAAGCTTAATTGCGATTTGGGACCCAATAGCCAATACATTTTTTTTAGTTTTTATGTCAAGTTGCTTTCTTTTTGAATCAATATGGCTTTTCCAAGTTAAGCGCCTGTCAATACGTAAGCCAAGATATTTAACGCAATTGGAGGTAGGGATTGTGACTCCATTTAAAGAGACCGTAGGGCAATCACCTTTTTTAAGGGTATATGTCACTTGGGTAGATTTTTCAGCGTTTACTTTAATATTCCACTTACTTAACCAAGTTTGAATACAATTAAGTTGTCTTTGTACAGCATAAGAAGATTCAGAAGTCGATTGCTTGACAGCTAATATTGCTGTATCATCTGCGTATGTCGCAATCATCACATCATTATTTGTGGGCTTATCTGAAGTAAATAGGGTATACAAGAGAGGACCCAAAGCACTTCCCTGAGGGACACCTGACTTTATAGCACCTATCTCTGAATTTTCGTCGTTAATATTAACATAGAAACTACGTTCAGTTAAATAAGACTTAAACAGCAGGTAAAACGGCGATGGTAATAAATTTTTCAACTTAAATAGTAAACCATTATGCCATACTCTGTCGAAGGCTTGCTTAACGTCCAGAAATATCGAGCAACAATAAAGTTGGTTTTCCAAAGCCTCTCTTAAGTAGAAAAAATTTTCATATAGAAACAATATATTCAATTAAAACATAACAATTATCACAATGTTCAATAAATCGCTGATGAAGGCTGAAATGCCAGAAACCGGTCCGATTAAGAATACAGTGCAGTTATGAATTTTTGAAATATATGCTTTCTTCTTCTTTACCACGCACCATTTAAACTCTATGACATTGTTCGGGGGTTCCGTGTTCATGTCTGAAACCAAATTGGTGATCGGGTATTACATTCAGAGCTTCTAGAATGGGAAACAGCCTTTTTTGATAAAGCCGTTCAAACAATTTGGATAAAACAGGTAATAAACTAATAGGCCTGTATGAGGTGATAGAGTTTTCTGGTTTGTTTGGTTTTGGTAGCATTATAATTTTTGCGTGCTTCCATTGTGAAGGATAATGAGTTAATCTTAAAATAGAGTTAAATAATGTTGTAATAAAAACAAGGCCTTTTTTAGGTAACGATTTTATCGCTTTGGAATCTAAATTATCATATCCAGGAGACTTCTTGGGGTTTAAATTTTTTACTTCTCTTTCAATTTCTCGGACTGTAAAATGTTTTATAGGACGACTCATTTGACATGGAACATCAAGAAAATTTATTTATTTCTGTTTCCTCCATTGTATTACAAAAAGAGAAAGGAGTAAATGTTTCCTCTAGGGAGATTTTAAATGCATCAGCTTTGCATTTATCTGTTCTGCACCATACGTTATTCAAATTCTTAATTGGGATATTGCTCTTTTGACTTCGTTTAAGGTATTTTGTTGCTTTCCACAGGTTGTACTCATTATTATTTGCTGGACTTAAATTACTTAAAAACCTTCCAACAGATTCATTTTTTAATTTATGCAGGCGCGTCTTTACGTAATTAGCTGCCCGGTTAAAGTTAGATTTGTCAGTTGGATGTCTCGTTGTTTTCCAAATTTTTCGAAGACGTCTTTTCATGTTAATAAGTTCCCTGACTTCGACCGAAAGTTGGACAGAGGTATGGGGATTGTAATTAACTTGTGGAGTGGATATAAATGCAGCTTCGTGGATTATTTTTGTGAAGTTAACGATTGGCATTGAATTTAGAATATCGAATTTTGATTGTGGGGATTTTTGTTTTTCTTTTCTGTTGTGGCGTTTTTTTGTATTTTCCACAACTACTCACGTTGGTAATTAATGTACTTGTCAAAAGTTTCAGACTGTCGCTTTCATAGTACTTCATATTTTTTTGTACGGGAGGTGCCACGCGATCTAATCTTGTCCGCCCATTTTTTATCTGACTACTCACATTAATATCTAATGATACTAATCATATATTTACATTATATGGGCGGTGCCATGCCCACTTCTCCGGTCACGCCCATTTTTTGTTCGT